>CM077801.1:4781764-5310381 GCA_039737535.1 Lagodon rhomboides
GATAAAGTAGACACATTGTGAGAAAGAAGACAAGTGTGGCTACGTTCTTGGAAAATATCACTATTGTAGTGTGAAATTTGTGGCTGGGAGCATCATCTAAAGAGAACATTTCTGAGAGATTTTTGAGTCTCCCTGCTCTGTCAGTTGGCTCCTCCACTGTGCTGGCTCGAACATCCCGCCACACATCACTCATGATCAATTAAGGGTCACCGTTCAAAAACTACACATTGTAGGAAAAAAGTTCAAATACAACTCAAATAGACAGGACTTGTGCCTACATTTTAAAGTTTGAATGGTGTTTCTAGGTGAATGTATGCCAGAGCAGGAGATGTTTGACAAACGTTGAAGATTTGACCTCGTCCCATTCATTCCTTATGGGAAATCTTTCACAGTTTTTCGCGACCTACGTCGCAAAATATTAATATTTCGGAAATAAAAATAATAGCATACCGAGTCAGATTGAGCAGCATGTGTTGATGTATTTTTTGTTTCTGTGCGCTCAACGGTGTGGGATGAGTTAGTGACCGAAAAAAGGGCTCTCCATGTACATGTGGGTAGTAAAATAAACACTAGACAATTCCCCTGCGGGGAATCGCGAGAGTGGGCTGTGCGGTTTGGCCCCGCCGTGACTATGAAAACGATGAAAAGCTGCCAAAAAGTTGAAGCCCACGTTG
This sequence comes from Lagodon rhomboides, assembly GCA_039737535.1. NCBI lineage: Eukaryota > Metazoa > Chordata > Actinopteri > Spariformes > Sparidae > Lagodon > Lagodon rhomboides. The sequence goes on from CM077801.1 coordinate 4,782,439, forward strand.
ATACTTTGGACTTTTCTCTACATTTTAAAGTTCGAATGGTGTCTCTAGGTCAAAGTATGCCAGAGATGTCGATGAGTTTTGCAGAGGATCTCTCTGTTGGCCCAGTGGATCTCAGCAGAGCACGCTCAAGCATGGCTGTATGTGTGTGTGTGTGTGTACATGTGTGGTCATGTGTGCATGCTAACGCATGCACATTTGACTGCATATGTGTGTGTGTCTGTCTGTCTATGTGTGCGTGCGTGTATCTGTCTGTCTGTGTGTGTGTGTGTGTGTGTGTGTGTGTGTGTGTGTGTGTGTCTGTCTGTCTGTGTGTGTCTGTCTGTCTGTCTGTGTCTGTGTGTGCTGTCTGTCTGGCACTCTCTCTGTTGACCCAGAGGATCTCGGTTGCCACAGTGACGGTTGTCCAGTGCACCTGACGACAGTGACTGAGACAGCTGATTTCAGAGTGATTTCAGCTGAGGATCACCTCGTCAAACTGCTGCTTTTTCTTCAAAATCAAAGATGATATCGGCAAAATTTTTACACCATCAAGCAGGAAAGGCCTTAAAGAACACAGTCATCCATTTTTTGTGGTCCTACTTTGAAAAATGTGGTAATGGGAGCGAGTTAAAAAAGGGGAAGTTTCTGCTTTTCTCCGAAAATCCTCTTCCCGTTTAACATTGGGGCTTATGGGGGCAGTTGCTGGAGTTTGTGTCGGTTAGACGCAGATAATTCAAAAACTGTACATACTCCCGATAAAGTGGACACATCGTGAGAAAGAGGACAACTGTGGCTACGTTCTTGGAAAATATCACTATTGTAGTGTGAAATCTGTGGCTAGGATCATCATCTAAAGAAAAATTTTCAGAGAGTTTTTTTCAGGCTCCTCCACTCTGCCAGTTGGTGCTGCGCGAACATTCCGCAATACACACACATTGAAAATCCTTAATTTTTCAGGATTTTTTTGAAATCGCTCATGATCAATTACGAGTCACCGTTCAAAAACTAAACATCGTACAAAGAAAGTTCAAATACAACTCAAATAGATAAGACTTGTGCCTACATTTTAAAGTTTGAATGGTGTCTCTAGGTCAAAGTATGCCAGAGCAGGAGATGTTTGAAAAACGTCGATTTTTTGCGATTTTTTTGACCCCGTCCCATTCATTCCTTATGGGAAATTTTTCGCAGTTTTTCGCGACTTACGTCGCGATTTATTTGTATTTCGTTGAGAAAAGTAATAGCATACCGAGTCAGAACGAGCCGCACGTTTTGATGTATTTTTTGTGTGTGTGCGATCAACGGTGCGGGACTAGTTACGAACCGAAAAAAGGACGGGAGGAAAAGAATAAAAAGAGGCCCGGTCAATAACAATAGTGGGCTGTGCTTTGCACAGCCCACTATGGACACCTATAGCTTTGCTATAGAGGTGTCCATAGTGGGCTTGCAAGCACAGCCCACTAATAAAAAGAGGCGCGAGCAAGAACAATAGTGGGCTGTGCTTTGCACAGCCCACTATGGACACCTATAGCTTTGCTATAGAGGTGTCCATAGTGGGCTTGCAAGCACAGCCCACTAACTAGACAATTCCCCTGCGGGGAATCGCGAGAGTGGGCTGTGCGGTGTTGGCCCCGCCGTGACTATGAAAGCTAGCTGCAAAAAAGTCGAAGCCCACGTTGATGGCCTGGACTTGTCTCTACATTTTAAAGTTTGAATGGTGTCTCTAGGTCAAAGTATGCCAGAGATGTCGATGAGTTTTGCAGAGGATCTCTATGTTGGCCCAGTGGATCTCAGTTGTCACGGTGACGGTCCTGGGAGAGCTGATTTCATAGTGATTTCAGCTGAGACTCAGCTTACATCGGGGACATCAAACTATTGCTATTTTTGAGAAAAGAGTAATGGTTATCGCCAAAATATGTATATGTTGAGTAACAGGAGACATTGCTGAACTCTGACATGTCGTTTTTATTTCTGTAGAGTGAAAAATGAGGACACAGGAGTGAGGGACAAAACAGGTACCATCTGCTCTCCTCCAGAGGTTTGGGTCACATTAAAATTGCGGCTTATGTGGGAGTTGCTGGAGTTCTTGTCGCTCCAGGGCTTCAACAGCCAAAAGTGTAAATCCTTCTGATAAAGTAGACACATTGTGAGAAAGAAGACAAGTGTGGCTACGTTCTTGGAAAATATCACTATTGTAGTGTGAAATTTGTGGCTGGGAGCATCATCTAAAGAGAACATTTCTGAGAGATTTTTGAGTCTCCCTGCTCTGTCAGTTGGCTCATCCACTGTGCTGGCTCGAACATCCCGCCACACATCACTCATGATCAATTAAGGGTCACCGTTCAAAAACTACACATTGTAGGAAAAAAGTTCAAATACAACTCAAATAGACAGGACTTGTGCCTACATTTTAAAGTTTGAATGGTGTTTCTAGGTGAATGTATGCCAGAGCAGGAGATGTTTGACAAACGTTGAAGATTTGACCTCGTCCCATTCATTCCTTATGGGAAATCTTTCACAGTTTTTCGCGACCTACGTCGCAAAATATTAATATTTCGGAAATAAAAATAATAGCATACCGAGTCAGGTCGAGCCACACGTATTGATGTAGTATTTGTTTGTGTGCGCTCAACGGTGTGGGACGAGTTAGTGACCGAAAAAAGGGCTCTCCATGTACATGTGGGTAGTAAAATAAACACTAGACAATTCCCCTGCGGGGAATCGCGAGAGTGGGCTGTGCGGTTTGGCCCCGCCGTGACTATGAAAACGATGAAAACTGCCAAAAAGTCGACGCACACGTTGATACTTTGGACTTTTCCCTACAGTTTAAAGTTCGAATGGTGTCTCTAGGTCAAAGTATGCCAGAGATGTCGATGAGTTTTGCAGAGGATCTCTCTGTTGGCCCAGTGGATCTCAGCACAGCACGCTTAAGCATGGCTGTATGTGTGTGTGTGTGTGTGTGTGTGTACATGTGTGGTCATGTGTCCATGCTAACGCATGCACATTTGATTGCATATGTGTGTGTGTCTGTCTGTCTATGTGTGAGTGCGTATGTCTGTCTGTCTGTCTGTGTGTGTGTGTGTGTGTGTGTGTCTCTGTCTGTGTGTGTGTGTGTCTGTCTGTGTGTGTGTGTGTGTGTCTGTCTGGCACTCTCTCTGTTGGCCCAGTGGATCTCGGTTGCCACGGTGACAGTTGTCAAGTGCACCTGACAACAGTGACTGAGACAGCTGATTTCAGAGCGATTTCAGCTGAGGATCACCTCGTCAAACTGCTGCTATTTCTTCAAAATCAAAGATGATATCGGCAAAAAAATTTCACCATCAAGCAGGAAAGGCCTTAAAGAACACAGTCATCCACGTTTTGTGGTCCTACTTTGAAAAATGTGGTAATGGGAGCGAGTTAAAAAAGGGGCAGTTTCTGCTTTTCTCTGAAAATCCTCTTCCCGTTTAACATTGGGTCTTATGGGGGCAGTTGTTGGAGTTTGTGTCGGTTAGACGCAGATAATTCAAAAACCGTACATACTCCCGATAAAGTGGACACATTGTGAGAAAGAAGACAATTGTGGCTACGTTCTTGGAAAATATCACTATTGTACTGTGAAATTTGTGGCTAGGATCGTCATCTAAACAAAAATTTTCAGAGAGTTTTTTTCAGGCTCCCCCACTCTGCCAGTTGGTGCTGCACGAACATTCCGCAATACACACACATTGAAAATCCTTAATTTTTCAGAATTTTTTCGAAATCACTCACGATCAATTAAGGGTCACCGTTCAAAAACTAAACATCGTAGAAAGAAAGTTCAAATACAACTCAAATAGAAAAGACTTGTGCCTACATTTTAAAGTTTGAATGGTGTCTCTAGGTCAAAGTATGCCAGAGCAGGAGATGTTTGAAAAACGTCGATTTTTTGCGATTTTTTTGACCCCGTCCCATTCATTCCTTATGGGAAATTTTTCGCAGTTTTTCGCGACTTACGTCGCGATTTATTTATACTTCGGTGAGAAAAGTAATAGCATACCGAGTCAGAACGAGCCGCACGTTTTGATGTAATTTTTATGTGTGTGCGACCAACGGTGCGGGACTAGTTACGAACCGAAAAAAGGACGGGAGGAATAAGAATAAGAAGAGGGGCGAGCAATAACAATAGTGGGCTGTGCTTTGCACAGCCCACTATGGACACCTCTATAGCAAAGCTATAGGTGTCCATAGTGGGCTAGACAGATTCCCCTGTGGGGAATCGCGAGAGTGGGCTGTGCGATTTGGCCCCGCCGTGACTATGAAAAGCTGCCAAAAAGTCGAAGCCCACGTCGATGGCCTGGACTTGTCTCTACGTTTTAAAGTTTGAATGGTGTCTCTTGGTCAAAGTATGGCAGAGATGTCCATGAGTTTTGCAGAGGATCTGACCTCTCTGTTGGCCCAGTGGATCTCGGTTGCCACGGTGACGGTTGTCAAGTGCCAAGTGCACCTGACAACAGTGACTGAGACAGCTGATTTCAGAGTGATTTCAGCTGAGGATCACCTCGTCAAACTACTGCTATTTCTTCAAAATCAAAGATGATATCGGCAAAATTGTTCCACCATCAAGCAGGAAAGGCCTTAAAGAACACAGTCATCAAGTTTTGATGGTCCTACTTTGAAAAATGTGGTAATGGGAGCGAGTTAAAAATGGGCAATTTCTGCTTTTCTCCGAAAATCCTCTTCCCGTTTAACATTGGGGCTTATGGGGCGGTTGCTGGAGTTTGTGTCGGTTAGACGCAGATAATTCAAAAACCGTACATCCTACCGTTAAAGTGGACACATTGTGAGAAAGTAGACAATTGTGGCTACTTTCTTGGAAAATATCAATATTGTACTGTGAAATTCGTGGCTAGGATCGTCATCTAAAGAAAAATTTTCAGAGAGTTTTTTTCAGGCTCCCCCACTCTGCCAGTTGGTGCTGCACGAACATTCCGCAATACACACACATTGAAAATCCTTAATTTTTCAGATTTTTTTTTAAATCACTCACGATCAATTAAGGGTCACCGTTCAAAAACTAAACATCGTAGAAAGAAAGTTCAAATACAACTCAAATAGAAAAGACGTGTACCTACATTTTAAAGTTTGAATGGTGTCTCTAGGTCAAAGTATGCCAGAGCAGGAGATGTTTGAAAAACGTCGATTTTTTGCGATTTTTTTGACCCCGTCCCATTCATTCCTTATGGGAAATTTTTCGCAGTTTTTCGCGACTTACGTCGCGATTTATTTATACTTCGGTGAGAAAAGTAATAGCATACCGAGTCCGAACGAGCCGCACGTTTTGATGTATTGTTTGTGTGTGTGCGACCAACGGTGCGGGACTAGTTACGAACCGAAAAAAGGACGGGAGGAATAAGAACTAGACAATTCCCCTGCGGGGAATCGCGAGAGTGGGCTGTGCGGTGTTGGCCCCGCCGTGACTATTAAAAAAAAGTTAAAAGCTGCCAAAAAGTCGAAGCCCACGTTGACGGCCTGGACTTGTCTCTACATTTTAAAGTTTGAATGGTGTCTCTAGGTCAAAGTATGCCAGAGATGTCCATGAGTTTTGCAGAGGATCTCTCTGTTTGCCCAGTGGATCTCGGTTGCCATGGTGACGGTTGTCAACTGCCAAGTCCACCTGACAACAGTGACTGAGACAGCTGATTTCAGAGCGATTTCAGCTGAGAATCACCTCGTCAAACTACTGCTATTTCTTCAAAAATCAAAGATGATATCGGCAAAAAATTTTCACCATCAAGTGCGAAAGGCCTTAAAGAACACAGTCATCAAGTTTTGTGGTCCTACTTTGAAAAATGTGGTAATAAGAGCGAGTTAAAAAAGGGGCATTTTCTGCTTTTCTGCGAAAATCCTCTTCCCGTTTAACATTGGGGCTTATGGGGCAGTTGCTGGAGTTTGTGTCGGTTAGACGCAGATAATTCAAAAACCGTACATCCTACCGATAAAGTGGACACATTGTGAGAAAGAAGACAATTGTGGCTACGTTCTTGGAAAATATCACTATTGTAGTGTGAAATTTGTGGCTAGGATCGTCATCTAAAGAAACATTTTCGGAGAGTTTTTTTCAGGCTCCCCCACTCTGCCAGTTGGTGCTGCACGAACATTCCGCAATACACACACATTGAAAATCCTTAATTTTTCAGGATTTTTTCGAAATCACTCATGATCAATTAAGGGTCACGGTTCAAAAACTAAACATCGTAGAAAGAAAGTTCAAATACAACTCAAATAGATAAGACTTGTGCCTACATTTTAAAGTTTGAATGGTGTCTCTAGGTCAAAGTATGCCAGAGCAGGAGATGTTTGAAAAACGTTGATTTTTTGCGATTTTTTTGACCCCGTCCCATTCATTCCTTATGGGAAATTTGTCGCAGTTTTTCGCGACTTACGTCGCGATTTATTTATATTTTGTTGAGAAAAGTAATAGCATAGCGAGTCAGAACGAGCCGCACGTTTTGATGTATTTTTTGTGTATGTGCGATCAACGGTGCGGGACGAGTTACGAACCGAAAAACGGAGGAGGATGAATAAGAATAAAAAGAGACACGCACAATAACAATAGTGGGCTGTGCTTTGCACAGCCCACTATGGACACCTATAGCTTTGCTATAGAGGTGTCCATAGTGGGCTTGCAAGCACAGCCCACTAATAAGAAGAGGGGCGAGCAATAACAATAGTGGGCTGTGCTTTGCACAGCCCACTATGGACACCTATAGCTTTGCTATAGAGGTGTCCATAGTGGGCTTGCAAGCACAGCCCACTAACTAGACAATTCCCCTGCGGGGAATCGCGAGAGTGGGCTGTGCGGTTTGGCCCCGCCGTGACTATGAAAACGATGAAAACTGCCAAAAAGTCGACGCACACGTTGATACTTTGGACTTTTCCCTACAGTTTAAAGTTTGAATGTTGTCTCTAGGTCAAAGTATGCCAGAGATGTTGATGAGTTTTGCAGAGGATCTCTCTGTTGGCCCAGTGGATCTCAGCACAGCACGCTTAAGCATGGCTGTATGTGTGTGTGTGTGTGTACATGTGTGGTCATGTGTGCATGCTAACGCATGCACATTTGACTGCATATGTGTGTGTGTGTCTGTCTGTCTTTGTGTGTATGCCTGTGTCTGTCTGTCTGTGTGTGTGTGTGTCTGGCTAGCACTCTCTCTGTTGGCCCAGAGGATCTCGGTTGCCACGGTGACAGTTGTCCAGTGCACCTGACAACAGTGACTGAGACAGCTGATTTCAGAGCGATTTCAGCTAAGGATCACCTCGTAAACTACTGCTTTTTCTTCGAAATCAAAGATGATATCGGCAAAATTTTTTCACCATCAAGCAGGAAAGGCCTTAAGGAACACAGTCATCCACTTTTTGTGGTCCTACTTTGAAAAATGTGGTAATGGGAGCGAGTTAAAAAAGGGGCAGTTTCTGCTTTTCTCCGAAAATCCTCTTCCCGTTTAACATAGGGGCTTATGGGGCGGTTGCTGGAGTTTGTGTCGGTTAGACGCAGATAATTCAAAAACCGTACATCCTACCGTTAAAGTGGACACATTGTGAGAAAGTAGACAATTGTGGCTACTTTCTTGGAAAATATCAATATTGTACTGTGAAATTCGTGGCTAGGATCGTCATCAAAAGAAAAATTTTCAGAGAGTTTTTTTCAGGCTCCCCCACTCTGCCAGTTGGTGCTGCACGAACATTCCGCAATACACACACATTGAAAATCCTTAATTTTTCAGATTTTTTTTTAAATCACTCACGATCAATTAAGGGTCACCGTTCAAAAACTAAACATCGTAGAAAGAAAGTTCAAATACAACTCAAATAGAAAAGACGTGTACCTACATTTTAAAGTTTGAATGGTGTCTCTAGGTCAAAGTACGCCAGAGCAGGAGATGTTTGAAAAACGTCGATTTTTTGCGATTTTTTTGACCACGTCCCATTCATTCCTTATGGGAAATTTTTCGCAGTTTTTCGCGACTTACGTCGCGATTTATTTATACTTTCGGTGAGAAAAGTAATAGCATACCGAGTCCAGAACGAGCCGCACGTTTTGATGTATTTTTTGTGTGTGTGCGACCAACGGTGCGGGACTAGTTACGAACCGAAAAAAGGACGGGAGGAATAAGAATAAGAAGAGGACGCGAGCAATAACAATAGTGGGCTGTGCTTTGCACAGCCCACTATGGACACCTATAGCTTTGCTATAGAGGTGTCCATAGTGGGCTTGCAAGCACAGCCCACTAACTAGACAATTCCCCTGCGGGGAATCGCGAGAGTGGGCTGTGCGGTTTGGCCCCGCCATGACTATGAAAACGATGAAAACTGCCAAAAAGTCGACACACTCGCTGATACTTTGGACTTTTCCCTACAGTTTAAAGTTCGAATGGTGTCTCTAGGTCAAAGTATGGCAGAGATGTCGATGAGTTTTGCAGAGGATCTGATCTCTCTTTTGGCCCAGTGGATCTCAGCACAGCACGCTAAAGCATGGCTGTATGTATGTGTGTGTGTGTGTGTACATGTGTGGTCATGTGTGCATGCTAACGCATGTACATTTGACTGCATATGTGTGTGTGTCTGTCTGTCTTTGTGTGTGTGCCTGTGTCTGTCTGTCTGTGTGTGTGTCTGGCTGGCACTCTCTCTGTTGGCTCAGAGGATCTCGGTTGCCACGGTGACGGTTGTCAAGTGCCAAGTGCACCTGACAACAGTGACTGAGACAGCTGATTTCAGAGCAATTTCAGCTGAGGATCACCTCGTCAAACTACTGCTATTTCTTCAAAATCAAAGATGATATCGGCAAAATTTTTTCACCATCAAGCGGGAAAGGCCTTAAAGAACACACTCATCAAGTTTTTGTGGTCCTACTTTGAAAAATGTGGTAATGGGAGCGAGTTAAAAAAGGGGCATTTCTGCTTTTCTCCGAAAATCCTCTTCCCGTTTACCATTGGGGCTTATGGGGGCAGTTGCTGGAGTTTGTGTCGGTGAGACGCAGATAATTCAAAAACCGTACATACTCCCAATAAAGTGGACACATTGTGAGAAAGAGGACAACTGTGGCTACGTTCTTGGAAAATATCACTATTGTAGTGTGAAATCTGTGGCTAGGATCATCATCTAAAAAAAAATTTTCGGAGAGTTTTTTTCAGGCTCCCCCACTCTGCCAGTTGGTGCTGCGCGAACATTCCGCAATACACACACATTGAAAATCCTGAATTTTTCAGAATTTTTTCCAAATCGCTCACGATCAATTAAGGGTCACGGTTCAAAAACTAAACATCGTAGAAAGAAAGTTCAAATACATCTCTAATAGATAAGACTTGTGCCTACATTTTAAAGTTTGAATGGTGTCTCTAGGTCAAAGTATGCCAGAGCAGGAGATGTTTGAAAAATGTCGATGATTTTGCGACTTTTTTGACCCCGTCCCATTCAATCCTTATGGGAAATTTGTCGCAGTTTTTCGCGACTTACGTCGCGACCCGTTTATATTTCGGTGAGAAAGTAATAGCACACCGAGTCAAAACGAGCCGCACGTTTTGATGTATTTTTTGTGTGTGTGCGACTAACGGTGCGGGACGAGTTACGAACCGAAAAACGGAGGAGGATGAATAAGAACTAGAAAAATTGCATTTCCTGCGAAAATACAGTGTGAATGCTAACTGCTGAATGGATTTGCGAAATCTGCTGAATTTAATGCCTAAAATGCATAAAAGTATAAGAATGAATGGTCAAGAATTTGCAGACAAAGCTGAATTTTTCAAAAGCTGAATAGGCTTAAAAAGTTGAACATTTTGATAGCTGAAAATACAGCTGAATATTTGAACAGGCTGAAAAGGCAGAAAGGCTGAGAAGTAGTGGGCTGAATGGGCTAAAAAAGTTGAACATTTTGATAGCTGAACATGAAACTGAATGTATGAAAAGCTGAAAAGGCAGAAAGCTGAATGTTTTAAAAAGCTGAATAGGCAGAAAGCTGAATGTTTTAAAAAGCTGAAAAGGCAGAAGCTGAATATTTTAAGAAGCTGAAAAGGCTTGAGAGCTGTGAAGAGATAGGATGCACATGAAGCTGAATGTATGAGAAAGCTGAAAATGCGGAAAGGCTGAAAAATAATAGCTTGAATGGGCTAAAAAAGTTTAATATTTTGATAGCTGAACATAAAGCTGAATGTTTGAATGAGCTGAAAAGGCAGAAAGGCTGAAAAGTAATGGGCTGAATGGGCTATAAAAACTGAACATTTTGATAGCTGAATATAAAGCTGAATATCTGAAGGAGCTGAAAAGGCAGAAAGGCTGAAAAGTAATGGGCTGAATGGGCTAAAGAAGTTAAACATTTTCATAGCTGAACATGAAGCTGAATGTGTGAAAAGGCTGAAAAGCTGAATATTGGAAAAAGCTGAAAAAGCAGAAAGCTGGATGTTTTAAAAAGCTGAAAAGTAAGAGGGCTGAAAGAGCTCAAAAAGGTGAACAGTTTCTCTGGCTGCACATGTGCTGGAGCAGTAGCAGAGCCAAACTTATCCCCATAAGGATGAATGGGAAAACACCTCCCAAACTCCTGCAATTTTTGAAAAAAGTGTAATGGTTATCGCCAAAATATTTATATAGAGAGTAAGAGCAGACATTGCTGAACTCTGTGATGTGTTTTTTATTTCTGTAGAGTGAAAAATGAGGGTGCCAGAGTGAGAGACAGAACAGGTACCATCTGCTCTCCTCCAGAAATTTAGGCTCAAAATTAACATTGCGGCTTATGGAGGAGCTGTTGGAGTGCTTGTCACTCTAGGGCTTCTACAGCCAAAACCGTAAGTCCTATATCTGAAATAAGACCATCAGCTGAAAGCCAACAAGATTTCCTACATTTCTATGTATATATTGTCTATGTGAAGTAAAAGATGTGGGATCCAAATCAAAAGAATCGAGCTGAAGATCATTTTTTCTCCAGTTTTTCCAACTGCTCTCCCCTCTAGCGAAGATTCCACACACTCTAGCTCACGCAATACACACCCATTATAAACTCAGAAGAGCAGTTGAAAATCCTCAAAACTAAAACTATGATGATTTCAAAACCGTAAAAGATTTTCAAAATCTGAATACAAGCCCAATAGTTCAAGGTCTTCTGAATCTTTTAAAGTTGGAATGGTGTCTCTAGCTCAAAGTATGAGGAACGAGAAGAGGTTGAAAGTTGAGGAGTTTTGAAGACGATTTGAAGGTTTTCCCATTTACTTCAATGTTAAATTTTATTTTGAAAAAGCTGAATATTTTAAAAAGCTGAAGAGTTAAAAAGCTGAAAAGTACAAGGCTGAAAGAGCTGAAAAAGCTGAACATTTTGATAGTTGAATGGTTTCTATAGCTGAACGTATGCTGAAGTAGTTGAAGAATGAAATTTGAAAAATTCCCCATAAGGATGAATGGGAAAAATTTGGCAGAAAAAGCTGAATATTTCAAAAAGTATGAAAGGTAGAAAAGCCAAAAATAATAGCAGTCATGTCCTTAAAAAGCTGAACATTTTGATATTTGAATGGTTTCTGTAGCTCAAAATTTGAAGGAGAAGAAGCGTGCTGAAAAACGTACGGAATCTTGAATAATATTAATAAATTCCAGAAGAACAATAGTGTGAATGCTTTGAAGCATTCACACTAATAAGAAGAGACACGAGCAATAATAAGAGTGGGCTGTGCTTTGCACAGCCCACTATGGACACCTATAGCTTTGCTATAGAGGTGTCCATAGTGGGCTTGCAAGCACAGCCCACTAACTAGACAATTCCCCTGCGGGGAATCGCGAGAGTGGGCTGTGCGGTTTGGCCCCGCCGTGACTATGAAAACGATGAAAACTGCAAAAAGTCGACGCACACGTTGATACTTTGGACTTTTCCCTACAGTTTAAAGTTCGAATGGTGTCTCTAGGTCAAAGTATGCCAGAGATGTCGATGAATTTTGCAGAGGATCTCTCTGTTGACCCAGTGGATCTCAGCACAGCACGCTTAAGCATGGCTGTATGTGTGTGTGTGTGTGTACATGTGTGGTCATGTGTGCATGCTAACGCATGCACATTTGACTGCATATGTGTGTCTGTCTGTCTGTCTGTCTATGTGTGAGTGCGTGTGTCTGTCTGTGTGAGTGTGTGTCTGTGTCTCTGTCTGTCTGTGTCTGTGTGTGTGTCTGTCTGGCACTCTCTCTGTTGGCCCAGAGGATCTCGGTTGCCACGGTGATGGCTGTCAAGTGCACCTGACGACAGTGACTGAGACAGCTGATTTCAGAGTGATTTCAGCTGAGGATCACCTCGTCAAACTCCTGCTATTTCTTCAAAATCAAAGATGATATCGGCAAAAAAATTTCACCATCGAGCGGGAAAGGCCTTAATGAACACAGTAATCAAGTTTTGTGGTCCTACTTTGAAAAATGTGGTAATGGGAGCGAGTTAAAAAAGGGGCAGTTTCTGCTTTTCTCCGAAAATCCTCTTCCCGTTTAACATTGGGGCTTATGGGGGCAGTTGCTGGAGTTTGTGTCGGTTAGACGCAGATAATTCAAAATCCGTACATACTCCCGATAAAGTGGACACATTGTGAGAAAGAAGACAAGTGTGGCTACATTCTTGGAAAATATCACGATTGTAGTGTGAAATCTGTGGCTAGGATCGTCATCTGAAAAAAATTTTTCGGAGAGTTTTTTTCAGGCTCCCCCACTCTGCCAGTTGGTGCTGCGCGAACATTCCGCAATACACACACATTGAAAATCCTGAATTTTTCTGAATTTTTTCGAAATCGCTGACGATCAATTAAGGGTCACCGTTCAAAAACTAAACATCGTACAAAGAAAGTTCAAATACAACTCAAATAGATAAGACTTGTGCCTACATTTTAAAGTTTGAATGGTGTCTCTAGGTCAAAGTATGCCAGAGCAGGAGATGTTTGAAAAACGTCGTTTTTTTGCGATTTTTCTGACCCCGTCCCATTCATTCCTTATGGGAAATTTTTCGCAGTTTTTCGCGACTTACGTCGCGATTTATTTATATTTCGGTGAGAAAAGTAATAGCACACCGAGTCAGAACGAGCCGCACGTTTTGATGTAATTTTTGTGTGTGTGCGACCAACGGTGCGGGACGAGTTACGAACCGAAAAACGGACGTAGGAAAAGGAATAAGAAGAGGCCCGGTCCATAACAATAGTGGGCTGTGCTTTGCACAGCCCACTATGGACACCTATAGCTTTGCTATAGAGGTGTCCATAGTGGGCTTGCAAGCACAGCCCACTAACTAGACAATTCCCCTGTGGGGAATCGCGAGAGTGGGCTGTGCGGTTTGGCCCCGCCGTGACTATGAAAAGCTGCAAAAAAGTCGAAGTCCACGTCGATGGCCTGGACTTGTCCCTACATTTTGAAGTTTGAATGGTGTCTCTAGGTCAAAGTATGGCAGAGATGTCCATGAGTTTTGCAGAGGATCTGATCTCTCTGTTGGCCCAGTGGATCTCAGCACAGCACGCTAAAGCATGGCTGTATGTGTGTGTGTGTGTGTACATGTGTGGTCATGTGTGCATGCTAACGCATGTACATTTGACTGCATATGTGTGTGTGTGTCTGTCTTTCTTTGTGTGTATGCCTGTGTCTGTCTGTCTGTGTGTGTGTCTGGCTGGCACTCTCTCTGTTGGCCCAGAGGATCTCGGTTGCCACGGTGACAGTTGTCCAGTGCACCTGACAACAGTGACTGAGACAGCTGATTTCAGAGCGATTTCAGCTAAGGATCACCTCGTCAAACTACTGCTTTTTCTTCAAAATCAAAGATGATATCGGCAAAAATTTTTCACCATCAAGCAGGAAAGGCCTTAAGGAACACAGTCATCCACTTTTTGTGGTCCTACTTTGAAAAATGTGGTAATGGGAGCGAGTTAAAAAAGGGGCAGTTTCTGCTTTTCTCCGAAAATCCTCTTCCCGTTTAACATAGGGGCTTATGGGGCGGTTGCTGGAGTTTGTGTCGGTTAGACGCAGATAATTCAAAAACCGTACATCCTACCGATAAAGTGGACACATTGTGAGAAAGTAGACAATTGTGGCTACATTCTTGGAAAATATCATTATTGTAGTGTGAAAACTGAGGCTAGGATCATCATCTAAAAAAAGAATTTCAGAGAGTTTTTTTCAGGCTCCCCCACTCTGCCAGTTGGTGCTGCGCGAACATTCCGCAATACACACACATTGAAAATCCTTAATTTTTCAGAATTTTTTCGAAATCGCTCACGATCAATTGAGGGTCACGGTTCAAAAACTAAACATCGTAGAAAGAAAATTTAAATACAACTCAAATAGACAAGACTTGTGCCTACATTTTAAAGTTTGAATGGTGTCTCTAGGTCAAAGTATGCCAGAGCAGGAGATGTTTGAAAAACGTCGATTTTTTGCGATTTTTTGGACCCCGTCCCATTCATTCCTTATGGGAAATTTTTCGCAGTTTTTCGCGACTTACGTCGCGATTTATTTATACTTCGGTGAGAAAAGTAATAGCATACCGAGTCAGAACGAGCCGCACGTTTTGATGTATTTTTTGTGTGTGTGCGATCAACGGTGCGGGACTAGTTACGAACCGAAAAACGGACGTAGGAAAAAGAATAAAAAGAGACACGAGCAATAACAATAGTGGGCTGTGCTTTGCACAGCCCACTATGGACACCTATAGCTTTGCTATAGAGGTGTCCATAGTGGGCTTGCAAGCACAGCCCACTAAAAAGGGACACGAGCAATAACAATAGTGGGCTGTGCTTTGCACAGCCCACTATGGACACCTATAGCTTTGCTATAGAGGTGTCCATAGTGGGCTTGCAAGCACAGCCCACTAATAAAAAGAGGCCCGGTGCAGAACAATAGTGGGCTGTGCTTCGCACAGCCCACTATGGACACCTATAGCTTTGCTATAGAGGTGTCCATAGTGGGCTTGCAAGCACAGCCCACTAACTAGACAATTCCCCTGCGGGGAATCGCAAGAGTGGGCTGTGCGGTTTGGCCCCGCCGTGACTATGAAAACGACGAAAGCTGCCAAAAAGTCGACGCACACGTTGATACTTTGGACTTTTCCATACAGTTTAAAGTTCGAATGGTGTCTCTAGGTCAAAGTATGGCAGAGATGTCAATGAGTTTTGCAGAGGATCTCTCTGTTGGCCCAGTGGATCTCGGTTGCCACGGTGACGGTTGTCAAGTGCCAAGTGCACCTGACAACAGTGACTGAGACAGCTGATTTCAGAGCGATTTCAGCTGAGGATCACCTCGTCAAACTACTACCATTTCTTCAAAATCAAAGATGACAGCGGCAAAATGTTTTCACCATCAAGCGGGAAAGGCCTTAAAGAACGCACTCATCAAGTTTTGTGGTCCTACTTTGAAAAATGTGGTAATGGGAGCAAGTTAAAAAAGGGGCAGTTTCTGCTTTTCTCTGAAAATCCTCTTCCCGTTTAACATTGGGGCTTATGGGGGCAGTTGCTGGAGTTTGTGTCGGTTAGACGCAGATAATTCAAAAACCGTACGTACTCCCGATAAAGTGGACACATTGTGAGAAAGAAGACAACTGTGGCTACGTTCTTGGAAAATATCACTACTGTAGTGTGAAATCTGTGGCTAGGATCGTCATCGAAAAAAAAATTTTCAGAGAGTTTTTTTCAGGCTCCCCCACTCTGCCAGTTGGTGCTGCGCGAACATTCCGCAATACACACACATTGAAAATCCTGAATTTTTCAGAATTTTTTCGAAATCGCTCATGATCAATTAAGGGTCACGGTTCAAAAACTAAACATCGTAGAAAGAAAGTTCAAATACAACTCAAATAGATAAGACTTGTGCCTACATTTTAAAGTTTGAATGGTGTCTCTAGGTCAAAGTATGCCAGAGCAGGAGATGTTTGAAAAACGTCGATGATTTTGCGACTTTTTTGACCCCGTCCCATTCATTCCTTATGGGAAATTTGTCGCAGTTTTTCGCGACTTATGTCGCGATTTATTTATATTTTGTTGAGAAAAGTAATAGCATAGCGAGTCAGAACGAGCCGCACGTTTTGATGTATTTTTTGTGTATGTGCGATCAACGGTGCGGGACGAGTTACGAACCGAAAATAGGACGTAGGAAAAAGAATAAGAAGAGGCCCGGTCAATAACAATAGTGGGCTGTGCTTTGCACAGCCCACTATGGACACCTATAGCTTTGCTATAGAGGTGTCCATAGTGGGCTTGCAAGCACAGCCCACTAATAAAAAGAGGCCCGGTCAATAACAATAGTGGGCTGTGCTTTGCACAGCCCACTATGGACACCTATAGCTTTGCTATAGAGGTGTCCATAGTGGGCTTGCAAGCACAGCCCACTAACTAGACAATTCCCCTGCGGGGAATCGCGAGAGTGGGCTGTGCGGTTTGGCCCCGCCGTGACTATTAAAAAAAAGTTAAAAGCTGCCAAAAAGTCGAAGCCCACGTTGACGGCCTGGACTTGTCTCTACATTTTAAAGTTTGAATGGTGTCTCTAGGTCAAAGTATGCCAGAGATGTCGATGAGTTTTGCAGAGGATCTCTCTGTTGGCCCAGTGGATCTCGGTTGCCACGGTGATAGTTGTCAAGTGCCAAGTGCACCTGACAACAGTGACTGAGACAGCTGATTTCAGAGCGATTTCAGCTGAGGATCACCTCGTCAAACTGCTGCTATTTCTTCAAAATCAAAGATGATATCGGCAAAATTTTTTCACCATCGAGCGGGAAAGGCCTTAAAGAACACAGTGATCAAGTTTTGTGGTCCTACTTTGAAAAATGTGGTAATGGGAGCGAGTTAAAAAAGGGGCATTTCTGCTTTTCTCCGAAAATCCTCTTCCCGTTTAACATTGGGGCTTATGGGGGCAGTTGCTGGAGTTTGTGTCAGTTAGACGCAGATAATTCAAAAACTGTACATACTCCCGATAAAGTGGACACATTGTGAGAAAGAGGACAACTGTGGCTACGTTCTTGGAAAATATCACTATTGTAGTGTGAAATCTGTGGCTAGGATCATCATCTAAAGAAAATTTTTCGGCGAGTTTTTTCAGGCTCCCCCACTCTGCCAGTTGGTGCTGCGCGAACATTCCGCAATACACACACATTGAAAATCCTGAATTTTTCTGATTTTTTCGAAATCGCTAACGATCAATTAAGGGTCACGGTTCAAAAACTAAACATCGTAGAAAGAAAGTTCAAATACAACTCAAATAGATAAGACTTGTGCCTACATTTTAAAGTTTGAATGGTGTCTCTAGGTCAAAGTATGCCAGAGCAGGAGATGTTTGAAAAACGTTGATGATTTTGCGACTTTTTTGACCCCGTCCCATTCATTCCTTATGGGAAATTTTTCGCAGTTTTTCGCGACTTACGTCGCGAACCCGTTTGTAATTTTTTGAGAAAAGTAATAGCACACCGAGTCAGAACGAGCCGCACGTTTTGATGTATTTTTTGTGTGTGTGCGATCAACGGTGCGGGACGAGTTACGAACCGAAAAAAGGCCGTAGGATGAATAAGAATAAGAAGAGGGACGAGCAATAACAATAGTGGGCTGTGCTTTGCACAGCCCACTATGGACACCTATAGCTTTGCTATAGAGGTGTCCATAGTGGGCTTGCAAGCACAGCCCACTAATAAAAAGAGGCCCGGTGCAGAACAATAGTGGGCTGTGCTTCGCACAGCCCACTATGGACACCTATAGCTTTGCTATAGAGGTGTCCATAGTGGGCTTGCAAGCACAGCCCACTAATAAATTCCAGAAGAACAATAGTGTGAATGCTTTGAAGCATTCACACTAATAACTTGGTGGGCACCAGAAAACACATGGCTCCCTCGGAGACTGCCCTCCATTCTGAGCTGTTTTACATTCAGCCCAAGTGCTGAGGGAACACTCGAGCATAGTTTAGCGGTAAGGACGTGATACCCATAAAACATGCTCGGTCCCAGAGAAGATTTATCATCAGGCTCCCTCTCTGCCGCTGCCTGCAGTAGATTACATGTCAAAAGTGGCACAGCGAGCAGATATTTCAGACAATAAGCATGGGTGGAGGGAGAGCAGGGCTCATCTCCAGAGTGACACTGCACGGTGTCGCTGAGAGAAGGGCTCGGGCTGACCCTTGATCCTATTGTTCTTAAGAGTGATTGCTGACCATAAACCTGCCTGACATCATAGAGGTGAAATGTAGCAACGGGGGAAGCAAAACAGATTACAGGCCTGAGGCATGAAATACTCATAATGGAATCTTCTCACAGACTGAGCACATAACTGCAGAGGTGGTTTCCATCGTGTTGTATACTTGCATAGAGGTAATAAGCCAATGGGAAACAAAATCTGAATGTCATACAAATCATTGTAGACACTGATTTAATGGAAAACCCTTTTTCTCCCCAGCTCATCACTATTCAGAATGGGGGTGCAGACTAATGCAGACTATTTGGCCCTGATTAAAAGGAAAAAAAACAAGAAAAGCAAAATGTATTCCCTCAAAGACAGAATATATCATCCTGAGTCTACAGACGCATGTAAATGCACTGAATCACGTCAGGATTGCAGCTTAACTCCTCTTGGACCTGGATCAAAAAGAAATCCATTTGCACGCCAACTCTTATATCAACTAAACACAAATATATATTTATATGTGTAAAATATTGCTTCATTATAAAAATCTACCACTCTATTGAAGTTTGGACATGCCTTGGACGTAGAGTATCAGCTGATGTAACATATGTGCTGTTGTGTACATCAAAACATTACATTCAGAAACAGATCTGCCCTCTTTCATTCAACACACTGCTGCGCAATCTGACTGCAACTTTCTTATTTAAGCCACCGATTCCAAAACTGATTTTGTATGCTGCGTAAATTGTAAATAACAAAGAATGCAATCGTTTGAAAATCCATTTTCGACCTCCATTTAATTAAATACAGCATGAAGACATGATATTTAATGTTCAAACCGATAAACTTTATTGTGTTTTGTAAATATACACTCATTCAGATTTGATGCCTGCAACTCTTTCCAAAAAGAACTGGAATACTGGCATTATTACCACTGTGTTACATCACTGTTTCGTTTTTATCAACAGTCAGTGTGTGAGAGCTGAGGCACTAATTGTTAAAATTATTTCATTATTAATTCCTCATTCTTGCTATAAGGTACTGTATATGATTTCAGTTGCTCAACAGTTTGGCGTCCTTGTCATATTCACGCTTCATAATACACCACACACTGGAGGTCTGGACTCCAGACCGGCAGGTCTAGTACCCACGTCTCTGTAACTACGAGGCCATGCTTTTGGAACATGTGCAGTATGAGGCCTTGCACTGTCTTGCTGCATTGAGCAGGGACGTCTTGATGGCAACATATGTTGCCTCAAAACCTGTGTGTACCTTTCAGCATTAACGGAGCTTTCCCAGATGTGCAAGTTAGCCATGCCATGGCCACTATCACAGCCCAATATCACCACAGATGCTGGTCTTTGAGCCCTGCCCTGGAAACAATCTGGATGGGGGTTATCGTCGTTAGCCTGAAGAACATGATGTTCGAGATTTTACCGGGAACAAATGGGTGTTTCTGGCTGATGATAATGTACAGCTTTGCATAGCAGAGTCTTGCGTTTGTACATGAAGCGACATATGTGTTTGTGAGCCAATAAAGTAATATCCTTTGTCCAGTCATGCCAGTTTTTGTTGCAGTGCTGCCTGAACGATCGATGGTCATGGGCAATGTTGGTTTTGGCCTTGCCCCTTACATACAGATATTTCTCTCGATTGTTCCAAACAGGTGATTTTTGAGCATTCTTGAGCATCTTACCCAGTCTTCTATTGCCTCTGTCTCAATTTGGTTGAAATAGGTTGCTGGTATCAAATTCAGAATAAGGATATATTATTATCAATAAATAAATAAAATATAAATATATAAATTATCAATTTGAACATTAAATATCTTGTCTTTGTACTATATTTACATTTTACACAGCGTCCCAAAATGTTTTTGAATTCAATAGGATGTATGTTTTAATGGAGTAGATTTCAAAATATGGTCACAAAGGCCAAAATATACCCAGTATGAGTTTTGACTGAACCTTTATGTTTGTCTGTGTTGTCCATGCTTTGGGATGTGAGAGGACGTCTGAGACAAAGCCGAAGAGGTTTCTTTGTTGCAAGTCTTAAACCAAAACCTGCACTGTAGGGGCAAACCCATATAACAAACTCCACGCACAAGCAGCCTGCTTCCTCCAGGCGCAGTGTCTACTGTGCTTCAGTTAGCTCAGTGACAATGCTGCTCTTGTTTAATCTCTTCCCCAGCGGAAACCTTTGGCTTGTCACTTAACATCAAACGAAGAGGGCTCCTTGCTCAAATTATCTTTCAGAGCCAGGAACAGTCCTGGCCCCTTTCCTGTTCACCCTGTACACTGCAGACTTCTCGCACCAGTCACCCCACCGCAATCTACAAAAGTTCCCTGACGACCGTGCTATCGTCGGCCTCATCAGGGACGGGGACGACAGAGCCTACAGAGAACTCATTAAGGACTTCGTAGACTGGTGCCAGCGGGACCACCTCCAGCTCAACGCTGGGAAGACCAAAGAGCTGGTGGTGGATTTCCGCAGGCAGAAACAACCCTGCACACAGGTGAACATCCTGGGAACTGACATTGAGATGGTGACATCTTACAAGTACCTGAGAGTTCACCTGAACAATAAACTGGACTGGACTGATCACACTGCAGCAACATACAAGAAAGGTCAGAGCAGACTGCACCTGCTGAGGAAGCTCAGGTCCTTTGGAGTGCAGGGGGCACTCCTGACTACTTCCTATGAACCTGTGATGGCATCAGCCATTTCCTACGGAGTAGTCTGCTGGAGCAGCAGCACCTCGGCAGCAGGTAGGGAGAGACTTGATAAACTTATGAAGAAGGCCAGCTCCATCCTGGGATGCCCTCTTGACCCAGTGCAGGTGGTGGGAGAGAGCAGGATGATGGATAAGCTGCCATCGCTGCTGGTGCAGGAGCCCCCCCCCCTGCAGGTCACTCTCACAGCACTGGGCAGCTCCTTCAGCGATAGACTGATACACCCCGAGTGTGTGAAGGAGAGGTATCACAGCTCCTTCCTTCCTGCTGCTGTCAGACTCTACAACCAGCAGTGCTCCCAGCAGACCTCACTGTGCACTGTGCAATACAAACTCTACACATAACCCATTTCTCATTTCGGTTTGCACTAACTGGGCAATTTTCATACCCATATTTATTATTTATCAACAATAATACACTGCTACACTGTTTATTATTACACTGTTTATTTTGTACATGTATATATGAGTCTATTTCTATTTCTTACCTTTCTATATTGTTTATTTTTTAACTATTATGACTGTTTATTGTTAATTTGAACTGTCCTTTGGCTGCTGTGACACAGAAATGTCCCCGTGTCCAGGACAACTAAAGGAATTCTGATTCTGATTAATCATAACATCCTTATGCTGTCACTTTGTTATAATCTCCTTCTTTGAAAAATCCATAAACCCTAAAATAATGTTATACTGAATTCGTCATCTGTCATTGGGTGTCTTTGAAAAGACAAAACATTCTGCACAAAATGTACTGCCCTGGCACATTAAGCTCTTTTCAACAGCAAAAGAAAAAAGGGTGAAAGTGGATTCTGAATGCAGTGCAGACGCTCAATGCAATTCAAACTACGAGCAAGACATTACTTCAAACATCTTTGTCCTGATAAAAAGATTTGAAAAAAATCAAAGGGATCATCACATGCCCATGAGGCAAAGCATACACTGGTAAAACATTTTGAGAGCTAAAACCAAGAATTGTTGAGCACAGAAACACCATCAAAGAAGAACTCCTCTATGTTACCTAACACTTGATTTAGTTCAACGAACCAGTATCTTCATTAAAATACAATAAGAGGGATGGAAAAACTTCGTTAAGGAGGGGAGCTTTCAGGATTTGTTACCAGAGAACTAAGAGAATAATAAAATGTAGTCAATTTGGTCTTAATTTGGATCTTCATAAAGACCATTTATGTAAATTCAGAGCTTTTCCAGACTGTAGAGTTTACACTAACACAGTACTCACTGAATATATAGAACCAGTGTTTGGGAGCTGTTGGTTAATGTATTGATTCATTGAAAATATATTAATGGAACAGTGCACATTTCCATTTCTGTTTTTTGAAGTTATTATTGGACCTCTCTTCATTACTTCAAATGTCATTTTGTAGTCAGTAATTGAATAAAAAACAGTGTCAGTTGCTCGAATAAAATATAAATGTTTCAAGTTAAATAGCAGCAAAATGTTTGTAATAGTTATGACATCGCCCATGTTCTTAAGAATTATCACCCTTTATAGCATACATTCGTCTGCAGATTGCACACATGTGAATGCATTTAAGTGGTTGAAACCTTTTTATTTTTTGCACTTTCACAGGAAAAATCCAATCTCTGAACTATGAAGAGTGTGTTGTATGCTGTTTTCATGGTAAAGCCCCCCTGACCCCCTTTATATAAATAAAATTGAGTTGAATAGTTTTTTTAGATTTCTATATGTCATCTTAATTTACTTCCAGACATTCAATTCACAACCCTGCGATAATGACGATTTACACAATCTGATGAATAAGGTGTTCATTTGTCACATTTATACCATATATTTATGGACCCATCAGACCGATGCCTTTCAGTGTACGCCTTCATTCAAACTGCTAATGGAGCCTGTTTGTTGTTTCTGGCAGAGCTCCAGGCCGCAAGGTCACCCAGAGGGGCCCACCATCATAAATACCTCATCTCATTTACATGGAAGATCCCCCTTCTCTTTCTGCATTCTAATGAATATACTCAGAAAAGCCGGTTACACTTAAAGGCACCAAAACTACTTGGATAGGATTAGACAGCAAAACTGCTGAGCAAGCTTTCGGAAAATACCAAAGTTGGGCTTAAAATGACTACTTCTTCAAACATTCACCACTGACTACTGGCTTCTCACAGGATCCAGCCCCTGGTCTCCTGGGTGAAAGTCCTGTGACTGAGATTGTGACTGCAAATCTAAAGCTGTGTTTCATGTCAATTTTGACACCAAATCCCTCAACAAGACTCGATTTGATTGCTCTCTGTGGATTCTGTTGGAGCTCTCTGAGACTTCACTGACAATCATGGGTATTTGTTCAAGAGTGCGAGGTGCCTTCACAAAGCAATGAAATGGATACCATAAACAAAGAGCGTGCATCGCATTTCTCATCCCTGCCACAGGCTAAACTGTTGTTTTTCCTCAAGGGCACCCTGCAACCGACTTTTCGTCATAAACATGACTTCTGTTGTAAGTCCTACAAACCACAAACGCTCTGAAGGTTTCTATAGGTGAATACAGGATTCTGGCTATTCTCCTGCCATCAACATTTACCCTCCAGTATCACTCCTGAAACACTGACGATTGCCTCACACGGGTTCCTCATCAATGCACCAGATCAGCCCGTCACGGCTGAGTGATCCTCCTGGATCCATCACTGACCATCAGCCTCTCTCCATGCTCGCTCTCCTGCTCCCCCCCCCCCCCCCCCCCCACAGCTCTCTCTGTCTCGCTTTCCACCTTTCTCTCACTGTCTTTACTATCTATCAAATCTAACTAACTATCACTGTCTCTCACACCTTGTCCCTGCCTTTCTCTCCATTAAATACCGCAGCCAGCGTTCTGTGTTGCTGTGCAGCTGCGCGGGTGTAATCCAGTCCAAGTTACATCAGCACAGCAATCAATCACGCAACCTGTCCTGCTGCCTTTCACCTCCTGAGGAGCGACTGACATGTGAGCCGTCACCTCGCTGTCATTCACTGAAACCCCTACAGGAATGCAAAGGTCTGCGAGCACAGCCAGCAGCATGCAGCAGAGGGCATCGTACTGTATTCTCTGAGAGAAAAAAACTCATTTAATGCAGGGATTAGAAATAATTTAGCCGGGTTTGTTTCCTCCTAAGCCATGAAGATAATGAAAGTGTTCTTAGACAAGCTATTAAACATGAATATTGATGAAAACGAATGTCAAAGTGAGTACTTAATGGGCTAAATATGCTTAGGATTTTGAGCAGCACAATGATATTTACAGTGTCTGTGAGTTTGCTTGTTGCATTGTTGTGTGGAGACGATGACTGTGTAAATCAAAGACAAACAGAGATGTAACTAACATACGACTCCGAACATTCATTCTGAACAGAAATAATACATTCATTCATATTTTATTCATTGATATAGTGTGTGTGTGTGTGCATCAATGAGAAACCAAAGTTAGTGTGATTTTTCAGCGAATACAATAGTAGCCTGAATGAATCCATAAATCTGCTGTGGCCTTGGTAAAGGTTGATGCTGCATTAGCCTCGTATGGCTAGACCTCCACAGTGCTGCGTCAGCACTAAAGGAAGGTATGGCAGCACCATGATGGTGTCAGGGGAATCAAAACCTCCCTGCCTTGTTTCTATGTCTTTGACACAACAACAACTGCCTGGGCGATGCTAAACCCAGCGCTCAAATGTCTCAATCCCTGCATCCCAACTAGTTTCCATTGTACCGTTACGAGGTTAATGTGAGGTAACTTTTTTCAGCATGTAGGCTGCCAGCTCAAGAAGTTGTTGCTGTTTCCCGTAGCGACAAGGACTTTGAAAATGGCAGGACGCACATAACGGGAGCGAGGAGAATGTCGCTTGAAATGGCAAAAGGCAGATTCATATCAACTGTCTACATGTGTGGAGTCAGACTAATACCGTATATTTTAAATCAAATGCATGTGCAGAGACAAACCACCAAAACAACTCAGAGTGTTCAAATAGCACGTTCACTTAAGACCAGCTATTGCATGTTCAGGCCTTTAGTTTCATTACTCATGCCATCCTGTCAGTCATCCTGTCACGCATGCACACTCATAATTTCCTATCATTATTTGGGGCTGTCAATTGATTTCAGCCTTTCACATCAACCAGCCACATCTGCCCAATAACACAGCGGCGCAGCCTCGCTGTCAGCCTGTCATCTCGCTGCTGTCTTTTTAAATCCGATCCTTTTTCTGCCTTGAGCTGATTCATGCTGCTGTTTTGCGTGCCCCCTCCACCTCCCCATCACTGCCCAGTCTTCGCACATCCACCAGCTCCATCAGCTTCATCATCTCATCAGCCTCCCAGTCTGGAAAGAGTCATCAGCCACCAGTATCTGAACTCCATGGGGGGAGACGCACTTCAATCAAAAAATCTCCCCGGAGAGCCGAAGCACCAAAGACTTTATGATGAAGCTCAATTATCACATCATCTGCTGTGATAAACATTTCCTTTACTTCATTCCCATGTCTCTCCTGATACTTTTCTCCCAGCTAAGGATAAAAAAGGACCTGCTGGCCGATGGCAGTTGAATTTTAATGCTGTTGAGCTGTCTTCAAATTTTGTGCATGACCATGTTTAACATCCATCACTGCTGATGCAACAACCTCCTCTATGGTTTTTACAAGCTGCTCTGTGACATTCTGATCATCAGTTTACATTAGGTTCAAAGATGTGACAGTACCATTAGGGTCTTTAAACTTTAACTATTGTTGCCATAAATCATGAAAAACACAGTATATTTGTGCTATAGCCACCTCAGTTAGCTTTGCACTAAATACAGTAGTATAAAATTCAACAAAATACAATGCATAGTACCAAACAGACTGTACACTCTCTAAAGCCATGACTTTTAAATACAGTAGGGCTGAAAAAAGTTTGTATATGGTTCTTTTATAACCCAAGTCTTCCTGAAGTAGACCGCCAGCTTGTGCCTGTGTAATGACTAAGAGGTTTTTAAATAGCGACTCAGCATTCAGGACGAATATCTGCTCCAGACCTCTGTGGTTCACCTTGTTTTTCAAAGCTTATTTACAAGAAATAAATTGCCTGCAGTGTACCTGTTGAACCATATATAGATAACGTTTTTAACTTTCATTCCACTCCAATGTCCCATCTTTTGACCTCATTCAGTTACCGTGACCCACTTCAGTGAATGTGAAGGTAAACGACCAGAGCTCTTTATAAACATATGTTGAGTACAAATTGCATCGAAATTGACATTTGTGCTGCACTGCAAGCACTTTGTTTCACTTACATATTGCTGAAAAAAGAACCTAGCGACCCGTTGTGTTCTAGCTATGGGAGGAAGCACTACAAGAGAAACTTTGCTACAGTTGCACCTTGTGGTGTAAGTTCTGTTCCTTCAGGAAGTAGAGTGATTGACTTTCAAATCAGAGGAAGGTGAAATTACGCCTCCTTAAATCTTGGCGCTACAAGGAGCTATAGTGTTCAATCACAAGGACCCTCGTTCTCGTGTGCTCGCCTTTGAAAAACAGTCTCAGGTTTGATGCAAGTTTCCATCGTTGTTTTGTTGGGCTGAGTAATAAATGTGTACAGGTGACAACTTCTTGTGTTCTGCTTCAAAATACATTTTATTTGATTGGCTATTTTGGGTTATGCTATAATTAATTACTTAACATACAGCATTATGTGTGCCACCCACTCAACACAGCAGGTGGATGAATGGTTGGAGTCGTCAGCTGTTGTTTTTGAGGTCTGTGTTAATGTGTGTTTTTTGAATGCGATTATAGCATCTTCAAATCTTTCTGGAGTGATGATCCTGGAGAGAACTAATGCAGTCTTTGTGTTGCTCTTAAACCCTTTATTGTTAGTCTTGGATATGTGGCGAGATGAAGGCTGGGGGAGGCTGGTAATGGCGTCTGCCACAGAGTCTTTTCTTAACATTACTATTAGGCTCATTAAAGTCAGAGATTTTTACATTTTTTAACACATTAGGGCTTTTAACAATGGCAGACAGCTAATAAAACCAATTGTACAATAGGAAAATTGGTTCTTTTCCAATTATTCCTTTCTCTGAGTGCTAAAATGGAAGTAATACATTACTAAACGCAGGGTCTAATAGTTGAGCTTGGTTGGGTCTGCTCACAGGCGTAGGGTGCTTTAGCGTAATTTCAATATATCAGAGCTTGTCATGACGAGAGCCTGTGGTGAATAGGTGCGATATGCCGCTGTATAGCACTCATGTTAAGCTTTTAATGTTGAACACTTACAGATATCAGAATAAAGATAAAAAATAGTCAAGTTACTGTGTGCTGGTACAGTAAGTAGTGCCAATGCTCAGCCCAGTCACCAGAGTGAAATGCTGCCATACGTTATATTTCTACTGTTCATATGTATCATACTACACTCCGACTCCATGTTTATGAGTGGACCTCCTCATCAGGAAGAGGACGGGATGGTATTGGCGTGACACCTAAGCAAGACGGCTGCCAAGGGAGAACGCTGTTTGAGACAACTTCAATATATCTAATCGGGACATTATCCAGCTGTGTTTCTGGCGACAAAACCGGGTATTTAAAGCCAAAACATGATCTTTTCCCCGACCCCCGACTGGGTGGCTTTTGTGCTTAAACCTAAACAGACCACGAGCGGAGCATTGCAACATAAAAATGACATCAAGAAATGCAAAGCTGAAATGGAAAGTTGAAATGGAAACACAATGTAATATAATACAGTGCCAACATTTATCTTGCGCTCGGGTTGTCGAGCTACACTGGACCAGAAATGAGATCCTTCTAAACAGAAATCTTTGCTAGAGGATTTGATTTTCCTGGTGAGCCTAGAGGAAGCCTGTGTACACGATTCTCTGAGTCATATGAGACTCAGAAGAAAAACAACAAGAAAATACTTGAAGTAAATCTTTTATAGTGTAGTGCTTCTAAATGTCTTATGACAACCTGGCCCCCTCTGTATAATTTACCTTACACTGAACACTGGAGCAGACACACACACACTGCATACAGCATCACAGAACATCTGAACAGGCATATGAGAAATCTAAGCAACCTCTTACTTGTGTAAAGATGTATGAAGACAGGAGCAAGAGTCAGTACTGCTCCAGAATCACCTTGACAAGAAAGCAATCCTCTCACACAGAGACACACACGGAGCCATGCACCGACACACGAACCAGTTCCTGCGAGTCTCTGGGTCTCGAGCGAGGGAATACAGCTTGAAGATGTTAATAATGGTTGACATCAAAGGCACGTTTGTCCTCATACACCATTTACAACAACCGGAGAAAAGTTGTGAGTCACATTCAGACCTCTGAGAACAGTGCTGAAACAAGGCCTGCAGATTGCCGGAGGTCCTGCACTAGTTATTGCATTGCAGATTCACTCAGCATTATGTTTTTAAACATTTCCATCATAATGATCATGCTGACCCATACTTCCAGAGGAGAATGAGTCTTTATTACAAGAAATGTATCTGAATTCCTCTTCTTCTCCCCTGCCCTTTTCTGCAAAGGTTCTACGCTCATGGTGTAGGGGAAATACGCTCTTCCACATGCACCTACACTGTCTAATGTCTGACTACTGTTATTCACCATCTGGTTGTTAAGAATTGTTTCTCCACACTTTGCATCAGGGAAACTGATGAAATTTGGTCTTAATTGCGACACGAGAGCCTGATCAGGGGATTTAACATTGACGTGGCATGGCTTGATTCCATCTGCTGCTACACATGAAACAGGTAGTGCTGATAAAACTGCTGAATAGGATCAATCCCACAAGGATAACAGGTCCCACATTATGGAGAGCAGGTTTTCTCTGGTCTCTACATATATAAACTGGTCCTCCCTGAGCCTACCAACTCCCAGAATGAGGAAAGCAAAGAGTCCTGCATAGTCTCTGCAGCCCACCCACTGGTAAAACGGCGCTCCTACAGGCTGTTCAGATTCAGCTCCTGACGTTACGTCACGACAGGAGAGATTTTCATAAGCCGGCCTCCTCTGCGCGATGATAGGAGATATCGAGAGGGGGGCGTTCATCCCGGAGGTGAAGTTCGGTGTGTCCAGCGTTCGGTGTGTCGTCGCTCAGAGCTAGACACGCAAATTACTCTGTTGTTGGTTGTAAAAATCAACATAAGTGCCTATATTCTGTTCCAGCTACAGAAGACAGTGGTTGCGTTTCAACTTTAACGACAGCGTGCCGGCTACGTTTGATAGTATTTACAGCTGCCGACGAGTATGGTGAAGTCAGCTTGAAACTGGCTAACTAGTTAGCTCCGCTTCGGTCCGCTATGCAATGCCGTTTGAAGCTAGTTTAATGTTAATAATATTACGAGGGAGCTTGGTTGTCACAGAAAAAGTCTGGAAACGTGCAGACTGGAGACAGAGACCATGCGGACAGTGTCCAAGAGTTTGGAGAGTGTGTTGGAGACAAACACAGCTTTGGCTAGCTGTTTTTAGATGCTACCTGTTGCAGGTCAGTGGGGGATGGGAGCCGGGTGGCTGTGTTGGGGAGTCTCTCATGTAATGTCCGTATTTCTTCAGGAGTCTCTCCTTCTGGGTCCCATTCTGGGTCAAACTGGTATGGTTGAACGACAGCATCTCGGTGAGCCATAGCGATACATCCAAACATTAGCGCATGCTACCGCTAGCGTTAGCAGCATGGTCTCCCTGAGAGGGGCGTGTAGCAGGCAGGGCAGGTGATGACAGACGGAGCTCATTAGCATTTAAAGGTGCAGGCACAGAAACAGCCTGCTCTCAGTAGAGCTCAGCAGAGCCACTTTTAGACAGCTGAAATCCAGGACCACGGATGGGTTTGGGCCAATCCATTTCGAATACAGTGTTGTTGGACCTCTGACAGCTGTGTGACATTGATGAAAAACAGTATAATATGGGACTCATCCTCTTTACTTTACCTACTATTTCGAAGTGATAAGTCTTCATCATGAAGAGTAGAAAGTCAACATTGATGTGCAGATGGCATAACATAAATATTGATTAATAAAATGCTTGATACTCTCACACTTTTGGAAAAGTGCTGAATGCAGACATGTATTTAAGCATGTTTCACCACTCTCATTGACTACTGAAAAGACAAAAAGGATTCTGGTCTGTCATCTAATAAGTGATTCTCTGCCCTTAATTTACATAGTTTTGTGGTTGATTTAGCTGTTTTGTTACATCCACTTACATTTTTGCGTCACAACCTACATAGTAAACATACATTGCATGTGTACAATATAGTTATTATTCATACTCAATATATAATTAAATCGCATTTTGTCTGTGTGAGACATAATAACAGTTGTGTTTTATATTTTGTCTTACCTCCAGTTTCACTCTGCATTCATGTCAAGTTGCTTACAAGTTCTAAGCCGCGGGGTAAAGTCTGACACACGGGGTGGGAACGCAGTCTGGCTCGCTGTCAACCAATTGTTACTGAACAGCATTTCAATTTAGACAGTAAGCTATTTGCTGAATTATTTACAATCTATATAAACAATAAAAAAGACTGCTAAACTGTTAAATTCCTGAATGTTTCACTTTCTGCTCGTGTCAGCTATATCAGATTTTATATCCTATGCAAATGGGGGTTTTATTCCTACACGTTTGCGATTCGCAGCCCGGAGGCATATTGAAAAATGTGCTGATGGCCATTGCAGGGCCTCTAACAATATCCATTTGTATGAAGGATAGCAATATGAGTGTGTGTAAAATCATGAATGTATTTTATGAATGAACAGTCCTCCGAAGAGTCTCGCTGTGTAAATGCAAACTGCATCACTTGCAATCAGCTGGAAACTTTATAGATATTGTTCTTGCATATATTACAGCTTAATTTTTTCACATTGGGCAATTATCAAGAATTCATTGGTAAAGAGTGTCACGCAACAAATCAGACATCAGACAATAAACAGTCCAGCAGCAAAGGCTTCCATCTGCTGCCCGGTAATGCCGAGACTGTGAAGAATGAACTGTTTTTCTGTTTAAAGATAGTTAACTGGCCAAAGTGGTTGTGGCAGATTGACCTTTCGAATCAGACCGACGTCGAAGCGGCTTCACCTCTGATGATCTCGGGCATGCCTCGCCGCGTGAATACTGAGCGAGCTTCAAAAGAGCATTTGATGAGTTACAAAGACATCCGCCGAGGGAGGCATCCGGCTGCCAAATAATTGCTCGGAGGACAGGTGCATCTGTGTAGGCAAACAGAACAATGACAAACAGAGTGGGAGGAGGGGAAAACACACCGGGATGAACGCAGTGTGAAGAGAAAGGGGCACAGAGGAACGGCAGGGTGTGTGTGTGTGTGTGTGTGTGTGTGTGTGTGTGTTTGTGTGTGTGTATGTGTGTGTGTGTGGTGTCCCGTGGCTCCATAGAGTGAAAGAATCACCAGGGAAAGAAAAATGTATGTTCATTGAGGTGCAGCTGTTAGGTAGACAGGTCCCTGGCCATTTCACACAACACTGAACTTTAGCCAGGCTTGACAAGTGAGCAGTGGTAAAAAATGCAGGGAGCAGCGCCGCTTTGAAAGAGGTCAGCGTGGCGAGGACTCCTCCAAGATGGCAGGCCTCTGGGGTGGCGGGCGAGAAACATGGCTGGAGCAGGTTAGCGAACGGTGCATCATTTAGGATCCCAAAGGAGCCTCTCTGGACTACACAAATGAACAGTGAAAGGTCTCTTGGTTCCCGTAATGAATGCGAGGAGGAGGATTCAGATTCCCTCGCCGGGGTCTGGCCGCCGAGACTTTTGGCTGACCAGACCTGTCGGCTCCTAATGATGAAAAAGGTGGCAGGTGTGTGTGTGCAAATTGCACATGATGAGGTTCCTGTCTCTTGAAAACGTCTCCGTCAGAGGGATTACACATGCTGGTAATCTAATTGGAGTAGCCCCAAAGACGAGTCTGACAAAAAACAGTATTTACTCCACTAGTCATTAGGTGTCCGAGGCTGCAGGGAGGTCCATTTATCTTGCGCCAGGCAGCACCTTGCACTGATATTTAGAGTCCTGCTGCTTCAAATCAGCGTAATCTTGTTTCAGATCCTCGGATTGCAGACAAAGCTGGTTATTCCACCATGTTTATTCCCATCGGCTGGGATGGAATGAAGGAGACGCTCGCTATGAAGCTGCACCACAAGACTCACATTGATTCACTTCCCTGACCCGGTGTTAACAAAAAAGAAAGTATTTTCTTGGGTTCAAGCTGCTTCTGGAATGTGCACGCCTCGGGCACAATGTGTTTTGAGACCTATCCTTTTAAAGATAGTATGCATCCAGCAGCTGCAGGTAAACACCGGTGTGACTAAGGTATTTTCAGGAGGAGAGCAGGTGAATTCATGATGAACCGTCTCTTCAGGTTGGCTTTTTTCGCGGCAACTTTGCCTTGAGGCCCTCTCAACTGCTTAAATGTATTTATAAGAAGAAATAAGTCTGATGCACGTATTTACTTATGTATTAACTTCTGCTTTTACTTGAAGATTGTCTCAGTGAAATGTTTTTCGTTTAATGTGCCGCCACGCTTCAAGGCGAAAGAACGGTGACGTGACCAGCGCTGACAGCTCGCCGCTCGTATAATCTGTAATGTAAGTAGCCTGTTAACGAGCTTTACCTTCATCCAGTGAGATAAACAACAGGATACAGTACGAAGTACAAAGACCAGACTCGTACTTGACTTCCACCACTTTCACGAACACAAAGCGCGCTTTAAAGATTCATTCGGTTTCATCAGAACGCGTCTGCTGCTTTCATGTGCGCTCTCCTAATAAATTATTTTCTCTATCCACTTTGTTATTGTACTTCATCTGATTTGACGGAGCAAGTAAAACCAGCTGTTGTGGGAGAAGTTGTCGGCTAACGGCGGCTGGTGCACAAACACAAAGAAAATTGAGTTCAGCATTGGCAGTGGGTGATGTGTTTTGAGATTTAACGAGGTGAAGGCGTTCTTGTTTTCCTCCACACCTTTCCCTGCAGATATCAGGGGGACTTCATGTAATAAATTGTGCTATCAAAGGAGTTGCCATGCTTTCATCTGCACTAAAATAGGCTCCTGGGGCTGATAGGTGATCGAGGGTTAACATGAATACGGGCGGGGGGGTCTGCAACTGTGTGGGGGTGCGTAATTGTGGTGAAGAGGGCAATAGAATACTGAGGAGACGATACAGTAGGGAGGGGGAGGAGGCTTATATAAGGGCCGCATGGGAACGAGAAGCAGCATGGCTTTTCCCGCAACCACTGTGAATCTTGTTACCACTGTTTTTACAGACTTCTTTCTATTGGCGATTACTCTGGAAACACAGAAACAAGGCACCGGTTCTATCAGAACACAAGAGAAGAAAACCAGACAGGTAATTCAGTGGACCTTTCATTCCATAATCAAAGACCCACATTTCCTGTTAGTGCAGAAATATTCCCTCTGGTGTTCAGTAGATCAGAAGCCTCCTCATTTGACAAGATGTTTCTTCACTCCCTCACCCAAACACACAAAGAAACTACAAATGATAAAATACAAACATCTGTAATTGTGCCAGCAGCCCAGTCACCAGAACAAAATGTTGGCATTTAAAATGTTCTGCAAACCACTGATACATGTGTGTGATGACATTAGTGTCAACAGGTGAAAGGGATGGTGGTAGCATTATAAAGATGGCCGCCAAGCCAGACACCACTGTACAAGATGTTTGTAAGCGTGAAACCACAAATATTTTCAACCACAGGTCAGAACATTTACAGCTGAGCTTTATTGCAATAATCCAGGTTTTTTTTTTTTTAGAAAAATACAATCTTTTTCACTAACCACATGGTCTTTGCATGTAAACCGGACCAGACTCTAAAGCAAAGCATCATCTCGACAATAAATTGAAAATTTAACACGAGTGTCAAGTGTCAAGTTCCAATATATTGTAATGTGAGAAATGTACATTGCTAATAATTATTATGACTATTCTGCCGACACCAGAGAAACTAACTGGAGTTAGATTATTATTTTGCAGTGTTGCCAGGTATAAGCAGACTCTCTGTAACTCTAAGTTCAGACATCACATGGCCTTGACGTCTTGCTTTTATCGGCCTGGGAGCATCATTAATGTGACAGTTTGCTTTTATTGAGCAACTGACATCAAAGAAACACAAAAGTGGAGGAATCTTTCTTGAAATGTTAATGTTTCATATGTACCCAGGCTGAAGGGTGACATGATAATGTGGCACTTGGCCCTGGAAATCTGCTGTAATTATAGGGAAACTCTGCTCAGCAGAAAGGTCTTTGTTGTTAACGTGGAGGAAAAAGACTGAACTGGAGGGAAGTGGACACACACACACACACACATTCAAATGCTCAATCTTGGTATCACACTGGGGCCCGAGAGCAGGAGATTGAGAGTCTGGTCTGAAACATGCTCAGTGCCTGAGTGCACTCCCATCCTCCTCTTCTGAGCACCAAGGAGGAGACAAGGTCTGACTCAAGCCATGAAACCAGGCATGGATCATATTTATAGGATTTATTTGCAATTTCATACTGCATTATTCATTTCCATGTACTTACGATGTAATAATGTTCCATTTCCAACAGGATGGCATCGTGTTTAATCCAGATGTATTCTTCAGGAGCTCATGTACCTTAACTTTTGATCCTATGATTCTTGCCAGGAAGTTGCAACCATGATTCCAAAAATGTCAGGATGTTGTGCAAAACGTAAATCAAAACAGAATGTTATGGTTTTACAAGGTGTTCCTGAGCCCATGTAGTACCATCCTTTTAAAAAAAATCATGTTTCAGAAAGTGGTGAACCCCATCCTTGCCCCGTCCTTGCTTGTGAACAGCTGTGCCTGATACTATCACCTGTTAGCAATGGGACCTTGTGGAATATTCCCCAAAGGTGGAGGGCAAAGTACAATTCATAGCAGTGTCTTTCTTGTCTTTCTCAAGCCCGTTCCTCAGAATGATTGTATATTCTAGCTATTTAATATCAAGCATTGCATAAGTCTTTATTCAATAATCAGACAAGAAGATCACAATGAAAACGAGTAATGGTTTAACACTAACAATGCAAAATGAAATCAAATGAGTTGAAGGCAGCGTATTTTGAAGAGCAGATTACAGCAGGCTGAATGCCTCCAATCACAGTGGTGTATCTGAGGCACGTTCTGCCGATGAGGATGCAGATGCAGTACACAAGGTAACAAGTGGCACCTGGGCAGCCGAACACTCTGCGCTCCTGTTCTGAGACACGGTGTCAGTCAGCTTCTGTGTGATTGAGCCGGCTCCGGCACTCTCACAATACTCCGCTTTTAAGCTGCTCTCTCCTACTTATTCTGTTATCTGATGGGCTGCTTTGAATAATAAGAAGTGGATTCTCCCAGATGGAGGGGTCTGTTGTAAAAAGTTTGCGATGAAATTTTTGGTCTAAGGAAAACGCTTCAATACTTTTCTCTGTCAGCTTTGACAAAATCTCGAGCACACATACTTCTGTCTTGTGGGTTATTCTGTTATGTGTTCGCTAATATTATTGATCAGTCCTGGCACGGTTGTCATAGCAACACAGATGACAGAATAAGACTCTTTACCCACTCTTCCATGCAGCATTCAGTCGCTGCTGTAATTAAATATATATATAATAAAATAATGGTAGCTGTGTGTTCTGTGTGGTGCCTCCCATGCAAAGACATGTACTGTATATGTACATCATTATAAACTGCAAGCCACACACAACCCCAACACGAGAGGAGCAGAACAATCACAGCTCTGAAGCGTGTCACCCGATTGCATCACTTCATCCCGTGCTTCCTTCCATCTGGTTTCTCTCTGCAACTCAATCCAGTTTCTTCTCGCCGCGCCTGTTCCATTACGAGCCACGTGCCTGAGAATGTGCCACGGCGACGCAGCGTGCCGCTCTCAGGTAGTCGAACCGTGCCGTGTCCTGTCGAGGAGTTACAAGTGCTCGCCGCTGATTGAGGGCAATTCTTCTAATGGAGCGCTGATGAGCAGCTGGATATTTCCATGAACTATTAATTGCTGAAGGGCTATTATGTATCAGGGCTTTTCCTCCAATTGTCGATTTTCAAGTGCTCATTAAAGTAACTGCAATCCTAAAACCCCCCGAACTGTAGAAGACACTCTGGAGAGAAGTCTCCGTGGTTATACTTTGGAAAGGTAAATGTTTACTCCGCGTCAGCATCCATACATCTGAGGAGACCTGTAAAAGAAGCTAAGCAATTATAGAAGCGTGCTGGCAGATGTTTTAGCAGCCTCTCACTGGTAGAACCGCAGGTATTATTATCACATACCTGTTTCTTTTGCATAAACAGCCGGGCTCGATAGAAAAAAAGGTCACATCTGTCTGATGTGAGCCATGTGAGAGTTTGGAAGTAAGTAAATAAATAACCTGCCAGCTCTTAAACCACGCAGCCAAAAACTACAAGACGATCCGGCCTAATTCCCCACGCCGAGCCTCCACAGTGCGCTGCATAATGAACCACCTCAACAGCCCGAGGACACGCTCAGACACAAAGCTCACGCTCAGACACAAAGCTCACGCTCACGCTTTAAGTTGGAAGAGCCAAAATAATGCGGGACACTTTTTAGTGCGGCAGGCTTACTTACTATATTGCTTGTATCAATTACCATTTCCAATTAAACATGGATTCATTATCTACTGTGCGGGGAATTATTTATTGGGAGTAAGACGGCGGCAGTAATTGCATCCACTTGTTTTATCTCTGACCCTGGTGGTGGAAAGAAATAAAGCAATTTAAAATGATACACCACGGAGAGAGACTTATAATTCTATTACATATACAGACGCTGTCTTATTAACATTATATATATATAGGTGAAACTTTTACGCTCTATTCAGACTTGAGGAAAACGGCAAGGTGTTCTCGGTCTTTCTTTAACCATGTGACCATCCTTCAGACAGCCTACAGTACAGTGTAACCCCGTGTGAACGGACAGACGGTGCATTATGGACAACAATAGCTAATAAAGGAGAGTGACGGCTGGTTTATTTGGGCTTCAGAGAGAAAGCTCATTAAAGTGGCAAAGCCCCTGCGAGGACGGGCTGTCTGAACTCTGCTTTGATTTCGTGAACACCAGCAGCTCTGAAACCGTGTTTCGTAATCGCGAGTCCCCTCTCAGATTTTGTGCCTCGTGAAATATTTAAGCAGTATGTGCTCCTCGAGTGAACGCCCCAGCCACAATCTTCCCTCGTATGTTGTTACAGTGTGACGTTTTGTCTACATGCTTTGACAGGCACCAAGAAACCCTCGAGACGACTGTGTGTTGTGTTTTATTCTGTTTCAGGGATCGTTTTCAGCAGAGGCGCTCCCACTCCTCATAGTACATGAGCACTACACTGAACCAAAGTACGACATAGTTCGTAGTTCTTCATAGGACTAACTGACATGTTTCTGAGGAGACAAGCCGCGGTGACACTTGCTTTGAGCTCGTCAAAGCAAATGCTATTTACCTCCATGTTACTGAGGCTGTGGCACAAACAAAGTCAGGAACTATTTGCCTGATTACATCTCAACTCTGTCTCATTTTACAGATGTCTTTACAGAAAGTCATTTCATAATTCCGACTCAATTTTGTATTCTAAACTTTCTGACATCAAAGGTTTTTTTCTCGAGCTGTACATGAAATAGAATCACGTAGTGGAAATAAGGAAAGATATTAAATTTACAGCACCACCCATCTTCCCATAATGCAATCTATAATGAATGAGTTGACTGTCAATGAATGTTGGAACGTATCTATTCTCTTTGTGTTCGACACCGTGTCGGTCCATTCAGGCATTAACTGGGACATGTTCATCAACATGCTGAAAGATCTGCTTTATGCTTAAAAAAAAAAAAAAAAAATGAGTTGACACTTATCAGTTTGATCCATTTGAACCGATCTAATCTGCTGGAGGAAATGAATGACATCCTCGTACAAGGATGGCTCGTGCCTATCTCGCCTGCATCTATTATAATAACCTTGGATGCTGGAATATCAGATTAGAGCGCTCTTTGATCGCGCCGCTCCGTTCCAAATGAGTTGGAGGGAAACTAAGCGAGTGTGCACAGATTTGCAGAAGTACAGAATTAGTTTTACCCAGGATGAAATTCTTTTAGTGAAAAACAAAATTGGTCCTGCTGAAATCATAATCTTAGGCAAAGTTGCTTTTGTTACAAAAAACAAATCTTTTCTATCAACTGAGTGTAAGACATACATACGACTTTGTAAAACCCTTTGCAAGGAAAGTGGTCTATTTTCCATCATTTACTGTACAGTCAAAATATCCAAATAATAAGATGGCTTATGTATTATATTTACTGGTTTATTAAAGAAAGAATAATAGACAAAATCCCTCCAAACAAAAAGGAATAACAAAAATCAACCTTTTTGCTTGATGTACTCAATGTTTTAGAGCGAGCTGCTGGCTCCTAGCTGATTATGTTATATCTGGCTGCATGACCCATTTGGGAAAGACTACCTGTCCAAGCTCTGAAAACCAGGCAGATGGTCCAGGCTGCACACAGCCTTCATTACAAAGTCATAACCCCCTAATGCACCTGAAGAGTTCAGACCGCGGGCTCTGTTTCCTTCATCATCCTGGCGCGGACCAAGCTCGTACCTCAGGATCGCCACCGCTCGGCAGCAGCAGAGGTGCAGCGATCAGAGCTACCTCACCGCGAGTGAGTTCAACGTGTTCTACAAGAAGCTGCTGATCCAACAGCAGCCGACTCAAACACGATCTCACTTATCATCTAAAGGCCAGTTAACAGCCTCCACAATGACACACATGGACCTTTGGATTGTTGCACTTCCATTTAAAATATAGCCACCTACTTGTTTCTACTCTACCGTACTGGCACTACGTCAAAATGATCAGTTTCCATTTTAACCCCATTGGAAATTCACTGCCGGTTTGCAAGCAATTATCACTCTTAACTCATGTACATTGATATTTTCGCTTGCTATGGGAGTCTAAAAGCGGAAATCATTATATGCACATGTTTGCAGCTGCCGGAGGCTGGCGGGCAGCACGGGCGCCAGAGGCCATGTAGTGGAGGAGCAATCGAGTGCTCGGAGATAATGAACATATGTGTGAGTGCAGCTCAAGTGGCATCTCCACGTGGGGAAGTAGCCCCCAGGAAGAGGGGGCCATAATGACCATCTGTCTCGCTTCCAGATAGGAGTTGGTGTGAGAAGGCAGTATCAATGGAAATGCCCCTAAACTGTGAGCAGTGACAGCTGTGCATTTAGTTTGGTCATGGGAGAGGAACAACAAGTAGGCCGGATTCACCCCATACTATTAATTCAACTTTAGCGGAAGGTTTCTGTGAATTTCAAATATTTTCATAGAGATTTTCTTTGCTCGGTTGTGCATACTAGACCAGCCAAACAGGCCGTCAACTGGAGGGGATAATTAAGGTCAGAGCTATTTATCTGCAGGATTTTGACAATCTGGCAACACTATTTGTGCAGTTGGTTGGAAAAGTCAAGGAAAAACAACCTAAAAATTGGGTTTTTGTCTTCAAACACTTGAAGTTCAGACTTGCTATTTTCAGCCGCGGTAGACGTGCTGCGGAAAGATTTTGTTTTTGCTCATTAGGAAGAATTCGACAGCGTAACACCAGATGAAACTAATAAATTGATGTGGATGAACTTCGCTCCATGTCTGGTTGATGATTTTTCATATCATCAGATAAACAGACTGTTTATTAGTCCCACTACTCAGGCCGTTGGAATCAGTTTTTCGGCATAATCTGCAGCACAAATACATAAAAACGGCAGACGCAAACATGGTACACAAAACCATACACAGTAGGTTTCCCCTCATCTCACCCTCCCCTATACAGTGGCAGCTAAAGAGCCAGCGTTAGGTTTGTTCATTCTGGGCTACTGTATGAACATGGCAGTGCGACACGGAAGAGGACCTGCTCCCTCTGGAGATATGAAAGGCTCATTTTAAGGTACTGAAAACACGATTCATCAGACATACCAACATAATTATGAATATATTATAATTGCTTATTCCATTTCTGCCAAAAGATCCTCCTAAGTCCTACACACTGCACCTTTAATACACCATGACTTCTTGTTACAATACAATATGAGCAACACCAACACTATGCACATCACTAATGTCAATTCCAACAGGACTGTAGTTAGATTGGATGGATAACCCGATCATCCTGCAAACCCCCCCTCTGTCTGGACCCCTGTCTCATCCTGTGAAAGCAGGTTTTTAAGGTTTTGAAAAAGCCACCGCTCATCTCCCTCTGAGACACCTCGATGAGCAAAGTGCCATTCTACCAGATGGCAGCGCTGACTGCAGGACGGCCTGATTGGAGGCAATTATGCATCTGGAATGGTCCAACAAACCCAAGGATTGGACTACCAGCAGACAGCTGCAGAAAAAGCAGTTTTCTAAATTACAAAACAAAAACGCGGATGATCAACCTGTCCCCCCTGCTGTCCCCTGAACTGTAATGGCCTGTGCAATTAGGAGAACCAAACCGTGCATCCCGAAGCAGAGTGCTAATTTTAGAGGTGCCAAGGGAGAGGACAATGAGAAGAGTGAAAGTTCCTTTTTCATACGCCCCCTCGCTACATGAAAATGTGGACATAGCTAAAGGTGGCCTACCGGTGTTCAGGCTGTTGCACAGAACATCTGTTCTCTGGCTGTCAGCAGAGCCGGCGCGTTCCACAGTGTGGTGAAGGTGGGAATGAAAGGTGGCTTTCACTGCCGGGCTTCAATGCACATATATTCATCTCACAGGATTCTTTTTTATGTAAGTTGTGTTGAGCATGTAATGAATAAATGTCAGCCCTCATCTAACGCAATTCAGACATGATTTATCTGTTTCACTGCTCATCATCCTGTGTGGCCTGCCCTCTTCCAGGTCACCTCGGTGGACAGGAGGTCGGGTGGCTCGGGCACCACTTGGTGAAGCCTCGTCCTGCTCAGTCGTCTCCTGGATCCACATGCTTTACATATATTATAATTTGTACCAGATATTCTGTCAATGCAACTTGTAAACTGTGAATTTGTTGTTCTTTTCTGTACATGCGACATCTATTGCATGACTGTCCGTCCCGGGGCTGAAGACAGAGGATGTCACTGTACAGAATGAAAAGCCCATTCAGGCAACGTGATTATGATTTTGAGCTATATAAATACAATTGATTTGATTTGATTTGATGATGATTCCTCATCTAAGTGATCAGCTGATTCAAATGAAAACTCCCTCTAATAGTCCTCCCACTTCATGTGAGCAGTCATGTAGGATTCCTTCAAATATAATGGCCTTGTATTTTGTGTATATAAGTGTGATATGCATGTCACCGTTCTTCCAGACAGGTTTTCAGCTTTTTTAACAAAGAACACAGAGAGACACAAAACTTAAAGGATAACTCTGCTGCCTATCTGTCTCTGTCTATCTGAATTTGGGGCATACTGACGGACACACCAACAAGGTTCCTCTGTGTTCTCTGGGTCTGGGAGGGTGCTTTAAAACCTGCTGCTGTGTATATCATTTTCTCCTTTTGGGTTTCACGAGTGATGTATAGCTGACCGTGGCATGTCCTGCTCACACAAGAGCTCTCCAGTCAATTTTGAGCACAAACACTATGACTATCAGGAAACTAAGACATCCCCTCATCTCACGATAAACTGACCATCTTGCAAATAGCTGCCTATTTAGGCATGCACACTAAATGATGCAGGGACGGGGCCACGCATAAAAGCGATCTTGATACAAATGGGATCATGATCACTAAACATCTCTTCCCCTCCAAAAACACAAATAAAACATGAATATATATATTTTTTACTGGATTGTTGCCAAAGACGCGATTGAGAAAGAGGAGCAGCTGCAGGCGATATTGTTATGTGCATGAATCTGTGCTGTCATGGACAACAAAAGAGCAAAAAGGGGATTCTGCAGAGACTAGCAGATCAACTCTAATGCTCGAAAATAAAGTCCTATTAACATACAGTATATTTATGCTGTTTTTATCTGAGAGATATTCAACCTCTTGTCTTCATAAAGCCTGTCTTAGTACAACTGCAGATTAATAAACATCTTTCTCAAAGACTGAGCCACACGGCCTCTCTGACCAGGTCAAACTCATCGAGCTACTTACAGAGCTCGGGTCTAAATTGGCCCTAATATCTTCATTTGGCCTCAGAGACTTGGTTGCACCACAAGAAAATAAGGCATCTCCTCATAGACGCATGTCAACAGCTTCGTGCTCAGAGCAGTCCAGTGTGGTTATTAGCCATCATCTGACCATCGCTGCTACGTTTTAATTGTAAAAGAAACTGTAAAAGAAACCAGGGACAAGCCTGAGGTTACTTATTAGTATTAAGCTGTACTGTGTCTAAAGTTTGAACCAAATTCAACTATTTAGATCTTATAGCTGCCGATGTGTTTTCAACATTTTGCACTGGGGTGAATCTGATCTGCAGGGCGACAGTTTGAATAGCTGCGAGAGGATTTCTGACGTAAGTGCAGCACTAAGCTTTGTCTTTCCAGTGAAGTGCCACTTCATCTTGACACTTGAGTAATGGCTGTCTGGCAAGATGCCTCGCAGCTACAGATAAACCAGTCAATCGTTCAAGTAGAACGCAACGTTTAGTCAGTGTCTAAAGGATGTCACAATGCTGGATTTACATGTTCTACTTTGATAAAAAATTCTGTCAAATGAATTGTCCATTTCACCTCTGTTTGTCAAAGCGGCTCAACAGTGTTTGAATATTAACTGTTTCCTTCCACAGTAACATTGTTTTCAGCCACACTGTGGTGCTGCTCCGGTGATGACTCTGTCAGTCAGTCGACCCACCGCTTCGAGCCGGACTGACATACGTACATATTGGCTGGCTTGTTGAAGACGCTACAGTGATGTTGACATTTTCATTTTTCACGAATTGTCTGGACAGCTATTGGATGGAGTCACAATAAATGTTGGTACAGGCTTTCACGTTCATGACGAATCCTACAGATGTGATTGGTGATCCCCTGAATTTTCTTCCAGCGCCACCATGAGGCTAAAATGTTTGGTTTAAAAGGGAAATGTTGGAAGAACTGTTGGATGAATTACCAATCAATAACATGCTTTTGTGAATCTTGTTTGTTTTCCAGAGTTTTCATTAACTGCCAGCGTCAGACCAAAAGTAAAAAAAAAATATGTATTTAAAAGTTTGGTTTATGTACCAATGCACATCACAGCATCACACAGCCTGCAGACTCATAATTCACCTCTAATGCTGCTTTGCTTTAATGTGAGAATTTGTGTTTAAAAGTTTGATGTAGTGATCACAGCACACGCAGCGCACTTTCTTATGCCAAGAATAAAATTGGCTGTTTTCAGGACTACAGAATATGCAGCCTTCTACCAAAATAGATGAGAGAAAATCTTTTTACTATTACTCTATAAGTTGTAGTGTGTAGTGTGGACATCCAAGAAAAAGATACAGAGTAGCATGAATAAATTGAATTGGAGGAGAAAGCCATTGTTTGCACATGAGGCAGGAGACTGAGCAATGGGCAGCAAACACAGAGTCTGCAAAAGTTGTGAAATTGTGTGCACAGGCATGTGTATAATCATGTAATATTATATATAATTATAATCATACACTTTAGACTGTAGGTATTTCTCTACGTCAGGTGATTTCCCTGACGAGCCCTCTCAGCTCTCCGGGACACATGGCTGCCTGTCTCCAGCTTGCATTGATTTTTATAGAGGGTAATAAATGTTGCTTGACTTAGCCAAATTCCAGGTCACTACGTAAAGCTATAAAAACCCAACAACTGTCCTGCTGCGGGATGGGAAAACACATAAAAAGACACAAGAGGATCTCCAGTGAAATCACGCTGCATATCGACTCGGGAATAAAAAACGTGACAGTCGCTGGTCAAAGCGCGTCCTGGTCCTCCATGTTTTAATAAGACCCGCGAAGAGATGGGCAGCTCCTGTCACAACCACGGTGAGAAGAAGCATGGCTGCAAGATCATTTTCATACAAATCAGACCATCGCTGAGGCAGATTCTACATCTTTTTGCACTGGAAGAACAGTGTCCTCATTGTGTTTTCTATCTAAAATCATTTGACCGTTGTGCTTTAAAGCAATATGAGACAATCGATG
This sequence comes from Lagodon rhomboides, assembly GCA_039737535.1. Classification (NCBI taxonomy): domain Eukaryota; kingdom Metazoa; phylum Chordata; class Actinopteri; order Spariformes; family Sparidae; genus Lagodon; species Lagodon rhomboides. The sequence goes on from CM077801.1 coordinate 4,826,363, forward strand.
TGAAATGCAAAAACACAGCTTGCAGGCCATTTGCCAGTGGCTTTGTTCATAGTGATTACAGCAGTGACTCCAAATAAATGATTTACTGATATTAAATATCTACATTTTTAAATAAGGTTATACTTTTCATCTGAGCAACTGCCGTTTTCTGCCATGCTGCATGCCCATGATATTCCAGAGAGACATGCTCCTCATGATACGAGCCGCCAGGGAGACGAAGGCAAACAGGAAGGAGAAACACTGCCTCTATCTCAGCAATTGCTTTGATGCAAAATGTGCATCACAGCAAAAGGCTTTTGTGAAATCGGAGCTAAGCTTTTAATGTCTGGGCTCGGAAAAAATGTCCTCGCGCGTTCGCCATAGGTGAAAATCAGAAATTCTGTCTCTTCTTAAAAACTAGGCCACTGTTGCTTTTTGCCCAAATTTCACCTTGCCCCACTCTTGTTTAAAACTTCAGCTGTCAGGAATGTACAATGCAACTTTGGGGGAATATGATTAGAGATCCTCAGATGAGAGGGAAGTCCTCTGAACGCGGGGGAAGGGTGGGAATAAACACCACAGCACCTTATGTAACCTGTCTGTGGAGAAGAAGGGGGGAAAGATAAAGAGAGTGTGCATGAGAGGAAGAGGATTGTGGAGTGTGCGAGCCGAGGATGACAAGATATAACTCATCCGTGGATAGGCTGCTTTTTTTCTCCCCATGAGTGCCTATATGAGGCTCAAATGTTTCATTTCTAAAGCTTTTTATTAAGTCCCAACGGGCGCTGCCACCAAAACACTACAGAGGCGCTGTAATAATATTTTGTTGAGACGGAGAGGAATGTGTGTGTGTGTGTGTGTGTGTGTGTGTGTTGTGCCGGAGGAAAGCCCGATGTGATAAACAGGTAGAGAACAGATAGCACGATGGCGGTGATGTGGCTGTGTGTGATAATAGGCAGGATAATCACATCTCGATGTAAAATAATAACGTCTCGTGTACCGAGATGAAAAGATTTGGCATTCTTTTAGTCTTCTGTCTGAATGTCTCCCCTGTAGTCACGACTTACAGGGTGGTTTTCAAAGGAGTCTCTGAAACAGGGCGGCTCAAAGAGCGGCCCGCGGGCCAGAGCGGTACCTGCCGCTTGTTCCGGCCCGACCGATGCTTCCAGCAACAGAAATGAAAAAATATATTTTTTAAATATATCATTTACAGTAAATCTCTGTCCATGTTGTTTTATTTTTTGAGAGGTAAAATTTCCTCTTAAATATGCTGCATGTTTCCTAATCATCAATTATTTTTGATAACTTGAACATAGGCTGAGTGACACTTCTCAGGATCTTGGTAGGCCTATCTGGGCCGCCGGAAAGGGGGAAAAGGAGAAGGATTCTAGGGGCCCAGGGGAGCCCGTAATAAAATTATAACACTGACAAAAAATAATACGACACAAGTTATTAACTAACTTATAATCACTAATATATTTTATTATTTACAATGTACTGGTAACAATAACTGTATTTGTTTTGGAAACATTAACGCCCCCCCTCTCTATTTACGTAAAATGGTTCAGTCCGACTGGATCAGCCGCAGCTCACCGATTGGTCACAGACAGCGCCACAGCGGCCGGTAAGGAGGCAGAGAAGGCAGAATACCTCAATGTCAGGGAGCCAAAAAACGAAAAGAAAAGAAACTAAGAGAGGAGAAAGAAGCCAAGGGTCGACAGTATGTCACCCAGTTTTTCACAAAGCAAGGCTGGTTTGTTAGTGGTTCATGTGGAGGAAAGTTACGGAATATTAACTTTGTCCGTGGTCTATAAGCTAGCTCACTTTTCTCTCCATAACTCTGGATTTGTACATTTCACTGTCGTTTTAGTTAAATAGTCAATGCAGTCAAACGTTTAGCAAGCTGTTCATATTCAGTCAGTTGACTTCCCCTCTGCATAGAGGTCCTCGCCGTAAAAACAGTTCAAATTTGGAGCGATATTTAGCTCCTTTCCCAGTAAGCTAGCATGACATGTTTGGTATCAGCGGATTCATTTCATCTTTTCATCTAAATCTTAAAAACTGAGCCCGTGACGGCCTTAAGTGAGATAAATTAGACCTGCATGCGGGACTACAAGGGAGACAGTGAGAAGTAACCAAGTACTGTCATGTTGTTCTTTTCACAAATATGGGAATGATAGTCAAAAATATCATTAAAATGCATAGTTTTATAGAAAACAGCATCACATTTTTCCACGGCCTATACAAGGGTCCAATTAGATTACTTTTCATGGGGCCCAAAGTCCCTGGCGGCGCTCCTGAGGCCGATCATTCTGCATCTTAACAATGTGGCCCATGGCCCACGTTTAAGTTTCAGCTTTGGCCCTCCAAGAGACGAAGTCTGGGCTCACCTGGACTACAGTTACAGCACGACTTGATGTCATCGACAGGCAGTGAAGCACGAGGACCTGCTGCACAAATGTTCAATCCGTGCTCGACATAGAGAACGCTCGGTTCAATGTTTCACACACATAAGAACACAACATAAAAGCTGTACCTGCCACCCATAGAAGCCCGGAGAGACCTATTGATTTTTTTGTGACTTTTTCTTGTTCTTGTGTGTGTATTCACTTTCCAGCATCAATTTGCCTGAGAGCTTTTATCATGGACCGTTGACTAATGTGCAGAAAATGGCAAGCGTAGAGAAGGAGAATGTATTAGCCAATGAAGATAATGCCGCTGCCTTTTTTTCCTCTGGAAGCGGGTACAAAAGGCAGAGAGAACAGCGACGTGGCACTGGTGGCCAACGCTATAACGAGTCTCATTTACATTTGAAACGGCAAAATAGCAAAGAAGGCTTCTGTGGAGCCAGAGAAGGACGGAGACGGAGGGGATGTCAAGAAACACAAACGTGTCCCCTCAGATTGGCACTCAGCCACAGCGCCGGTGCATTCAGCCACAATGCCCACACAGATCCTCCTCATTTCTCTGCTTTGACTGAAGCTTACATAATGTTTGTGGCTCTATTTATCACAGGTCACATCACAAAGTACTAATTAGTAATCAGCGCTTGCTTTAAGAGACTGATGAAACACTGATGTTGACCTCTCGCTGTTATATACTTTAATATAAATACACATAACAAAAAACAAACAAGGGTTTGAGATTTTTACAGCGTATTAACACAAGAGAAGAGTGTGATGTCTTTGTAATTAAATGGTAAATGTCAGCCAGTGTTGCCTCTGAAACAGATGAGTACATACAGCACTATGCAAACCAAAAGAAAAAAACACCAAACCAGAATAACACTCAGAGCCTGATCCAATACTCAGAACTGTAGGATAAGCATCAACTTGAACTCACTCATAAATACCAACCAACTAAATATGCCTTATTTTTTTCATCAAGATCCATGCAGTATTCTCTGATTAAAGAAAAATGTCTATATGTATGTATATATATATGTGATATACATATACATATATATATTGCTTTCTATTTAAAGATGAATATAACAAGGTTCTTGTGCTGTGTGTTGAGAACAGAGGTGGGCTATGTGGGCACTGCAGCGGTGTGTGTGTGTGTGTCAACTCGCTGTCAGAGAGAAGACAGAGCGAGACAGCGCAGCTGGGACAGGTGGACACTGTGGGACAGGTTTCAAAAACCTGATTCAAATATTCACCATCGATATATATCAATGTATCTATATTTTTAAGAACACTGTGGAATAAAAATCGGATATATGACCATACTGGCTCCTTCCCCTGGCCTTGAGAAGTTATGTACAACACCACTGGCCAAAAAACACAAACTGGAGTTCTGAGCTCTCTTGTAGCAACTGCAGCCTTCCCACTGGCAACACTCCCAGATTCTAAGCTATAAGCATCCCATCAGCCCCAGCTCTGTGGCGACCACGGTCCGAGGGAAGAGGTTGACTCTGGTGAGCACAAAGTGGAGGAGCAGAGGAGTTGGAAAGGCCTGCGGGGATGAACACACTGCTTGTGTTGACCCCGCTCTCCTCCTCATGTCTGGCGCTCATCACTGAAGGACCCACAGAACAGGGTGGTGAGACGCGCTCTGTCGAGTGCGTAAATGTCACTTACAAACTCACTTCATAAAGACTTTTTACTGTGTGGTGTCAGAAAAGAAGAGAGGTCAGAGAAATGTCAAAGTTACTCTCGGATAATCGCATAAAATGTTTATATTCTACATAAATCAAATGTTCCCGAGGCGTGATTGCAGTAGCTTTTAAATAAAAAGAAGCGCACAGCTCGACTGAGTGAACAGTAAATATTAAAGCTAATTCCATTTGTACTTTTTATTTATTTGCTTTTAAGCTACTCGTTGTCCGTGGGCTAAGATAAAATCCAATAGCTTGAGAGGAAGAATTGCTTCAAATAGGGAAAATAATATATTATTTACCAAAGTGGTTCACATTATTTCAAAAGCCTATTTATCCAACAAACTCCAAATGAAAAGCACTCGGTCCCCTCTGCCTGCTGCCACCATTACCTGCTGCCACCTGAGTCTGCTTCAGAGAACAGCTGTTTTATCACACTGCAGTTATTTCTATTAAAAAAAGGGACAAACTTTTCTAACTTAATAATCAAATGACACAAACTCGCAAGGTTGGGACCCATGGAAGCAATACAGTAGACTTGTTGAAGTCCACGTACTCATCATACTGTAACAAATAGGTATCGGACATACGACCAATAAGAGTTAAATACACAGTTCATATTGATCCCTATATTTTAATTTAGGAGCTAAGTAATGCAGCAGTTGGCAATTATTCAACTTGCTAAGTGTATGCTGCTTTTTTATATTTCATTTATGGGACTGTAAATTGAATAATTAGGTTAGTGGCCAGAGTAATCCCTTTTACTTACAGGGATTTCAGCTGGTTCAATGTGAAACAAAAATGCTGCTTGTGTGGAACAACTTTCATCGTAACCACGACAGCAACAATGAAATCTTCTAATTGTCCACACAACATACATACAGACTGTATCTACTGTTCCACTGTTGGTAGATTTTGGTTCACGTACTTGCTGTAACATTCAGTCAATCATGTTTAGTTCCTTTCCGAGCTTTAATAATGTCCCTGCGACTCTTTTTCTCATATTACGGCTTTACTTTAAAGGGATATTCCGGTGTAAATTTAATCCATGATCTAACACACCTTGACACCGAGTAAGACTCCCCCTCGAGAGGTCAAGTTAGCTGACCGCTAGCTTAGCTAGTTTTAGCAACCTCAGAAAAGACCGCATGAAAACAATACACTGCTGCTTATGCCTCCATTTAGAAACCGCTATCGAAAAGCCACAATTAATGGTGAGAACAGCACCAAACTTCAGCAACAGTACATGTACAGTCCCAGCACACAGTACGAAGCATCAAACATCTGCTAGCTTTGCCGGATTTGTATTAAAAACACAGCACAACTCACCCTCTCCTCCTGCAGGCTGCCTGTGTTTGGAAGCCCTGACGAGTCGATTACCGAGTGCAGTAGATTTCCTCAGCTCAAGGATGAAAATGTCTGATTATTACTCCATGGAATGCTCAGTTCTTATTATCGAGAGTTGACGGGGAAAATAAGTGAAGTAATGGAGTAATAAACATACATTTTGTTGAGGGTGAGTTGTGCTGTGTTTTTAATACAAATCCGGCTAAGCTAGCAGATGTTTGATGCTTCGTACTGTGTGCTGGGACTGTACATGTACTGTTGCTGAAGTTTGGTGCTATTCTGACCATTAATTGTGACTTTTTGATGGCGGTTTCTTGGTGGAGACATAAGCTGCAGTGTATTGTTTTCGTGCGGTCTTTTCTGAGGTTGCTGAAACTAGCTAAACTAGCGGTAAGCAAACCTGACCTCTCGAGGGGGAATCATACTCGGTGTCAAGGTGTGTTAGACCATGGATTAAACTTACACCGGAATATCCCTTTAATGTGCAGGATCATGTAGGGGAGAATGCGCAGTGCAGCTAATATTATAACATATTTCTCTTGCCATAATGTTCCCACTGTATGTCAAATCGTAGCATTAACACTCGCCTCCTTTGATGCTCCCTTCCCCCGCATCACAGAAGCCGTGGCTCAGTTTTAAGATGCTGCTGCTCTCATGCCGCGCTTTTAAATGACATCCAACACTTTCCACACAAATGCACGGCTGCATTTTATCACACTCTGCTCTGATGCCGACACTCATTGCATTACTCAGAGCGTCATGTTAATGCACCTCGCAATCGAGGCCATTTGGCACATACAGTATTAATGTAAAGTAAATGAAAACATACGCATATGATATGTACTTTATTACCCGGGATGTGTGTATGAATGTGTAATGGGCAGATTCCTGTGATGGGGTGTAGCGGAGTGATGCATCACCCCGTGACTGCTCCACCACCTCGCTCACAAAACAAGACGGCCCCGATAATTTACCGCTGCCGGGTCTGGTCGTGGTGCACGAGATCAGAGGTATTAATGCACATGTGCAGAGACTGTACTGACACATGCAATTCATGTGGAGATATACACAAGAGGACACAGCGCAGCCCTCCCTCTCTGTGCTCCTGCCTCTCTTTCAGTGCTGACAGAGACACTCGGGATGCTGACATTCACTGCGAGAGCTCACACTGCGTGATGAGTCATGTCTTTCTCTGCCCGCGTTCAGGGGTCCAAAATATGCCTCCCTCAGGTGTAGTTACACACTGTATGATGAAATCTGAGGCAGGGGCACGGAGGGAGGCGTGATGAAAAGCTAACCCTGAAATTCTACCTGCACAGTAGTAAGAAGACGCTGCCATCAAAACATACAGTAACTTTAGTCAGTAACATTTGGACAATGGTTTCCTCAAGTCGCTGGTTTAATGGACCAAACCTGAGCTCCATTCTGTCAACGTGACAACCTTCACCAGCCTGTTGAGAGCTGAAGTTTCAGTTTAAAAGAGGAACAGACGCATCCACCAACACTCAACTTGCAGGTTAAAATCTTGACCTGTTATATTCATATAAATATCATTACTTTTCTCACTTTAAAAACTATCCGGTCTTTTCACCGTTATTTCACCCAACAGCACACTGACAGTTTCTTTTTTCTCGATCCAACACAGAAAAGCAAGGATCATTTTTGCACAAAGCACTTACAGAGGATGAAGCGCTTGCCAGTGAGAATTGACTCTTAAAGATTTAGCTGTGCCTGGACAATTCCATCAGACGTGACGCAACGTGAATGCAACGCAGGCCTTTCAAAGCGAGCGCTCCCTCGGTGGCGGGCGGCTGTACTGGAGCCTGGGCGCTCGTGTTAGATTTAATCAGCAGCTTTGTGATTGAGAATTTGATTGATTGAGGAAAAAAAACAATGTAGTTGAAATTACAGGAGAAACAGCACCAACCCCAAATGCACTGTTTAATTCCATTCATGACATCACTGTTACACTAAGTAGCATCAGCAGAGAGAACGAATGGTTAATTATGCAACATTGTGTGGGCAGCCTCCAAATAGTTATTTCTACTCCAGTGGGAGCGTACTTTTTTGTTCCACGTGGACATGGCTGCTGTCTCTGCTCCAAACCATGACTCATTCTAACACAAAGGTAAAATGAAAATGAATGAAATGAGACCTGAGAAGTTTTGATCCACCCTCAAGTATGGAGGACCTCGTTAAATGATCACTGCGGACGAGGATGTTTTGTTCCCATCCTGGCTAAATGTCCTGACTGCTGAATTGGGCAAACATGTCAAAACAGAGGATTAAAATTCAAAGGCGAGGGCCCGGGCTGGCAATTAGTAAGCTGACTGGCTCTCTCAATGTCGGCGGGTGGCTCTTCTCGCTTTTGTTTTTTGCCCCCTCTTTTTATGATGTGAGCGTCCTCCCCGTCGGAATAGAAATGTGCGGAGTTTGGCTGAGCGAGTCTCCACGGCTGAGATGGTGTGGGTGGATGCAGCCGCAGACTACAAATGAGAGCACACAAACGCGCAGCCTAATCCGTCACACATGTAATGAGCGCATCCCTGCACTGCTCCCTTACACCGCCGTGAATGTTCGCACGCACACACACGCACACACACACACGCACAAACATCAGTGGACATTCACTCCCACACGAAAAGCAGCGATGGATCGAGGGGAGAGGTGGAAAGAATGCCATTCATATGATTCCAATGCCCTTAAGACATTACACACAGTAGCAGCATGAAACATGTCCACAGCAGCGCGCTGAGATTCGCTCTTTGTATTCTGACTTCCAACAGCACGCACTAAAAGGCTGAAAACACACCAATACGTCCACACACATCAAGTATTTCGAAAAGAAATGATTGAGCCGAGAATCGTCCCGGCCTCCGTCGCTGCGCTGCCCTCAGCTCGAGACAGATCTCTGCACAGCCTCGGATGAAACGAAACAATGAGAGGAGCACAGACCTGGTGTTAATTAACGATTAATCACAAAGGAAGGTTATATGCATGCAATAATTGCTCATCTGTGCCTCGCTGCTGCAAAAGCAAATGACATGTATTTTGAACAGCCCACCTTCCCTTCTCACCCTGCCAGCTCTCGCTCCGTCTTACACCATCTCCATATAAAAAGGCTTTCAATGAGGGCACCATCCTTTGATTCAGCTGAATGTTGTTTTTATTTTTTTTTTTATCTCTACCTCTAATGGAACACATGTACACAGGTCTGGGAACAGAGTATTCATAATAAAGCTCTTGGCTGATATGCAAGCGCTCACATGATGCCAGCCCAGTGAACCTGAGCACGCTGCTTAGAAATCCCATAAAGAAAGCTGATGGAGCTTGTTAAGGGAGGTTCTGACCATCAGGCGTGGGTGGACCTGAACACCTACTTCATGCTGATTCTTTTTAACTCAAACCAATTTTTTTTTTCTGTCTTCTGCTGCCCTGTATGTGTAGAAAACAGGTGCTTACCCCGTGATTCGTGGCAGCGTGTCAGTGGAGAAGAGGGCAAGTGGAGGTTTGTCCCGCTCTACCAGCCTTATGGTGTATTGCCCGCTTTGCTTGGGGTGGAGGAACACAGCCATGTCCAGGCTACAGGGGCCCTGGGCCCCCCACAGCCAAGGACTGAGCACCCAGGGGCCACCAAAGGCTGATCGGTTCACCCAGAGGAACTGACCTGAGGGAGGGAGAAGAGCATAGAGCTGTAGAGCAAAGTGTGGAGTAGTAAAAGAAAAAACATACAGTATAAGGACACAGTATCTCAGACGTATTGATATTGCTAAACACACATGCAAGAAAGCACTGAAATGATCAGAAATTCTGATCTCATGAACATGATGTGCTGGTACCGTCTGGACCAGAGTCCAGATGAATAATGGGCCATGATTTCAACTGGTTTTGAGGCAATAGCGGAGAGAAGCACTTGATGAAAATGCATGAAATAAAGCTGCTTTGAAAAGAGCAGTCAATGACATCCCTTGCACAGAAAAGCGGGGGGTAGTGGGTGAAAAATCAAAGCAAGTTTTCTTTCCCCTAGTTTTGATATGAGGTCCCATTTCACTCTCCAACCTACTGAGCTCATTGAAGCAGGGAGTTCATCAGAAGCGGAAAAGTTGTGTGTCTGTGTGTGTGTGTGTGTGTGCGCGTGTGTGTGTGTGTGGAATGGAAGCACAAAGAACCTCAACATGAAAGGAGGAAAATCCATTTTTAATAAGCTCACTTAAGGAAAGTAGTGTTGATGAGAGGAAGCAAAGAAAAAATGGTGCAGAATAAGTGATTTTTTTGGAGTCGGTCTCAGGAAGCGGTGAAGGTGAGTCTGCCGTGTTGTCGCTGTTTATTTACCGTCGCAGGTGTCGCAAGCTCTCTGCTGCTGACACAGTCGCAAAAATAAATCTAGAAATGTTTTGTAGCGGCGGGTTGACTTGTTTATTCTCTTTCCTTTTTTAATTTGTTTCCATTTCCAGGCTCCACTCTCGCCTCTGGATAATGGTAATACCAGCCTCCCAAGGGTCAGATTGTATCAAAGTGTGCTTTCCTAACTGGGACGCACGTGTCTCCTTGTGTATGTCAAGCGTTGCACTCGAACAACCTTTTGCCATTAGATGTGTATGCAATTTGTATGTTGGTCTCCGTCAGACAGAGAGAGGACGGGGATGGCACGGTGCGGATATAACAAGTGGAATCTTGGTTTCTTATTCAGTCTGAAATAAGCCTGATCAGTGTCAATACATATGTATTGTGTGTGCTGTATATCCTATTATATAACTGATTATGGATGCAGCAGCAAGTTTGGATGCATAAGGTGAATTTAACTGAGCAACATTATATTCTACATTACTTGAAGCCTGTGGCAAAAGGGCTTAGAATAGTAAAAATGCTTATATTATATAAAACTTAAAGTGTCTCATTAAGCACTCACAGAAAAATGTTTGAAAATCTAGTTAATAAAAAACAGCTCATGGAGCCGTTGTCATCCAAAAGTAACAGAACCTTACATATTGTCTAATGAGTATGTTGCATAAGACATATTGCTTAACTTTATCTTTAACTTACATTATAAATCATGTTTGGGACGTCGGGGACATGTAATGTCTGGACAGGGACATGCTGGAGTGAAGGTAGGGAGGGGATAACGTATAACTAGCTTCAACACTTAGCTTTTTGTGCAAAGTTACTGAACCCGTTTTGGGGGAAATAGTACTTAATGTGCTTAAGGAGCTTTTGTGTCCACCACAAGCACGTTAGAAATAAAAGAATGACACATAGTATCATGATGGAAAGAGCAGATAGTGGGATCAAATATCAGCAATATGTACTGTAGCTAGCCAGATGATTGCTAAAGGCTACATCGAGGTGGGTTGGCTCCGACTAAAAGAGGCAGATTGAGTGGAAAGTTACAAAAACTCAAATAACAACATTTCAAATTTGATTAAAACTTATTTGTAATACTTTCTAGAAGCTAACTATTATGTATACCCTAACTAACATAATAAGAAGGCGTCCGTGGATTTGGTTTGGCTTGCAGGTCCATAATGTTTAAATAGCTGCAAGAATAGAAATGAGGAATTTTGGCAATTTGAAATGAAGTCAACAGAGGATGATTGATTGTAGACACGGGCAGGAGGACTTTAAGCCTTTTCTCGTCTGTTATCTACACTCACACCTTTTTTCGGAAACTTTTACTCCTTCCTTTAATCCTTCCCAGTGCTCTCCCTTTTTCCCCTGAGGTGGCTGAAAAACTAGTGAATTTGGAGGCCTTGGAATTGGAGAGCTCCAGTTAAGCCTCATTTGCTCTCCCTCCCTTCACATTTGCATGCTCCTTACACAGAGGGTCCAGACAATTTGGCAAGGACAGTCCGAGTGCTTACAACAAGTTTGGAGGCAATGTGGACTGCACACATTTTCCACACACTCAGCAGTGTGTTGATATAAAGGCTTTAGGACGCAGCCTGGAAGGCCTTCGGGCCTGAAGGCTGAAGCCTATTAAGGGTTGTTCCCTAGTCCAAATAAGATGTAGAAATACCTGCTCGGGAGCAATTATCGACAGGGCGCAAATTATAACGGCAAACCGCAAGGAAGACTGTAATTCCATTAGTAGATTTCTGCCTCAGCTTCACCTGTGAATACTGCTACCTAACAGAGCTTGATGCCCTCATTTACTGCATCACAAGGCCTGGTTCAACTGACTGTCTGCGCCAATCTGCACAGTGCAACTTGATCACCGATGGGGATTATGGTAGCAAAGACACAGATGATCACTCACCGGCTTATATTGAAATTAGCTGTGTATTTTTTAACACTGATTATTATATGAGAGATGTAAATTCATAATGACGTCTTTTCAGTATGGTAGCATGAGTATCTTTATTGCCTGCACAATGTGTCTTTGACTTCATGAAAAAAGACATTGATGAACCGAGCTGGACTCAGGGACCTGGCCGGGGTGGATGATGAGCATATAAAGTCCAGGACTGTCACACCAGAATCCTGGGTTAGCATCCAGTCTGTGGTAAGGGCTAGGCAGGAAAAGACTGTTCAGTTTGTGCAACAGGCATGTAATCTCAAGCCATGCCCATGTTCACCAAATGTAGATTGATTTCGTCAATATTTCACAAACTGTCATGATACTGGGTTGGTCTCTTAGATTAGTTTCGACGACTGCCTTTAAAGATGACATGTGGGATGTAGGTCCATCCAGTTATCTTCTCTGTTCCTCAGAGATATAAAATGTAACATTTCTGCATCAAAGTTTCTAAATATGACTAGTACCTCTGTAAGAAATCTGTCATTCTATTCAAGTTACAGTGTGTTTAATTTGGTCGCCTGTTGGTATGACTTCTGCGTGAGAGTCAGAGAGAAACAGTCGGCACTAACCAAAAGTAATAAAACATTCTTTAATTACCTTTTCTGTGAACTTTTCTGCCGAAGTCGTGTCCGATAGAATTTCATCTGCATTAGGCGTTTAACTATAAAGATGATCCCACGCTAATTAGCGATGTCAACAGACTTATGTCTCTTGTTTTTGTTGTTTTGACTGAGAGAAACCTTGCAGAAGAAATGACACACTGTGTGTTTAATGGCTGTTCTTAATAGAATAGATTAGAGAGTAAAAAAAAGATTGAATTACTCTGTTGATGGAAGGAGCTGTCAACTGCTAATCCGGAAGTTTTCCCTTCCATTTGTAATCCAAACCAGCACTTTAACTCCAGTTGGCCTGCATGCCTGTAGTTAATGGACTTTGTTGGATGCGGCTTCTCGTTGTCTTGTTAATTTTACACTTACCACAATCAACAGTGTTTATAAATGATCACTTGATTATCACCCCTCAAAGGAAAAAGGCAGAAGCACAAATATTTCAATTCAAAGTGATAGTTGCATTCTGTATCACTGAATCAAGCTGGTAAACTCTTTTCTCGCTCTCTGTGCGGTTACAGATTGAATCAGTCGAGGCTCTTGTCGACATGGCATCCCAAATCAGGCCAACTGTTGGTGAGAGCAGAATTCCCTCAGATAATAAAACTGCAGCTAAAAGCCTGAGAGAAGGAGGAAAACAAACCATTCAAATTGTATTCCCTGCCAAATCCTCTTATAGCATAATGCATTTACCCAGGGCCAGCACAAGCTTTTTAGGGTCCCAACAGTTCCACAACCACACATTTTAATTTACAACCCATTCACTGGTGCAACACAGTGACAGCTTCCACTGTAGAGAGATGGCGCGAGCGTATGTCATGCCGATAAACAGCCTTCTTATAATAGTGTATTCTTGTTGGTTTCTTAAAATGATTTTCTGCCACAGTGATTAAACCTACAATAAGGTTTTTATTTTTGGCCGTTTGGGGGCAGGGTAAACTCTTCATCACCCGATAAATTGGAACTTGTTAGCAAACAGTTTCTTATTTACACATCCAGCAGTTACAGACGAACATTATCATTCATTCGGAGTCCTGCATTCTATTCACCAGCTCGTTGCCTACTGTGCCTGTCTGCAGCTCGGTGCCAAGCAGGTTGTGCACAGTGGACTTTCAGAACTGGAGAGCAGCTGCCCGCTGCACCTGGAAGCAACGCTGAGCTGGGAAAGTGAACCTAAACAGTAAGATTGCAGCTGGACAGCTAAACAATGTGCTGAAACCTACTGTAAGGCTCCGTAAAACGAAGTAGAGCTGCAGATCCAGGTGATCATTTTCTGTGATTTTCATCAATTGTTGTGTGATGCATTATTGTTACTAGAATGACACTCCATAGAGCACATACCTCTGCGAAGGCCTAACAGTCCCCTTTAATTCATTTGAACCTGATCAAACATGAAATAAACCATATTTAAATCGGATAGATCTGAATTTTGATTTGGATCTGCATCAACTTATACTCACTTATGGATAACAGACACCTTAAAGCCGCCTGATCTCATCAAGATCCATGCATTATTCCCCCAAGAAATTAGAGAAAATATTGAAAAGCCCTGTATTGAAATGTCAATGAAAGTTAGAAAGAATTCCTGGATTCGTCTCTTAATCCAGATCTGCGCCAAAAGTTAATGGGGTCTATTCTGGGCCAAGAGCCATCCTCCATCCAAGTTCCGTGGAAATCCTTCGACTCGCTTTTGTGCATTCTGGCTGACAATCCAACCAATAAACAAACAAATGGACACGGGCTAAAACATATCCTGCTTGGCGGATTCAATACAAACTATTCTACTATCTTATATTACAGACGCTTTATTTGTCGCTTTGTGCTGTTTTATGGTGCAAAAGAAGAATTTCAAAGCAGTTAGAACCGAGATCTGCCAGTTTTTAAACTATTGGGTAATATCATATACTGTTCAGTCAGCATATTAAATAGCGAGTGTTAAATAAAGTCTATTCATACTGTCATACATAAAACTGAACCATTCTTATTCCTATTGCAATGCTGGGACAGAAGAAGCAGTGCTATCAACATAATGGTTTACTGAAACAGATCCAGTCCTTTGTGCACAAAAACCCGTGTTGGAGCTTGTATAATGGAAAATCTAATAATCATAGAAAAACCAACTGACAGAATATGAAACAACAAAAATAGGAAGACATGTCAATGAGAGTCAAAGAATATACCATTTGACAAACCACTCTGCCCCCCAGTTATTTTCAAAGCCAGTGGCTATGCAGTTACTAATGGTGCAGACAGTTTCCCCATAGAAGACTGATGCAAAATCAATACCTGATACATTTCTTGACGTGGGAGGCCTCCAGTTAATGGCTTTGGAATTTAGGCAAAACGTCTAGAATTGCTTGGATGTTGATCCTCAGGATGTCAACCACCTTATACAGAAGTATTTCAGGTCAGCTGTGAGACTGCCCCATCTTTCATCTCTTATCAATAGGGGACACACAGCTATGCAGAGGTAAACCCACCGCTGCACTGTGGCTGTAGCCTCGCTGTGATTTAATGTCAAGTCAAATGGCATTTTTGACTGTTGAATGACAAGTGACGCGTGTTCAGATAGTAACTACAGGGGAAGGTGTTTCTGCTTTCTGACACCCTCTCACTGCAACACCGATCATCAGATACGCAATTTAAGTACAGACACGTTTGACTTTTGTGTTCTGCTTTGATCTGAATACTTCAGTGTGAGGATTTATTTGGATACTGGTAGAGAGAGAGGGTGTAGGGGTCATGGTCTCCACAGCCTCTGTGAATGCTGTGCAGATTTAGTAATTGTGTATTGTTTGATGAGGAATTGCATGTGGCCCCATTATCCGATTTGACATGACACAGCATTTGCGGTGAAGACACATGATGAGCCTTTATTTATACCCTATTTAAGTTTTTTTTTCACATTAACTCAATGAAAACAAAAGAAAACAAAGGACCAGAAAAGTATCTTGAGGCCATTTCTAATGTGCCTCATTAAAGGTGTATATTAGACACATTTAAGTGTTTACTGCTGCTTTCCATATCCATCCATGATCCTTTCCATAGCTTTGCTCTTCTGTCCGAAGTGTGTAGGTTGTCTATCCATTATTATAGGAAAAAAAATGCTGCTGATTTGTCACAAGGTTTGTTTTTCCAATTTTCCATATATTATTACAAAATTAACTGGTATCGTCTCCAGGCAAAGTACATAGAAAGACTTAAATGTCAAGAGAGGATTGTCGAGAAGATGTGGCGTCCTTAGAGGAGAGGAGAGGAGAGGAGAGGAGAGGAGAGGAGAGGAGAGGAGAGGTGAGGAGAGGAGGAGACCAGAGGAGAGGAGAGGAGAGGAGAGGAGAGGAGAGGAGAGGAGAGGAGAGGAAAGGAGAGGAGAGGAGAGGAGAGGAGAGGAGAGGTGAGGAGAGGAGGAGACCAGAGGAGAGGAGAGGAGAGGAGAGGAGAGGAGAGGTGAGGAGAGGAGGAGACCAGAGGAGAGGAGAGGAGAGGAGAGGAGAGGAGAGGAGAGGAGAGGAGAGGAGAGGAGAGGAGAGGAGCGGTGAGGAGAGGAGGAGACCAGAGGAGAGGAGAGGAGAGGAGAGGAGAGGAGAGGAGAGGAGAGGAGAGGAGAGGAGAGGAGAGGAGAGGAGAGGAGAGGAGAGGGGTCAGCAGGGTGCTTGTTGGAAAAAAGGAAGGAAGGGAGAAGTTGCTGTGCACGACTCAGGAGCAGGTGTATGATGACGGCACTAGTCCACCAGCCCAACCTACAAAGCCCATGCATTATAACAAAATGTCAGCATTCCAGCAGACCACATATCTATTATTGATTATTACAAAACAACCTTTCATAAAGTCAGTGCTTGAAGGAGACTGACCTTTTGCTCACAGGAACATGTTTTACCAGTCAAATATGTGCCTTTGACATCTTTGACAAGTCTGTCCATTATAGGAAAAAAGTGTCTGCTTGTGATCAATTCAGTAATAACAAAAAGGAGTTAGATTTAAAATGTAAAAGTGCTCTTTTTTTTAGTGTTACCATTAAATGATAATGTTATGAGTTATAAACCTTAGCATTGGAGGCAAATCAAATGGTAATTTAACTGCATTTACGCTGTATAGGTCTTTTCTACCTACTTAATCTTAAAGTTCAAGAAGTCTGTGTCTGGCTAAATGACACTAATACTTTGCACTGTACAATAAACCTGAACCAATGAACCATGTTCTAGCTATCACACAGTTTCTGGGATTTTATGTTCTGAGGTTCTTTATGTTCTATTTCCATGAGCCATTGCTGCTTAAAAAACGTTAGCTGTTATCGTAGCATGTACAGTAGTTATTCTGTACTGTTATGTAATCTGGAACAAATGATCAGCTTTTGACCTGCACTGTATGATAGCAGAGAGTGCAAGAGCAAATGCAAGAGATAAATAATAAACTGGTGTCAAATGCTGCTGTCAGGTGTGATATGTTGATCCAGAATAACACCTAATGTGAATGGTGAAATAATTATTAATAAGTACTATTGCATCATCGGGCTAGATACTGAGTACATGTCTCTCTGAGATACTTCTGTGTTAGAATCTTAATCGACTCCTTCCATAAAGGATACGGAGCTCTGATGCAGTTAAATGGTACTTAAATAGATAACAATTTCCTCACCCCAGACCACCAAAATTTATTTCATTTGTTCGAAAATTTGTTTGATGCTGCGAACACTTTCAACCAGTCGGTATGCAATTCATTATTCACTTCGCTTGAAGTGTACGGAAAACAGCAGATCAATAGAACTGTTGGACTGTGGTTAATATCTTTAAATGCAATGTTGAGCTTTTAGGACTTAGTTTTACAATCCTGTAATGGACAATCATTCCTTAGAGTGGGGACAGGGGTAATTGCTTCACTGGAGTCATCAGGTGGGTACACTCCTTCCTTGGTGTTTTCTTGACAGGCTAACAACACCTTTAGAATACTCAGTTGTAACAACTGGCGTCCCAGGTGTACCACCCTCCGCTGTTACACCTCCTGTTGGCTTTTATCATTTTGACACCCAGGTCCTGTCCTTTTCTTCAGCCACATCCAGTTGCTACTCTGCTCGGCAGCCTCTGCCAGTGACTTGATAGCCTGTTGGAAGACCTGTCCTCGGACACAAAAACCTCTGCAGCCGACCTCCACAGGGAGCACATGTGTACTCCAGCCTTTTTGTTCTGCTTCAGATGCTAGATCAGAGGACTTCAGCTTTTTGTGGTCATACGCTTCGCTGACTGCATCCCCCCACCACCCATGGAAAGGTGAGCTTCTGGTCTACAACAGCTTTCATCTTCCAAACCTGGGCTGTATCCAGTAGGCTTGAATCATTTCTTGCAGTTGACCTCTTTGCTAGCTCTTTCCTGCTGGTACAAAGGCCACGGTGTTCAGGAAGCCAGTGGTTGAGGAAGAGAGGGCATTGCTTTTAGTCCTTTTGTACAGCACTAGTGTCAATTGCTGACGGACTTGGTTGTGCATCCAGTTGTATTGTCCCTGGGTAAGGCTGGTCTTGCAGCTGATGATAGGCCAAAATAACAAATATATTGCTAATTTATTGATTTATGATTTCCCTACCTACCCCTTAAAAACATAGACCTATAGACTCCATGGAATGCTCAGCTCTTATTATCGAGAGCTGACAGGGAAAAGAACGGAAGTAATGGAGTAATAATCATACATTTTCATCCTTGAGCTGCAGAAATCTACTGCACTCGGTAATCGACTCGTCAGGGCTTCCCCACACAGGCAGGCTGCTGGAGGAGAGGGTGAGTTGTGCTGTGTTTTCAATACAAATCCAGCAAAGCTAGCAGATGTTTGATGCTTCGTACTGTGTGCTGGGACTGTACATGTACTGTTGCTGAAGTTTGCTGCTGTTCTCACCATTATTTGTGGCTTTTTGATGGCGGTTTCTTGGTGGAGACATAAGCTGCAGTGTATTGTTATCGTGCAGTCTTTTCTGAAGTTGCTACGACTAGCTAAGCTAGCGGTCAGCAAACTTGACCTTTTGAGGGGGAGTCTTACTCTGTGTCAAGGTGTGTTAGACCATGGATTAAATTTACGCCGGAATATCCCTTTAGGTGCAGTTTATGAAGCACGGAATTTTCGTAAAATCGGAGTAGCCTACTTCAAGCCTGAAATACCACCTCCTGAAATATTTTTTTTTCATTTTGATTAATTAGTCACAAAGCTTGTAATGACTTAGAATAATTGTTTTAATCCCTTGACAGCCCAAGTTTTTACTGTTCGTTTTGTTCATTTGCAAAGTACTAACAGCTTATTTTCAAATGCAAGACATCATATTACAAATGCATCCAAATAAAACAAAGGAATGAAAGGCTCATATAAGGTCCAGATCTTGTGAGTTGCACTATGCAGCTCTCTAAAGACTTACCATAACAGCTGCCTCCATACTGTCTAACATGGGGTTTTGCAAATGTTCCTGTTCATGCAATGCATACCCAAGGGGTAGGGAGTCAGATGGACACAGGGTCGGGGAGTCAGGCAGTAAGCCGTAAACAGTGTGTAATGTCGCCAGTGTCAAGCAAAGTAAACAAGCAAGTCAAGTGAGAGCCTCAGTGATTTAAAGAGGGTTAGGGGAGACTTCAGCCTGAGGGACAAAGTGTCTGGGCCCAGCAAGCTCACTGATTAAGTGGCCTTGTGCATAGATAGAGCTGATACAAATGCTGCCAAGGGGTCTCTCCCAAATGAGTGAATGAAGCCATGGCCCATCTATTGGACGGCTGAACTGTGTTCGTTTGCAACAGGTGCACAGGAGAAGCGCACACGAATGAGGCGTTTCCAACAATGTTAACTGACTGACGCAAACGCAACATCGACAGTTGCACCGTTGTAAAAGAGTGAATTAGGTGCTCTGAGGGAATAATTGTAAGTGGATGGCTGTGTCATTTCTGTTTTCCTTGCACACTGTATATTGCATTCACTGACGGTTCCACACCACAGGTTTGCTTCATCCCAAGCCTCCCACAATTCTGCACAGACATTTTTCAGGCTTGACAAACATCTTTGCATACTAAACATCTACTACTAACACTCTTATTAGACGCCGAGCATGCAGTTACCTGGGAAAATCTGTTTTTACATTTTCTGCATCACCAACAGGCACAATATCTTCATATTATGTTCTCGCAAAAGTGAATTCTTAATATTGTACATTTGCAACAGCAACACGTGTGACATTATGAAGTTATAAAGTCTGCCAAAAGGCAAAACATGCTGGATGGGATTCTTCCTCGTGGCGGCTTAGCTGAGCATTCAGACAGACACAATTGTTTGGCTCCGTGGGTGGGAAGCCACTGAAGCTCAATGTGAGCACTCGAAAAATAAATGGCTGGTGACATAGTGTTTATGTTTTTAAAGACCACTGCACAGGGGCCCCTGTAACTCTGAGCCAAGCAGCAGAGACAAGTGCTGCAGCACAGACCTCCACAGCATTCATTTATGCAACTGCATGCTGAGCAGTACTAGTTACAAATAAGGGCCAAACCTTATTTTACCCATTCATAGTTTCTTATTCAAAAGTGGATAAAACACACACACACACACACACGCACGCACGCACGCACGCACGCACGCACACACACACACAAACACACAGCACTATATCTTGACAATTAATACTAAGCACTCAGTGCCAATAGTCTATTGTCAGTGATTACACAAAATAAAATCGTCAATAGCAATAATGGAAACAATTACCACAAATAATCTACATAATATAAAAGTCACAATGTCTAAATGAAGAGGCTGATGAGAGTACATTTAATTGTATTGTTTTTGTTTTGTAACATGGAGCAAACTGGACCTTGTTAACCCAATCAATATCTTTTGCATTTTCTTTCTTAACGCTGGAAACTATACTTAAGATGCCTAAAAACTCATCTACAAACATTTCCACATATCTGCGAGATGATGGCGGACTCAAAACTCAAAGCCAAAACCAAGCAGAAGTCACACCAACAGGCTCTGAACAGACGGGTTTATTTGGCAGGCTAATCACGGCTGAGCGCTGGCAACGCCGCCGAAAATGGATAACCTCAATCCATGAATGTTGGTAACATTATCAGGCTTGAAATCCTCCTGTCAGAGAGATCTCTCTGCTGCATTACTGCATTGTTTTGATGCTGAGAAGCTGATAGTTCACGACGCACATTTTCACAGTCAAAAGTTCAACGAGATTATTGCTACTTTTTGGGTCCATATCAAAAATTTAGCGCGCAGTTTGGAAACTGTGATGGAAAGTCAAAGAGTAAACATTTCAGCTCAGCATGAAGGTCATAGACGCGCTCTAACTCGCTCAGAAACTAAATTAAAGGGATACACTAAAAGGCTCAAAAATTGACTGGACACTGACAAAAGAAACAAAAGAACTTCAGAGGCGTGTTGAGGGTATGGGCGGGATGGGTTTGCGCAATTTACACAGTCTTGCCTGGCAAGAAGGCTCAAGATCCAACAGCTGAGGGAAATACATAAAGAACTGGGACACGTTCTGCCTTTGTAGTCGAGACAAAAAGGAATGAATACATAAATTAGTAGATCCTCTGAGCGGAAAAAGCACCCCAATGTTCAAGGAAAAAAAAAATCCCTCTCGGCAACAGCTACCCACCCAGTGAAAGTAAGAATCCTGAAGTGTGTGGGAAGGTAGATAAGATAGCGTGTTGATTACTCCCCGAGCGAATGCCGATAGTATCTCCTGGAGTGAATTCCTTAAGGCTAGGATATTATCTGATTATGGAACATTAGAGGGAGATGGTTGTAATAACTCCATTCAGAACTTTTGTCATTTTTCTTCCGCCCCTGTCCTTCTTATCCCCCTCTCCGCTTTTCTTTCCTGTTTCTGGAGGAAAAGGAGAAAAAGCCTCTAATGTGCATGTGTACGTGTTCCTGTGAAAAAGCGTGCAGTCGGCATTTTGTGTGCATGTTTAATTAATTTACCAAGATTAGAATTAATGTGTTTGTGTTTGCATGTGCGCAAGTGCATCAGAGCGCCACAGCTCCAGCTCCTGCAGGCAGTCTGGCTCCTCACTGTTGGTTTATGAGTATGTGTTATGGTCTGCGATGTCTGACAGGGGACTGGCTATGGACTGAGGGGCCAGCCAGCCAGAGGCCTCGTAGCTATGTAAAGGAAGTTGATGGATCACAATCCACTGGGGAAAGTCAACACTTCCTCCCCTGCCAACACCTCCTGCCCGGTCCGCTTGCGGGGAGAATTCCCACAGTGGCTCTCAACAAGAGGCCTGGAAGCACTACAGCAGGTAAAGTACCTGTGAGCTCACAGTCGCTGAGTGGAGCAGGCTGTATGGACTCCATTCGAGTGACAGGATGTGTCTGTGCTAAGGAGAAGATATGAAATGTAATGAGATAAGAATTAAAGGGACTTGAAGCAGGATATGTGAAAAAATAAACATGCATTTTAAGTTTTTTAATGCTAATGGGTGATGAAGCGTTCAGAACCAAAAAGAATGAGGCCACCTACGTATCTCTCTGTTGCCTTGAACAGACTGTGTGCTGCATAATGTACTGCAATCAGTGGTCCGAATTTCCTGTGCAGTCCTGCGGACGTGACGTCAGATGACGCTGAACGCGCGTCCTCGACGGCTTGGAAACAGGAAGAAGACAAGCGCGGTGGATCCAAACTAGTGTTTGTCATACTAAGAAGAAAACGAAGGTTTTATCAGCTGCAAGTCGAGAGTCGAAACGAAATTACGACCAAAGCCGGCCAGAACCAGAATAAACATCGGATACGCGTTCGACTCATGGAGGCAGCTTCAACTTGAACTGGGACTGAAAACAGATGCTGACATGGCTCATTTCCTAGTGACCAGGTAAGAAAACATTACAGGTCATGTTTAGAGCTTGATTTGAAAATCATATGAGATCACTGAGGACTCGGAGTGAGCTAACATGCAAAGTAGCGTTAGCTGCAAATGTGTAACTTCATCTTGCAGTAAACAGTCATGTGAACAGCGAGTAAAGAAATAACAGTGTCACAGCATCAGCTGCTCTGCTGTGAAGAGTTCATGCGCGCTCCAGCGCCGGCTTGGCTGATGGCTGCAGTTACCCTAACGGCCGTCGTGTCACTGTTGAGTCTTATTTCTTGATCCTGCCTCATGTCCCTTTAAATAAATGGTGATGTATAATAAATGAACACGTGTTTTATACTTTAAATAATAAGAACTATGCTATGACCTGCCCACTGTCTCACTTGTGCTATTGGAACATAGAAAACACCATTATTCAGTACACATTTTCTATCAGCCCATTAGTCTATAGTTGGATTTTTTAATGAGTTTGGAGCTTAATACAAATTCAGTGACATGCCGTTGTAGTTTTTCCTGTTAGTGTTTCAGCCCAATCACTTCAGTCTGTGTACTAATAACTATCACATTTCCTGTGGTACATATGAAAAGGTCCAATTTTGCATGCAGGTGATCCAGCAATCCGTCCCATTAAGATCTGTGGGAAACAGACATCCAAAATCCAAAAAGATGCATAAAAATGTTTAGCTCTCTATATCTTAAGTACAGAAAGCAAGAATGTCCACTTACGGTGGAGGTTGGGGTTGATGGATAGGTTGAACAAACACAGGACCAAATGTCAACAGTGACCTTTTAACTTCTGTCCTTAAGTTAAGAAATGTAATGTATCTAATTTATGTCTCAGTGTTTCCCACACATAGACATTTATTGGGAGATCCACCCAGGTATATTAATGACCACTCACGTATATATGGTGACCCCTTTTATTTTTAATTTCATACTTTAATTCTTCTTCTTTTTTTTTTTTATCCGTCTGAGAGAATGACGCCATCCCCGATCGATTAACTAGCTGACAATCTGCCCTCAGTCCTCCCCTGCTGTCTACTGTCAATCACACATGCTGCAGACAGAACGAGAGACAGAAATAGAAAGGAGAGGGAAACAGAAAGGTGAGGCAAGCCAGTGCACATGCATTACAGTGGACACTTAAAGTAACACTATGTAATGTGGGCAAACTCTTACAACAATTCTGATGACAGATAGTTGATTTTAGAGTCTCATTCTCAGGACATCTGTGGATCTGCTCATCAAAGTTAACAGAAAGGACTGCCGAACCAATGGAACAATGATACTTTGTGTGTGTACTACACACCATTTGAAAGTGTAAAGTCGTGTTATTATTTGTTATTTGTATAAGGTGGAGGGTTTAGTGAGAGGGCAGAACTTTTCTAACAAGAGTGGTGTTTAGGGAAATGGAGCGGAGCTGAATGTTAAATGTTGGTTTATTTCCCGTAAGATTCTACTGCAGATTGCATAGCACCAGACAAACAAGACAGAGACCAAAAACTATGGAGAAGTGAACATTATTTCACACATCTGTGCAAAGTTCTGTTTTGTTTTCAGCGTAAAAGGCTGAGGTCATTATAAAGTCAGGGTTATTGACCAAAACACGCTAAATATTGAAGGGGGTACACTGGTCTATAAATGAATGGATGAGGTTCTCATTAAGAAGCCTGCTTACTTATTTAGTTTCTTTTCCTGCTCTCTTGCCGTTTTTGTTAAATAACAGAATTGGACATTGTGGACGACAAAAACATATTCATACAGACAAAAATGGTTTCTCTGGAACAGCATTATCAGCTCAGATTAGGATGATGAAATACATACATGATGGTCAGTGCTGAACATTCTTTACTTCATGATCCAAGCATCCGAGAAATTACACTCTGACATCCTGGTATCAGAATGCAGACAGGCAGGAGAAGAGGCGCTCAGTCACAAGCACTAACCAATACTTATTGTTCACTTAGGCACAAAAACCACTTGGTTAGGGTTAGGAAAAGAGCACTTTTTGGAAAACCTGGTTCTGTCACCACAAATGAAGACGGAAAACGTTCCAACGTCTTGTCAAAATATTCAGTGGTTTCCTGCTTACAAATGGAACTGGAACGCTGGTGTCTTGGTTGGCAGCCCTCTCACATGATGTAGCTGTCACTCTCCTGCCATCCTTCATATACTATCGAATCTAAGCATGGCATGACACATGTAGAAATGTTAATATGATATGTAAGAAACCTACAAATTTAATATATTCATGGTTTGCAGAACCGTACGTCGCCAACATTGTTTTTCAGCTAATACTGTGGTTTTCTGGCGCTCCTGCCAGGCAGGGCTTTTGTTACGCAGCTTGCAGTTTGAGGAAAGCCTACCAGCACCATTCCAGGGGGTGAGAGTCTGCTAATACCACACAGACACCAGCGGGCAGTTGCTGGCTCTGAGGAAGACGGTGAGGAGACCGCGGTAATTTAAAGCCGTCCGCCATCGCAGAACGAAATCAGGTGCAGGAGCGCTCAGCCATGCTTAACAAGTTCCTCTGTTTATTATCAGATGACAGCCATCAGTCAACGCCGCGGGTGAAAAAGTGCCACTTATAAACACAAGGGGTGTCATACTGAGAGAGGCGTGTGGTTTTGGTGTGGCATGCATGAACAGACACACACACCGACACACGCTAACACAACAGCCTCTTACACTTGATTTACACCCAGTCAATTTCTTTTCCTCGAACGCAAACATTCAGACCTCCAGCAGGAGTAAACAGTAAACACTCAGCTGGCGCTCGCACCATCAGCTCCTCGGAGAGTGGCAGACTGTTGGAGAGGTCACATGTCTGCGCTTGTGTTTGAACACATAGATTAGCTGTGGTGAATTGGATGGATCGTTTAAGGACTGGACTGTCCCACAAGTGCATGCTGGAGACGAGTTGACTGCAATTTTCTTGGCCGATTTGGATTTTTTAATAGAAAATTCACTTGTATGTTGCTAATAAAATACTGATTACAAAATTACTAATGTAAATGACAAGTTGTAAGCTATTCTAATGGCCTGTTACTGGAAATGAAGCTAATTTTGGCTCCCTCTTACAATCATTGCAGTCATGTTGAAAAGCTACCAATTCCTGTCCCTGGCCAGACGATCGCGAGTACAGTTGCACACATCAACAGATCAAATCAGCCAGCTTTAACATACATCCATACAGAAGTGCATTCACTACAAAAAGATGCTCACCCAACCCATGTGTGCATGCATGGAGCTCACAGCACCCTCACAATAACAAACACACACACATTTCTGCACACACAAGCAAAAGCTAATTTAATTAGCTATCCTGCCAAACAGGCGCTTCTTTTAATTACTTGTGGCTGCACCCAGCAAAGTCTCTTGCAGCTCGCAGAATAAGAAACTCACTATGGATTTCCTTTACTAATGACTGTAGCATATATGTCAGAGCATTGTTGAAGAACTAGACCAGTCAAACCTGCCAACATCCTTCCAGACAATTTGTTCCCAGAGATGTATGAAGTAAAAAAAAAAAAAAGGCACACACGTCCACCATTTTCTCTGAGTGTGGCTGAATTAGAACATCTTCTGTTGCTGTGCTACAGAGTTATCAGCGAGCCAGCGATCGTATTAATAGATCACAGAAATGAGCAGATATGAGGAATAAAACAGCAGGGAGAGAGGCGAGCAGAAATCAAAAAGCTATCAGTTTTGTCATCAAGCGCGGCGACACAGGCCGGCCCAATTACAGACACAAACAGGTTCCACATGATATGCCAGAACGAACAATGATTACAGTTCGACTGGTGCGATGACGGTCGTACTGGTGAGGTATATTGATTCTCCCTTTTTCCCTTGTCAGGGCCGGCCACTGCTGCACTTAGTGTGACTGAGTGGCTGCAGCAGGCGTGGCAGTGACACACAGGCACACGAAAAAAAAAGAAAATTACATTGTACAGTTAAGAAGCTGTTGACGGAAATGACCCCGATATTTACTGCACAATAATATTCAACTGTACATGTGCAGTTCGGAGAGCTGAAAAGATGTAGAACAGAAAACGAGCAGTTCAGTTTAATGTATGGTATGAACCTTTCAAAGTATCCCTCAAATCTACGACTGTAATTACGAGACAGAGACTTGCGACACACCAGTAAACCCATAATTTGTTATCACAGAAACGCATATAAAGCTCTGTGCTCTCTGTGCCGGCAGCCTAAATTACAGCCTCAACTAAAGCACCAAGCATTGTCTCTAATAGTCAATACAAATACCTAATGGAATATTCATATCTCAATGCAATAAAACAACAACAGCCACCATTTTTGTGTTCATCCATTTAAACATCTCTAATTACACGTACATATGCATGTGTGTCTACAAAATAGGACAGGGGAGGAGGAGCGCTGCCCAGAGCTACAAAGAGTTCATCAGCATGGCTCATAAACAAGGCGCTGGGCTTTTTTGTAATATATTCTGTCTTTACAGGAGGCTATATATTTCTTTATACACTAGCAGTGAGCCAAGCCTAACCCTGGGGGCCTAAATCCATCTGTGTTGCTCTCTGTTTTAATGTGCTCCTCTGAGAGCCTCTCATCCCTCTCCCCCTCTCTACATCTATGCTGCTGTCGGTCCATTTCTGTTTGCGGGAGCGAGGGAAAGTGATTGCCATGGTAACCGAGCCTACTTCCACTGACACGGGCACCGCTGGGTTGCAACCGGCAATAACAATTTGAAACATCCACAAAGTCCCGCGTGTGCTTAAGGGCAAAGGTCAGATCGCGTGGAAAAAGTGGACAAGCCCTCCGCTGTCAGCGCGCTGAGTGTTTGGTGGTATCTCATTGTGATTTCTATTCCATGAGCGCTCTTGATCCTCTGTGTCCTGATGCAAAACAGTCGGGGCTAAAGTAGTCTAAATGTGCAGAAACTGAGAATTATAAAGCTGTTTATAAATATCTGGAAATGCAAAGTAGTATTTTCCCCAAAGGTTTAAGTGCTGTATTTGATTGGTTGGCCACTTGTTCCTATTGCTGGGTTTGCCAGCCGCGCGCAACAGTTCTGCCGCTGAGTCATTTCTGACAAATAGAGAAAGCTGTTAATTCATTTGTTTTACCCGAGCCCCAGGAGAACCGAAGCAGGAGCGGTTTTGTTTTCCGATGGAGAAAGTACAGGTCCTTGACGTGGCAGATCTGTTCAAGTGTGAATTTGATCCTTGCTATTCTATTTCGTCAGTTTTCTATATATTTACGAGGATGAGCTGCAGCCCACAGCTATTTTATTTCTAACATAAGCACTAACTCTTTTATTTTTCCTGTTGATTCCAGAGAGAAACATGTAATAATTCTTGTTTTTCTACAATTATAGTTGAAATTGCTATTTTATCTTTGTTCTGCAAAGTGATGCAGCTCGGGATGTCAATCGATTTATCAAATGTTAGTATGTTTTAAGTAAAATGAGAATTGTATTTCATGTCATTATTCACATTGTTTTTCTTTAATTGTTAACCGGTTAGTTAGCGGTTAATGGGTGTCGGGCTATCGTAGCAAATTTGATCAAAAAGCTGGCATCCCTAGATGCAGCGTAACATGCCTGTTTGTCTGTATTTGAATCAATATAACCATCATTGACTACATTGAAATAGGGTTGTGGTTCCAGATGTATGATAATTACCATATTTGTAGGATAATTTTGCCCTCTGTACCATTTTTAGATAATAATGCCTAACACTAATTTAAATTTTGTGATGCTTACATTAGTAGTTGGTTTTAGTCTCTTTAGTCCGTCTCATTTTTGTGTATTTCAGGACATGATCATGAGAGCAAAATATAAATCACACTTCCCATGTGACTTTATTCCAGCCAACCATTCTTGGTATAAGATATGATGATGAACATGCTTTGTCCTCCAGGTCCTGCTATTGTTCCAGATCAGTTAGCACCAGATGCTGCATCACAAAGCTTATCAGCTAACGCCACAATCCAAGGAATACGAGGCAAGTTAGCACCAAGCTGCTATCCCTGCAAGGTAAAGGAGCGACCAGTTTCCTCCGTGGGGGGCCTGGATGGCACACAGCATAGCACATGTTCAATCTATGTGCTTGTTCACTGTTTGGGTGCTGATCTCAGGTCAGGTTCTTGGTATTTTGCTTTGCTACATGGCTAATTTGATGTGAGTTGAGTTATGCTTCACACAGACTCCAACTGCAACT
Source organism: Lagodon rhomboides (assembly GCA_039737535.1). Taxonomy (NCBI): domain Eukaryota; kingdom Metazoa; phylum Chordata; class Actinopteri; order Spariformes; family Sparidae; genus Lagodon; species Lagodon rhomboides. The sequence goes on from CM077801.1 coordinate 4,854,733, forward strand.
AACCATCTTCTCTAACGTGGCATCACATCACTCACACACACACACACACACTCCTTCAGCCTGGAGCGTATCACACCAACACGTGATATCAGTGAGCATATGATGTGTGAGCACCACCATTGTTTCTTTGTTCTCTCCTATCAATGAAACCATTACTAGCTATTATGATAATTTTGACTGTAGTTATCATGTTAATTAGTAATCAGAGTTACAAACTGACAGTATAGTACCTTTTTATGAGACTTATTCCGTGAATTGGCCATCTCTTCCCTTCGTCAATGGTGGTGCCCCGAGGTGATCTAACAAAAATTGGATCTCATTTTTTTATCGTAATTAATAATTATCCCTGATAATCATTAATTATTATTCATAGCCAAATTGAACCCAAAACTCCCTATTAATGTTGCATGAAGCACGACATTTGGATTGGGTCAAACATTTCAGGCTTGTGAAGACCTTTTCTAAGGGCAAGTATGAAACATCTGTAGGCGGTGTTCGATAGGTGTTCACTTTAAGCACAGCTTCAGTAAGGCACATGAAATTATTTTCATTTGGAGAGACAACGAAATTCCACTGAGCAAAAACGCAGCTTAACCCCCGCCGGCTGTTTCTGGAATGAGAGTGTAGTCTTGATTGCAGGCCCTGTTACACCTTTGGCTTGGGGCAGTAGCTCAGCTTGGCTTCGGACGCAGACTGGCAGAGGAGATGCAACTAGCAGGGCATAGATCTCGCCTTTTCCTTTGGCATCCGAGCTTGTGGTATTTCCAAACAGTTACACTGTCAGTCTGGCATTTAGCACAACAGTTGATGGACACTAATAGGGGCTTGGCTGCTCCACTATTACCCTAAAGAAAACTCTTGTCAGCAACTATATGATCAGTTGCGTGATCAAGGGTGTCAAACTACATGCCTGATTGGTCCAAGAGGTTTTAAGGCAGATCTGTAACACAGCTGTTTATGATATTTGCTTTAAATAGTTGGATTAATGTTTTCTATGAAGCCTGAAAAGAAGAGCGGATCAGAGACAGCACAGGGGACAGCTTCTCTAAGTGCTTCTTCTTGTTGGTCGGGATGACAGAAAATGTGTCACTTAGCAAATGACAAACTCAAGTGATTCCTACTGTCTACGCTGACTACAACAGAGCTTGTCTTCTCATGCTATTAACATTGTTATCTCTCCCTACACAGTGCTGTGTCAGTGCTAGTGGCTGGCTACTCAGCGAAAGACATTTGTAGTACCTGTCCACCTATGCATTCTATCACTCACAGGCGGCTTGACATATGTTGCACCAATTGAACCAGGAGGGCACTGTCAATCCCTATTCAAATCGGCAGGATGAGAGCTAGTTAAGTGTTAGCTTTTAACAGTCAGTGAGCAGCAGAGTCCTGCTGTGTGTTTGGCACAGCTAACAGAGCTAACAACAGTGCTAAACATACAGTAGGACAGGTTTCTGTTCAGAGGAACATTTAGCGTTAAACATTGAATTGCAGTTTTACGTGACAACAGAACACGTTTACAGTGAATAAATATGTTGAGATATTTCACCTGAGTACAGTTCAGATGTAGGATTGTCTTCACAGTTAAGAGAAACCAATGGTAACTCTCCTTAAGAGAAGGGATCATATCCGGGAACCATTTATTTACGTTTTCAAAAGAACATGTGCTGGGTATGGGTTTGAGGCTGTGTGTCACTGGCAGGTAAGGGAAGGTGAAAAGTATTGATAGATGGACTGTCACAATGTTGGTTTTTCTTTTTGTTCAGGGGATTTGTTGACAGTAAGAAAAATACAGAATATCATCAGCCAATCTTGTCATATAATGATATATAACAATAGACGGAACACAGAAATGAAATATTGTTCCACTGTGGCAGCATTGGCACAGATAATGCACACCGCAACAGTAGGTAGAATGAATAGAACAGTGATTGCACAACACAGTAACATATGCAATTAGTGTGCGCTGTGTGATTCGCTCAGGTAAATGCATTTGGGAGGAAACAACATACAGAGAAATATTACGTTTAAATGGAATTGCAAACGATTACGAGACTCCTGGCGGAGAGGACTTTTGTGACACACGACTGAGCATCACTGAAAAGTGCTGCAGTAATCAGTCCCCTTCAAACACCACTGCTGCACCTTACTGTCACAGTAGGCTTCAGGATGTTGAAAGGCATCAAAATTTGACCTCTGCTGACAGTTTATTGAACTACGTCACTGTGTAAAATGGCCGTAATGTGTCTGCAGGAGGCTGATTTGATCAATATCAGTGACTCACTGATTACTCAGCCATTCGCTGAGATGTATAGCTTCAAACCCCCCCTCCCGTCCGCAAAACGTCACCTCCAAATTAATTTTAAAGCGAAAGATTGCTTTGTGGTAAGCTGAAAAAAATACACCCAGAATCAACAGTATGCGGTTTTGTAATCACTCACTACAGCAGACTGATGAGCACTATCACTTCAAATGGAAAGGAGGATGTCATCAGTAAAACCACCTATTACATAGAAAAAGTTTGGCTGGAATGAAATCCTGAAGTTGATGGAGAGTCAGTGCCTTGGTGATGTTTCAGCAGAGGAGTGAAACTACATTTTCAGATACCCTCTGACTTTAGATTCTGACATGGACTGAGCTGAATTTCATCTCGCCTCCGAAATGTAGGTTTCAATTTTGACCAAACATGAATGCTGACACATTCACTGTCATTTGAAGGGTTTCGTTCGTGCCTATGTTTTAACATCTGAGGAACATTGCAACACTTAAGTTGATGGGATGGAGGTGATCATTCACTTAGTTCATTCTCTCTAGACCATATGTCCAGATTGCTTTCAAGTGGACCACGATGGCGCTGCAGACCTTTTCACCAGGTCACTTAAAAAGTCATGTGAGACCAACCTCGATGTCTTTACAGAGGCTTCCCCTTAAACCCAGACTCCAGTTTAAGAATTTTAGTGGCCTATTGGTTGTGACAGATCTATGGCATTCTTTTTTCTTTTGCCATCAATGAACATCTCTCCTGCCACTGAACGTCACTGTTTGATCACCATCTCCTAGACTGGTTTGCACCAACTGGTCTTTCCTAAGCCTGGTCCAAACTGCTAAGTCGGTCTTTATTAAGACCAGTTTTGAGAATGGACCTTACATCAGCTGCGCCAACAAAACTTAAGTCTGGTCTCAACTAAGTGGTGTGTGTGTTCCATGTGAATGTCGAGGCGGTTATGGCTATTTCCTAGAGGCAGTGTACAATAGTAGGATTCGTTGTAAGGGTGGTGCAGCTCCTTTAAGAACTATGGCAGTGCGTAATGTGTGTACATAGTAAGTTTGTGGTGGAGCGAGAGAGCGAGCAGCAGACGGTGACGGTAAATACAGGCAGAGCAGAGAAGAAAGGTTGGCAGTAAGTTGTCATTTCAATAGTATATCTACAATTTAGGTAACTGTTCGTCTGCGAATAAAAGCTGCAGCTTTTCAAGACCAATATAAAGCTCCCGTGTTGGTTCTACTGTTTTTTTTTTCTGGAAAAGTGAAGACACATTGTGAACAACCTCCCACAACCTTGTTAAACGGATACTAGTTTTGTAGCTTTGGAGAAGAAATCTTAATAAAAAGAGATTATTTAGGAAATAATACAAACTCTGAAATATTTCTTTTTTCCACAACTGAATAAACCAGCTGTGAAAAATAAGGTCAGCAGAACACTGTTTGGAGCTAGAAAGGTGGCAGGGTCCCCCAAATATAAAAAAAAGAACAGAATGAAATGTGCTGTCCTTTAAGATCAATTTGTTTATTCAACTTATTGAAAATGAAGAGAGCCTGTTCACTTACTTTGTTTAGGCTTAAAGAAGTCAATCAATGGAGCTCTTTCCCTTCTAATTAAAATGTATTCCCAAAACTACGTGATGAACCTTTAATTTGCTATCATTTCTTATTTCCTGCATCGTTATGGGGGATCAAAGAATTAGGAAAGGCAATTTCATGGACATTGAGATAAGGAAATGAATAGAGCTGTATAGCCAGCACAAGAAAACAGACAGCCAAGCAGTCAAATATAATAACAGGCTCCCTTTAATCATCACAGAGTTTTGTACGTTTTTGAGTGAGGGGAAATTTTAAAAACTTTGTGAAATGCTGTTTTACGATAAACTCTTAATAATTAGTGCCCTCACATAAATTGGCAAATGTAATACATACATTAATGTAATTCTTTTCTTTGTATAAAGGGTTAGACTTTCGGTTTGTGGCAGTGCGTTGCAGTACATGTATGGAGGCTACACTGTGACAACATCAATTATATTTGGTTAACAGTGGATTAGCCGCGAATATGAGTGTAACACACGGCCTCAAATTGCCATTTGACGAGGCATGGGATTTTTGCTCAGTCTTAGCGAGAAGAAGGCTTAAGCTCAGGTAGCACAACTGGCATAACTGTCAGGTCGGACTTAAAACACCAGGTTAGTGCCAACTTATATTAAGACCAGGTGTAAGCCCTGTTGGTGCAACCACCCACCGGTGACTCCAAAAAAATATGAGCCAATATGAAGCTTGGACAAGAAGGGAGTCATTTCATTTAGGCTAAAAAAAAATTGAGAACACGCTTAAAGCAGGGCCAAAACTGGATCACGATTTTGACATGTGAATACTGATTTCCTACTCTGAGATGCTTGGTAAACATGCCCCAATGTCGGCTCACTTGACCATTCAGGAGAGATGAAGAAAACTCAGAGACGCCGATGACTCAAAAGGATAGTTCAGGTTTTTTGAAGTGGGGTCATATAAAGTACATATCTATAGTCGGCCTGTTCCCTACTGTAGCTGCCGATCAGCGCAGCCTCAGTTTGGAGAAGCAGAGAGCCGCTCCAGCCCAGACGCTCAGCTCTGTACTGCAGTGAACTGGAGTCCAGATGCAAAGCAAATTTTAACCACATATAACAAGGCCCACCTGAAAAAATCTGTATCAGTTCAAGTGTACGTTCTATAGAGTAAATTCACACCGCTTTACATCGCCATCAGGCCGCCCGTTCTTTTAGCACTACATTTTCTCAACCGTAGAACCTCCGTATCCCTATGCATTAGCGCAACTGGGCCTCGCGCTGTATTTCGCCGCTCGCAGATAGCGTAGGGATACGGAGGTTCCACGGTTGAGAAAATGTAATGCCAAAAGAACAGGCGGTCTGACGGCTGAGCTGATCGACAACTACAGTAGGGAACAGACCGACTGTAGATATGTACTTTATATGACCCCACTTCAAAAAACCTGAACTATCCCTTTAAGTTGAAGTAGTTTATATAACGTGGCCACGGAGGAGCAACACAACAACACAACTGTGTGCACAGTGTACCGCCGAGTCATTTCCTCCCGAACCTTCCCACAGTTCAGATTACATCCATAACCCTCCCATACATGGTTATCTGCTTAACGAGTGGGAAGTTACTGCAGAGCTTCTCACCTCTGACTCTGTGAGGAATAGAAAGCAAACGCATAGAAGACAATCAGTCTGCTACCACTGATAGATCGGAGGCCATCCTGCGAGTTTACATAAACTACAGCATGAGATCTGTTTGGAAGCATATCTGCAGCTGCTTCCAGCTCCCAAGTTTGCAAAGACCATGGCAGATATACCCATCCATACATTATCGGGCCTGGTCTCCTAACCTTCATACAGGGCACATACAAAATCTTATCCTGTGGGGCCTCGTAGATTTTTCTCCCTCAATCAAAATGATTCAATACATTTCAAATATAACGCTTGTAAAATTTGTACTTTCTTGCTTAAATGTTCTTTTCTTCATATCTTTAGATGTTCTTGGAAGCCTCTAGGTTTCCTCAAATGTCAGATGTAAGTAGGGCGCCGACTGCTATCTGCCAAAGATGTCTTCGCTCTCCATCACTGTCTTATATAGTCTATTCCCCTCTTATTTCTGGCATCCATCTTTCTCTCTATAGCATTATCTCTGAATCGCTCTCCTTCTAATCTCTTTTTACTCCATCAGTGCCTCTGACAATTTTTCCTGCTCTCTTTTCTTATCTTGTGTCTATTTCTATGTCTATATCTCATTTGTCTCTTGCTCCCTCTTATTTCAGCTCCTGCTATTTCGCTCCCTCTCCCAGAGCCTCCAACCTGTTTGTGTCCAATCTCTTTTTGCGTCACCAGCAGCCCCACTTTTTCTCTCTCCCTGTCCCACACAACTTACGTCTCTGTCACTGCTGGCCGTCTTGTTGATCTCTCCTCGTCTTCCCACCCTCTCACTTCCATTTCTTCACCTTCCCTACTGTTAACCGACTCGGCGTTGTGGACAGCCCCGCTGTGACTCTGCCTTTGAAGAAAGTGGGAAATACAGGCCCCAAACTGGCATCGAAGAGATTTCTGTTTTCTGTCAAGACCAGCCCTCCATGCCCGAGGCGCTTCGTATTATTTCAAAGACTGAAGCAACGCAATCATAAGCAGTCTAAGAAAGCAGCAGCGCAGGCGGACAAATGCAGGCAGTGCTGCACGGCAGAAAAAAGGTGCTCACAAACAAAACTGTTTGACGTCCCTGCATGGTTTCCCCATGGAGTCGTTGATGACACATTCAAATGGGAGTTTAAAATGGCTGTTTTCACAGACGGCCATCCTCACACTGGTTTTGGTTCTCATCGCATGCGTCCTAGCTCTTTTGCTTTTGCCATCAAAGTTAATTTCAGTGTCAGGTACACCTGTTTTAACAAGTTCAACATCACGCTCTGCTGCCTGAAGGCATGTTTCCTGGGGATAAGGTACAATTGCTGGTACTTAATCCACATCCTTGTGCCCAGGGCTAGCAGACACGAACCTCTCACCCTCTGTATGCTCTTTACACTGGGTGTAAATCACCCCTGAGGCTTTATTCCCACAAGGTGCGCTCATTGCGCAGCCGACAACTGTGAACTCGCCTGGTGCTCGCGCCTCCGTCTAGCTGACCCCACCCTCACCACCAGCGCTTCACCTCGACAATACCGCCTGTTGTGTTGAGGAGCCGACAGTTTTTTTTTTTTTTTTCACTTGCACTCCATCTAATTAGTGTCAATGCTCAATGCCTCTTCTCCTCAACACGGCGCTCACTCTCTTCCCACCCACCATCAAAGCTCTCGGCACAATTAGGCATGTAAAGCGAGGCCGGGAGGGAAGAGAAAGGGAGAAATAAAAGGCAGACGTGCCATCTTTGAAGTGCAAAGCGAGATGGGGCAGGTAGCTCATGTGTGGGAGATCTGCCAGGTTTGCATCAGTGCTGGTGAGCAGGGAACATGTTCCTGTACAACATCTATCCCGATGCTTTATTTTTCATCTCGCGCATCAGAATAAGTATTTGTATAAAAAACAGTGTGGAGTGCTGTGAGTCAGAGTTGTGAGTTGTATGTTTTATGTGTAATCTGTAGATGTCGATTAGCTGCAAAAGGTATCAGAGGATGGTTAGTTGTTGAAAGCTCACTTCAGCTGCTCCAGTGCTCTATCAGATGACAGACATTCTGATTCCTTTAAGTCTCTCCTAGCTGGAAATAACTGAACACACCAATGTACAGGCATTTCCTTTCTGATTGGCTCAAACTGTATGGATCACCTGGATGTGTTCCTCGTGTCTCCCTGTTTCGGTATTAAAAAAGAGCAAAAATCTAACTTTGAGAGCGGACCAAGACAAGCCCCGTGAGGAAACCCCCTTAGGAAGTCATGAAAAATGCAACGCACAGCCAGAGTGAACTTGGGTTCACGATTTGGGTGAAAGTAACAGAAAGAAAACGAGGAGGGGAGTGACAGAGGAGAGAAACAAGGGGAGAAGGGCAGCGAGACAGATAACAGGGTCGGGGATACCCGGCAATTTCAGAAATCGCACACACACACACTTCAGCACACACTCGCACGGAGGAAGGTACTGGCTTTGGAGTGCCAGCATCAAAGTGGATGATGAACTGACATCCTGTTGGAGTAATATTCCACCTAAGAGATAATCTGTGGACAGCCAGTTTTTCCAGTTGGCCAGAGGCCCGACGATTCAAAGCAAAGCGACGCTGTTGGTTCCCCTGTAGTGTCTTTTTCAGAGGCACCACTTGAGCTCAGTAATATAAAGAGGCTGTTCAAATTTGCTATCAACATGCGTCCTGAGTGATCTGACCACAAGTGGACAGCTCTTAGTACAGAACCCTAACCGTAACCCTTAGCGCATTGAAGGACGTCTACTCACCTGACGTCCTCTTTGAGACAACACGAAGAAGCCAGGGCGACAACAGGCAGAATGGATTACACACTATCTGATTTCTTTTTTATTGTAAAGAGCCTGTTTATGCTCTCTTATCCTGCCATTGTAAGCAGCTGATGTTTGTGAACCAGTAATTGCAATATCCCCAGACTCCTTTACAAATAGTGCGATTTTAGGAGTTTACACCAAATCTATTGAAGAAGACTACATTTCATTGACAGAAAACATGACAGATTTTACAAACACAGCGAGCAGTAAGCAGCCTCGGCTCCGTCTCTGATGAGAGAACATGTTGCTGTGGAGGATCTGCTAAATCCCAGTGAAGGGAGTGAAGCAGGGCCCGTTATCTGTGTGTGTGTGTGTGTGTGTGTGTGTCCTTTTAATTGAATTTAAGCATCCACATGAGAAAGAAGACAAATAACACATAGAATAGCTGAAGACACTAACCAGGATTTATTTACACTGTTCTGCATGTTTGTGTGTGTGTACAAGCTAACCATTGTGTCCATGTGATTACCAGACGTTCTTTCAGGCTTTCCAGAAATCATTGCATGAGGTAGACAAAAATCTGCTTTAACCCATTCAGGCCGGGAAAGCATTGCCGCGTTTCTACCATTAAAACCGGGGGCGCTGTTGCGTAATTCTACCATTCAAGCCGGGAAAGCGGGTACGTCTTTCTTCAGAAGGCAGCGATTTCGAGGAGTTTCTCGGCTCCGAATAAGACAGCCTCGCTGACATAATTACTGAGGAGGGCTTTGACCCGATCGACCGGGAGTTATGGTTGAGGCATATATTTGAGGACAACGACGATGATAACGATGACGAGTTTGAAGGGTTTGAAAGTGAGTGACTGACAACTACCACAGTAATCAGCGTAGTGTTTTCAATCGCACAGCAGGGGGGAAAGTCGATTTGCCTGCAGATGCCACACCGCTGCAGGCATTTGATCAGATTTTTACGGAGGAACTTTGGGCGCATCTTGTTACCGAGACTAATAATTACCGTGACCAGGTTCAACAAACTCCAACTCACATTGAGTGCTTCGGGAAGCGCTATCGCCGGTACATCTAAGGCAGACTGTTTGTCATTACATTCTGTTCTTGTTCTTATTTTCTAGATGATTTTTATTTATTTTCTCACTGTTTTTTATTTGAAAATAGCGCTGTTCCTGCACTGACACTTTACTTTGACATTGACAATTTGTGTGTTCACTTTATCTAAATAAACAAATTTAAAAAAAAGCCACAGGTGTAAGCTCTCAAATACTTTTTGAATTTTGTTTCTATCTGCTACAGAGGCTGAGAAATCAATCATTTAGTAGCTGTTGAATTTCCAGAAAATCTTCAGGTTTTAGGGTTTTTTCTGAAATCGCCCGTAGGTTTTACAGGCATTTTTTCCAGGCGTCTTAGGCCTGAATGGGTTAAATGTGTGAATTTAAAGATTTTTGTTAATACGTATGCTCTTTTCTATAGATCTGGCTGGCAGAAACACACATGTTTCTGTGTGCCATTTCTTCAAGGGACATGAGGCAGGATTTGTGTAAAAATAAACATGCATTTTAAGTTTTTTAATGCTAATGGGTGATGAAGCGTTCAAAACCAAAAAGAATGAGGCCACCAATGTATCTCTCTGTTGCCTTGAACAGGCTGTGTGCTGCATAATGTGCTGCAATTTGGGCCCGAATTTCCCGCACAGTCCTGCGGACGTGACGTCAGATGACGCTGAATGCGCGTCCTCGACGGCTTGGATACAGGAAGAAGACAAGTGGATAGTAATGGATTCTGCTACGGCCAGAAAACGACCCACCACCACACAAAGTCCACTAAAAAGTCATACTAAGAGGAAAACGAAGGTTTTATCTGCAGCAAGTCGGAGTCGAAACGAAATTACGACCAAAGCCGGGCCGGCACCCAAATAAACACTGGATACTCGTTGGACTCATGGAGGCAGCTTCAACTTGAACTGGGACTGAAAACAGACGCTGACATGGCTCATTTCCTAGTGACCAGGTAAGAAAACATTACAGGTCATGTTTAGAGCTTGATTTGAAAATCATATGAGATCACCGAGGACTCGGAGTGAGCTAACGTGCAAAGTAGCGTTAGCTGCTAACATGTAGCTTAGTCCACCGCTGTGTAACACTGAATAGTTACAGACTGCACATTTTCCACGGTCCTTTAGTCTGAAACCTTATTGTTAGAAATATGTCCCTTTATATATGGGACCGAAAGCCCAACCTGTTATCCGGGAGGTGACGTTAGCAGCTGGCTGTAGCCACAGGCTAACGGTTTGTTTGTGTCTGTGTAGTAGCATTAGCTGCTAACACACAGCAGTCCCGTATCAGAGACGATGTTTTTGTCAGCCAACATGCCGTCTTTGCTTTCGCCTGTGCCTTTCAGACTCACCGCTTGTGTGTCGCTACACACAAGTGGCATGTGTAGGGGATAAGGCTATCACTTACACACAGCACAGTTAGCAGTTGTGAGCTAACGTCATTCCGCGGAGGCATGCGCGGAGGTCTCGCAGTAAACAGTCACGTGAACAGCGAGTAAAGAAATAACAGTGTCACAGCATCAGCTGCTCTGCTGTGAAGAGTTCATGTTCGCTCGGCCGTCGTGTCACTATTGAGTCGTATTTCTTGATCCTGCCTCATGTCCCTTAAAGTCATTGCAGTGGAACTAGTGGAAGTCAATGGCCCTCAGAAAATGAATGAGAGACCGAGAGAGGGAGTGTGTGGGAGGCAAATGTAGGGTTACACAAGACTCTGTCATTTTGAGAAACTCTCAAATCTTCAAATCACTATCCAACTTATCTATTGTACTGCCTCAGCCTCCTCTGGAGCAAACTAGAATAGCTTTGCATGTGATGGGGAAAATAAAAAATGTCCCAGGTCTCCAACCACTTGACTCGCAACAGGATTGCTAAACTGAGATTTTTTGCCAATTTATGAAAAATGAACACAAGCACAGAAAGTGTTTGGATGTCTGGAGCTGAAGCCTGGTTAGTGATCCATAAAATCAATCCTTAGGAGAGGCAGGCTTGGTATCAAGGCGGCACCTGCTGACACAGTGGATTGGCCACAGTACAAAGGACTGACTTTAAGCCAAGAGGTTGCACTGCGAGGAATCAAACACTTGTCGCGGCATTCAACAACAATCAGGCACTTTTCGTGTACCGTACGAACACAAATACATTAAAAAAAATAGTTGTTTATTTTTACCTCGGAGCAGTTGAGTGGATAATGTCCCCCCGCGTGTCACAGGCTCGATTATGAGAAACTAATTAGCTTAAATGGGCTAAATTGCTCACGAGCAGGTGAGCACATACAAACTGTGTTATTAAGCATGCTTCACGGCATTGATTACGCTTTAACGGCTGCTTTCTTTCACAGCAATGATTTACTCAAGCAGGGCTTCGAGTTGAGCAGCAGGGAAATATGACAGTTTCTTCCCACACGGCAAGAGAAGAGACTCGAGCTTCGACACAAAACATGTTCCTGTATGTTGAGATAAACTGAGGATAATCCATGGATACATGCCTTTCCTATGTAGCCTCACACCAGTAAATAAGCACATCGAGCTGCACCACCGCCAACCTGTCTCCAACAGTCTCAAACCATGTCTTCTGTCCTGAACGCTGCTGTTTGCTGCTGGTTAGACAGAAACAACGGTTTTCAGATGCCTTGTGTTTGTCCCTTACTGCTTTTTAGAACTTGTAACTGAATCGTTATGTTGGGACTGAAGTTTCACTCCTACTTTATTGTTTGCACTTTCATCAGTGTGAGCAGCGTGGGCGCGCAGGAACGTTAAAGACAGCACACCTCGGCTCGATCCCCTGTAAACACTCTTTATCTGTACACGTCTCCGCTGTTCCCGCTGGCCTCTTCCTCTCCCTTTTTTCTCAAACCAATGAGCCGCCAGCTGCCTGAGCAGCACCGATGAGCAGAAACACCTTATTCCAGAACATCATTTTAACATTACTGTAAACACTAAATATGTGTAAGCAAGTTGTTGGTCAGCAATAAGAATGTACCAAAGCTGCCATGTCAACATAAAAAAAAAAAAAAAAATGTTCTGCTGCTGCTGTTAGTATTCTTCAATAGGAACTGGTCTCCACAACAAGATATGGAAATATTTTGTGCCATTTGGTCAACAGAGGGGTTAAAACTAGCGAAAGCACAGCCTCAGTGAGCAGGTAGACAGAGAGCTGCAGCTCTTCAGCTCTCCTCCAACTGTCCTACAGGTAAATAACACCTGTTACGTTGCCATGCTGTCCTGCAGTAAGGAAGGCATGACGCAGAAACATAGAAGACGTGAAGTTAAAGGAATACAGGGATATAAAATGTTGATAATGAAGCCACTATTCTGTCCTTGATATTATTGAGAGATAATTATTGTGACATCACTGTGAGATTAGAAGATTAGAGGTTTGATAAGATAATAAAAAGGCTTAAAAAAGACATTAATCAATACTGGATACATTTTAGGATTATGACAGGGATGTGATATTAAATGGCTTAACACAGAAAAATATAAGATCCATGATGCAGTGTCGTGTTTAATGCTTCAACTATCAATGTGACCTGTTACTGATCAGTTTCTTTTTCAGCAAAAGTCACACTGAAGTTGCAGTTCTGTCATTTCTATAGGAGCTTGCAAGCAAAAGACGTTAGGGGTGGGAGCTAAGAATAAAAAAATAAGATTTAAGATTGACTTCATTTATCCCACAACAAGGAAATTCGCTTCTTACAACAGCTCGAGACGGAAGAGTACAGGAAAGAGATTCAGAAAAATGTGCATGAAGTTATACAGAAAATAAATAGAAAGAAAACAAGATATTTACAAAAAAAAAGTGAGTGGAAAGTGATAAAAATCGTGTTATCTAAAGAAAGGGGGTCCTGCTGGAAAAGTTGGGCACCACGGGCTTAACATGACTGGATAGAAAGAAGACTTTGAACTGACAAATAAAAATAAAATGCAGAGTGCGTGAGAGAAAAAACAGATCCGAGATGCTCAGTCAGATACAGTGCGAGCTCGCTGTGCCCCGGGGCGATTCAATCTGCGACAGCGAACGTGTGCTGCCGTACGCTACAGCCCGAAATGAGCGAGCGCGTCCCTCTCCTCGATCTGTGGAATCACGTCAGCGCTCGGCTCGATAGAGAATAAAGACAGACTGAAACAATGACTGGGAGATTACCCAGGGGGATTCTCTGGGAAAATGGATATGTTTTGAGACTAACGTCGGCCATAACCTCTGAACATAAAAGCTACAACAAACATGCTGAGTCCACAAAGTCAGACTTTAGTGAAGCGGCTCCAGATCGTTCGGTCCGATCTTCATGTCTTTAGCTTCTTAGGACCCAGTGAGATACTGGTACTTATTAATACTGAAACAGTTCCCCAGGGAGTTGTAGTAATATATCCACTTTATAACCAACTAATATAACACGTCAATGCAGTCTGCAGGCCACGATAACATTAAGAAATACTATTATGAGCGCTCAGGGCAAGATATGTAAATCATGCATCTGCACAGCATGATTGCAAATAGCACTTAATAGACAAGATCATAAATATATATAATGCTTAATATTGATACTTGCATAAATAAATTGAAAAACAAAAATGCCACGAGAATGTGCTTTGCCTCATACTTACAGAGAGTCGAGAATCAGCTGGGACACAGCGTCAACAGGACAGAAGAGCCAATACAAAGTCTCAAACTGATCAAATGTATTGTGTGACTAAAGTCCTTATTCTAAAAAGCCTGTTGTTCATGGGACCAAATCAGAAGATATGATATACAGGGACACACATTCTCTGTTGAATCTACAGATATATACACACAGGCTGTGTGGATCATTTCAACGGAAAAAAAGCAGTAAAAATCTCCAGACACCGAAGAAGTGATGCATTTTATGTTTTTGGCAGAAGTCGTGAATACTTAGTCTGGGACAAGCACCGAGGCTAAGAAGTCAAAGTCACTCAGAAACGACCTTCAACGACAGACAATCCAAAGACAGAGATGGCAGTCTGGCCTCTGTGCACAGTGGTGTTTGGAATAACTGCACATTTCTTAAAGCAGCCACAAGGGGCTTCCATTTTCACTTGATTCTAGCGGCACAAAACTGGTAATGTTTCCACTCCTGCCGTAAGATCTTCATCCATCTATCACGTGCATTTGAAGCGAAAAGAACACACAATGTATTTTCTTTTTAGCTGCAACACAACAAGCTGTGTCCCAATCCAGGGGCTGCATCCTACGAAGGACGCGGCCCTTGCGGCAACTGTTGTTAAATGGGACGGTCTAGCCTTCGGAGTATTTCCTGGTTGCGTCACCAGATGTTCACGTCCTTACCCTTGCGTCACATTTTCTACCACCCAGGCCCGCGAAAGTAAGAGTGAAAAGACGAGTAGAAAGTAAAAATGTTTGACCTAGAGCAATTTTCGCTTTTCTTTTTAATCCTGCTGATTCTCGCCGGTGGCTGGTAAATCTCCGGTTAAGAGAGGACCGTGGAGAGGTAAACCTGTTATTTGAACCCACAGTGATGTTATCCGTATTATCATTATTAAATCTGCAGCGCTTGTTGTCGCCATTGTCATTTTTTTTTTTTTCGAGACTGAGCAGCGCCGCGCAAAGAATCTTGGGATATTGGAGGCTGCGAAGGATAGTAGCAGTGTATCCTCCAAAAAGAGGGAAAAGAAGGCCACATTTGTAGGCTGCATTTGAATTGGGACAGCCTTCGCACTGCGTTGTGACGTAATTGGCCTTCAAATGCATCCTTCGAAGGATACAGCCCCTGAATTAGGACACAGCTACGTCACAGAACTTTACAGGTCTGTAGCTCATTGATCAAAACAAAGGCCGAGTTCGAAGATGGCTGTGGTCCATGTGGTACTCATGTAATTTAATTATTGGTATCTGACCCGCCGGGCGACATTACAAGCAACTATGTAGAAATATCTAATTTTCCTAGAGGTAGTAAATCAAGACTGTTTCATAACCAGTTAAAAAGTCCTTGTACCACATTCCAGTTGGCAAAATAATGCAAAATGGAAAGAGAAAATCTATGAGGAGCTCAAGAGGTTGGATTCAATATTCCAAAGGCAGGGGAAAGGTATACAATTTCAGTGTTGTAAATCATCAATATGCAGATAGTTACAATGCGGTTATGGCATCATAACGATAGCTTCATTGTTGGAAAAGCCAATAACTGTGAAGGTCAAAGCACTAAAATATGGCATTTCACTGTGACATTTGAGTACAGCTGCTTCTTGTGGTATCTTTCTTTCTCCCTTCCTCTACACCAGGTCATTCCAGTCTCCCTGTCCTTTCACACAAGCACAAGCATTATTACATTTATTACATCTCAGCGGGTGACGAGGAGTCTGTGTTGTGTGTGTGTGTGTGTGTGTGTGTGTGTGGAGAGCAGTAACAGTTAGAGCTAATCAAGTAGGAGGCCTCCCGTCTTTATCAAACCATTTGACACTAATGACATTAGGTGAGATGCATAGCTATGTGAGTTCATAAAATTAGGGCCGGGGCCAGCGGCTGAACCAGCACAGACACTCGGGCTCCCGTCCACGAGCAGCGTGATGAGATTAGCACGCTGCCCTAAGTGCTGACAGGCCTCATCAGTTCACATCAGGATGGGCCCACTGAGAGGAAAACCATACCACCCGCACCGGGCTTACAGTCGGGGGATAACTGTGTGTTTGTGCGAGTTTGTGTGAGTTAGTGAGTCAGTGAGTAAGTAAGAGAGAAGGAAGGGAGCTACAGTGTGAGTGATGGTGGGCAGGGTCAGGCGGCATGTGTGTTCAGACCGATAAAACCTATCAACCATCAACATGACCCACCCTCTGCCTGGGAAGTCCAGATGTTCCACAGGCCCCGCTGCCAACGCCATTAAGAGCCGAGCCAAACACACTCGCAGATTCATGTTACTGATGGCGAAGCTGATGGGTCAAATTGAGTGTTACAAGTTCCAGCAACAAACGGACGACCTGCCTCGAACACTGATTGCAGCGGACAGGCGCTGGAACGTGTTCTGAGGAGAGCAGACGCTCGGACCGAGTTCTGTGTTCGGGCCAGTTCTGTCACTCTGGGACAATGTGACCTTGTACGAGCGAGGCGCATTAGCAGTTGTCGAGGCCAGGAAAAGAGCGGCGGCTGGCTGAGGCCGAGCGAGGGCCCCGCAGCTTCCTGCTGAAGGCTGACGTGGAAGGTTGCACCGCAGCAGCGGACGTTAAAACAACCACAGCTCCAGGGACTCTTACCAACACTCGCACTAACGGCTCAGTACCTCAGTTTGTCTATAAGGAATTTTAATCATAAACAATAAAAATAAAAAAGTGCGCCTGAAAACAAACGTTCCATCACCACTTATTAATTGTGACGGCAACCGAAACTTTATAAAAGTTTATCGACCCCAAACTAAAAATACATCCTTTCCTTTAGTGTGGTTACACACCTCCTTTAACAGGAAGCAGTGCCAACGTCAATCACATTGATTATAAACTGCATGTGCTGTCAGATGTTTCTTTGTGTGGGTGTTTATGTAATGCACACTCAAGTGCCTGTATATTAAAAAGTGCAACTTTTAAAAGTGTGTTAAGAGAGATCTAAGTGTACGGTGAGAAATGAAACGGGCTCTGGGCAGACGTACAGACATGATAGTTTTTACAATCACCACTGCACAGAGCTTGCATGGATACACACTCCCAGCAGCCTCTCTGAGAGAGAGACCATAAAGCCTCTGGCGGGCCTCAGTGAAATTCCCATACCTATACACACACCTTCCCTAAGACTGGATCTTATAACAATTTTCACCATGTAAATCCCTGATAGATCCACGGGATTGCTGTTTAAGTTGAAAGCAGCAGCGAGAACATTTGTATTCCTCAACAATGACTCCCCTCGGGTCGGTTTGATTCAGACCACCTCCAGAAGCCAGAGGAATAACAGAAATGACAGAGTGCAGGGAGAATTTTAACCTTCCCCGAAAACGTCCACACCTTCTACATCAAACACATCGAGGGAGTTTAGATCGATAACTTTGTAATTATGGGTTTGTTAATGCTTAATCACTGGAGAGGTGAGCTGTAAGGAAACATCCATCCAATCCATGACGGGCGGGATGCAAATGGACTTTTTTTAAAACGCCATCTCAAATGAGTGGGACCTTGCGCCCTGCTTCGACAGAGGAGTGAACGCTGGCTTCACCCAGTCCTGAGCCAGAGAAGAGGATTGTGGGTAGGAGCGTTTCCCTGCCTCAGCTGAAGGACCCATCAAAGCTAAAGAACAGGGACTGACGGCGCCCTGCTTGTGTTCTGTTTGAAATGTTCTGGATTAAGCGAAAAACTGAATAAAGAAGCATTATTGTCGGTTTGATTTGAAGAACGACTGACAATCTGACAACACTCGCCGTCTCTTGAATCAATAGTTTGACAGGCAGCGCTTTCAGTTGTTAGATGGAGGAGCAAAAAGCTTTTGTTTGCAAAGGCCTCATTAGCTCAGTAACCTTCGACACAGATGTTTGTGAAGCATTAGTTCTTCCAGCCAATCTGAGGACTGACTCAAACCCCCCAAATTATCTGCCACCGTCTCTTTATCTCTCTGTCAGTTGATGTCTGGCGGTTTCAGTAAACACGCAAACAAAAGCAGCCCGATTCAGCTTCCTCAAAGAACAACTGCAAACTCATTTATTCTATCTGCATCACTCGGAGCTGATGGAGCTGACTGCGGAGCTGGTGCCGCCGCTTTCCTCTCCCGACAAAATACATGCAGCCTGTCGGTCCCACCCACCCCTCCTGCCTTAAATCAATCGCTTTTCTGCCTCATAAATTTCCCTCAGTGTCTGAAATCGACTTCCTGGACCTGGAAATTCCACCCAGAGAACAGTGAGTCATATTATTTTACACCGAGGAAGGGCAGGGAGACGTCGTTAAGCCTTCCTCAGAAGGAAAAAGGCCACCGTTATCCATCTTTCTTAGTATTCTCCTGCACCGAGAAAAGCCAGTTAACTACATTTCCTCTCTACATTTACTCATCTCCTCCATATACACATGTTGTCTTCACAAAAGGAGGACGGGTAAAACTAATTCAGGCTTTCTTTCACTGGACGCTGCTGTTAATGACTCCCTCAACAAAGAGAGACGCATCCCTCCTCGCTCTCACAGACTTCAGGAACACATCGAAGAAAATACAGATTGCAGTCAAAGAATTTGGGTCTTGCTTGGCTCATGGGTGCTGTTTCAGCCCGGTCGGCAGCTTGTTTTTGGGAGAGCACTACAGAACAATTCCCCAGTGATGTAACGGGGCGTAGACAGATTTGAAGCTCGTCAACAAGCCTGTAACAGGTTGTATAAGAGAGTAGAGAGCAGAACCGAATGACTGGGGATGTTCTGTAAATGAGGCTTATCAAATGCCAGGCACAGTTTTCTGTCATCCCCTCGGTCTATACGTATCAGGGCCCATCTCTTTCATCTCCATTTCTCCCCTGCTCCCCATCTGGTCTAGCTGGTCCTCTGAAGCCGACTCAGGCCCATCATATCTCTTTGCTTTTCCTAGAATACTCCCCCCCACCCCACCCCCACCCACCCTAATCCTTCCCCCAGACTTATCTCGCTCTGTCTTTTACAGTGTCTATCTTATTTTAATATTATTTTATTATCTTCTTAGCACTCGTGCTCCTCCACCTCCTTCCCGCTGCCCTTTTCTGATCCATCATTTTCCATCACTACGCTGGCAGTGCTATCATGAATAATGAAAAAAATAGAAAAAGGGGGGGGAGAAAAAAAAAAAGCAGAACATTGAAAAAGAAAGAGTTTGTGAGCTGAGTCAGCTCCCACAGCGCTGATGGTATTTGCTCTGGTTGAATGTGGAAGTCTTTGAGGGGCGGAGATGTAAATGTGCTGCGGCGCTGCGAGAAAGACGACTTGCTTACAGAGATGTGAATACAATGAGCGGAGTGCATTAGCTGATTCCACTGCAGTCCGATGGATGTGTGCACGCTTTGTCATCTTACATTTTAAGATGTATGTATCGCCTACATGTCACAGTGGGACTCATGAATACCATGTTTCATGTTTTCTTCACACATTTTATTGATAGAAACACAGTTCTAGGAGAAACAGTGATCCCACCGACAGACCTCGACCCCGGCGCATAATTGGCAGCCGGATACAAAAAAACATTGCTCATTGGTTTTGATTATTAGGCTTTCGCGTCCCCAAAAATAGAATGTGCATCAGCGTGTTTGCGTGAGTCAGTGTGTGTGCTGGCTCTCCAGCGTTTGGATATGCCTACCGCCGCCTGCGATCCGAGCCCTGCGTCACCGTAGGCCGCGGCGAACTTGCTTTTCTGATCCTGCCAGATTTAGTGAACAGATCCGGTCTGATCCGCGCTGCACAGCGGCCTCTAAACATGCTCCTATCGTCTTTTTAACACCAATTCAAAGCGTATCTTAGACTGCGGTTGACGGGCTCTTCATAAATAATGCAACATACAGCACATGAAGGAATATTAATATATTCTTTAGGAAATTTCACGCATCCCACTTTCGACTGTATAATTTTGTTGATCCTGGTAGAAAATTGCTTTAACACCAGCCGTGTACTCAGTAACACACACTTGTTTGTGTCTGATTGCGTGGATACATTTAAATTCTTCAATCGCAATTCCAATGAATCATCTACAAGCAACAGATCTGATGTGATTTTGCAGCTCAGCTCTTGACCGCAGGCCAACTGGGCCAGTCCGAGGCTCGTCAGAGGCTCATTAAATACTGCAAGGAAATACAGCCTTCATTTGACATAAGTGGTGTCTGCTGCGCAACTCTAAATACCCACAATCCATAGCATGCCAGTTAGTTTTTTTTTTTTTACGGCAGCATTCAGACGAACCACATCAACTTGTCAACTGTTCTGCATTTACTGGGTATTTCCTCAGCACACCGTTGGAATGCAAGCCATTCATCAAACACAATAATTCATTCTGGGGAATCATTAATCTTCGCTGAGTTTACGCTGTATTGACACTTTGTTGGCAATTTAAAGCGGCTGTTTGAAACGTTCCTTTTGTGCTGATTGTGGCGGGCCCTGAGGACTAAAGCAGTAGGAGCACCACCTCCTGTGGTAGAAACCTTGACGTGGCTTGTTTTGGAGGCAAGCGGGACAAAGACATATTTATTTATGCTGTTCTCCTTTTTCGAACATCTTTGTTAGCAGGATGCACGATGTTGAGGAAATGTAGGATCAATAACTGCAATATGATGATGGTGAAACAGAGTTTAAGTGCCGTTCATATACCTGCACACCTACAGCTGACAGATTCATTTGCTCAGTAATATCATTTTTAAGTAAAGATAAGGTTATCAACATTACCGTGTAATGTTAGGATTCTAGCAGTAGTCCTGGTCTCACTGGACCAGGTGGAGGCCTGATAGGATCCAGCCCCTGAGTCAGGACGGAACAGCTGTCTCTCTTTATCTGCGGGTGTCTCTCACTCTACTGATGTGTCTCTTTTCACTTGAATTTCGTTTTCATCACTGCGTCTGTCTGTTGCTCTCTTCTTCTCTCGCACACACACACACACTCACACACACACGGGCTGTGTAAATATAACGTAGATTTAGCTCTCAGCGTTCGTCCGCAAAGCCTTTTGTCGGAATGCCATCATTATATCAAAGCGGCATCATGTTCAAAGATGTCCAGGACAAATTCCGCATTTACTTTGTTGTGCCAGAACACTGAGCCATTAGAGAGCCTTTGGCATTTTTAAATCTGCTTGAGGACAAACACCAAACATGACTCCAACAACCTCACTGCGAACGAAGCGTATTAATCACAACAGCGACTGTGTATTTGAAGGGGATTTGTGTTTTCCAAAATCCCTAATGACCAGCAGTAACGCTTAATTCAGCCTGCTTTATTTCAGAGTGATTCAGGCTAATCTGCCCACCACCTACTGACAATGAATGAGGACCATGTGATCACTGCATGTACTACTCAGCTTTGTGTCTACTTTTTCTTGCCTATTAAAAACTGTTCTGCTTCTTACGAGACCTGCATGAGGAAGTGGGAGGGGTGCAATTATCTTTCCTTTCTTTTAAGACAGTGGCATATGAAAAAAGAGAAGATAATAAGAATATTACAAGGCTTTCTTTGAGTTATTACAGCGACTGTTGCTAAAATTGTTCTACTTCCTTCAATTTCCTTTTTGATGGAGAAGACACAAAGCTGTGTAATCACAGGGAGATTAAATACACAGATCTGTTTAAGTACACAGTAGCAGTACACTGTTAAATTTGACTAGTAAGCATAAAATGCATTATCAAACTTAAACACATGTCCCTTATGTGCAGTTTACCTCCTTCACTTTCCCACCTGGCAGATGGTAGAATTTGTTTTTCACTGTTTGAGCTGTTCATTTTTTGCGTTGCGTCTCCACTCGCTGGGTTTCAAAGCACCTCTTCAAACAGAAGAAGATGGAAAATGATAATACATCCACGGATGGATGCTTTAACCCTTCGGTGCGATGGTGAAGTACTGCAAAAGACAGAAAGTGATTCCATGAGCCCCGGGCTGAATTTAAAGCGATGGAACCACGCTGCCTCCCATTCAGTTGAGTAAGCAGAGTGTGAATGTAATGTGAAACTTGTACAGTACATCCACTGTGGGGGGAACCACACTGAGACTGTGGACAGCAGCTACAAACTGCAGGGCCTGCAGGTGTGTCTGAACTCAATGTGAACGTACTCTCTGCAGTCACGTTGTCAGATTACAGCGAGCTCCAGTTGTGCGCACTGATTTGAGGTCTGAACATTACTGCACTGCACTGAAATGGAAGCAACCTGTCTGCTTACATGGATCTTACTCCTTTCATACTCTGTCTGTACCTCCCATTGCAACATGCTACACTACTTGTGCTTTCTTCTCTAATGCAAATGTTATGGTGGCTGCCTGTGATTGGTCCGCTAACTACATCCGCTGGAGACCGCTTTTGCGGTTTCATTGCCGCTCACTCCGGCATTTTTAAAAGTCTTCGAGTCAGTTTGAGTTGGTTGGTTGAGTGCAAGAGTTTTGAGTTTTGGGTTTTTCCATCGTTCACTGTGACTAGGAGAAAAGCCAGAAGGTCAACAAATAGGCTGAGGCTAACGACGATATACGTCACAAGAGTCTCAGTCGGTCGGTCAGTCTTTACAAAAAAACATAGCGCCCTCTACTGGTGTGGCGTTGAATTGCATTTCGACACGTAAACCCCACGCAGAACCATCACGGTCTCATGACTGCGTCCAAGCAACTGCGTGGCCATTGAGTGATCACTACGCGGAACCATAACCGACGCTTACAAACAAAACCAGTTCAGTCAGAACAATGTTATGTCTTGAAAACTTGCATCTTGAGGCAAACATGTATGTGCACGTATGTGAAGTTGCATTTTGAAGCTGTTACTTTCAGATAAAAAGTAACATACAGCTTTAAGTATAACGAATTGAAAATACTTCATTATAATTACTTGTATTTGATTACTGAAACAAAAGAAAGAGGAACAAGATGCTCAGATTGGCCCATCACTCCAGGTTACAGGAACCTACCATTTAGCTGAAGCAGTATGCTTGCAACATGCAAGCAAATCCACATGGAACTGTTCTTTTAGGGTTATGTCCAACACTTTTATACGGTATATTTTGGACCAAACTGAGGAAAGATCAAGTTGATTCTCTCTGCAACGCCCACTCCAACTCTGATGTGCTCATCTTGGTCTTCTCTGTTAATCTCAACAGAGGAAAACAGACGCTCACTCATGTAGCTGCAGAACAGAATGTGAAGCATCTGACAGAGGCCCTTTGGCACTGTGAGGCCAGCATATTGTGAGCGCCTGTGTGGTCAGGGTTCATGGTGTCTTATGGAAAATACACTGTAAATTAATCTAATGCTGTCTAGAGACATCTGAGCTTTCTTATGTATTTTCAAATGCTTAAGAGTTTGTAACTCATTGAGCAAAACTTAGAGATACAGTATATTAGGGGGCAGTTTCTGTGTATGGAGTGAGCTAAATTCCATCATATGTCAATATATTAGCCTAGTTCAGGGGAGGAACTATGAATGAAAAAGAAAAAAAAAGAATAACCACAAAACCTATATTAAAGGAAAACAACTTGGGACAGAATTGTCTTTGAAAAATCAAACACAAAATTCAGACACCAAACAACCAGACAATGTTATTTATTAGGAGAACAAGTACAAGATCCCTTAATCCCTATGAACAAACTGTTTGTCCAAGGTAGAGGAAGCGCTTTAAGTTGACTTGTGGGTGTAATAAACCAAACTATGAAGTTACAAATCTTTCAAGCTTCAGCCAGTGAAGTGCTTGGGAGGGATCAGTGGCACTTTAAGGCTCAATCAGACCAATGCCCCTGTGGCCCTGCCCTTTGACCCACCACATGTATATGTTTCAGAATCCAGCTGGACTTTGCCGGCGCTACTCGCTGTTGCACCGGCTCCTCGACAACCGAGTCCCTTCAACACAGTTCATCACACAGAAGCGCATTGTTTTAATTCAGCTGTTTATAATGTGCAGAGGAGCTTAGAGCAGGAATCCTCTCTCTCAGCAGCATTCGACTTGTTTTTAAGAAGTTGATGACAATGAATAACAAACCAGCCAAGTATGACAAATGAATTGTGGGCCTGTACACACACACAAAGGCACATGCACACAAACTCGTGTTTTTAATTAATTTCGACCATAACCACATAATTCAACAATAGAGGGAAATGCAGCGTTAATGCATTTTTAAAGTCAAGAGCTGACTTTAAAACCTGTCAACTAATTTTAATCCTTCCTCTGTTGTGCTCAACACAAACAACTCTCAGAAAGTTTCCATTAAAACATGAATTCCCAATTACTTACATCAACGCTAAAAACTAACAGTAAACAGCTCCTAGTTTTACTTCTATTGATGAGCAGTTCAACATTATTATCATTACAAGTGCAGCTCCAGAAGAACTGACACTATCATCACATTGCCAGAACTCAATTTATACTGAGAATCTATTCCATTACACAGCACAGAGTTATTATACAGTTTAAAAATGAAAATCTCCATTATGTTGTAGAGGAATAATAGATTTTTATTACTCTCTGCCTTGGATTGTACTCTCTCATAGATAGCAGCCGGCTAACTACGCCTGATTTTTTGGATCAAGATTCATGCATCCATCCATCCCTCAGAACATGTTTGAAAAGGTTGTATCTTACTATGAAAGTGAGAAAAAAATCCTGGATACGTCACTTTATCCAGATCCACACAAAAATGAATTGGATTTCTGGCCTGACACCTTTCCTCCATCAACGTTTCTGTTTTTGTGTATTCCTGCACGCAGAAACAAATAACTAGCCACGGGTGAAAGAAAGAACCCTCCTGGGCAAAGGTAGGCTAATGAATTACTTTAAAGGTCCCATATTATGAAAAACAGGTTTTCTCTGGTCTCTACATATATAAACTGGTCCTCCCTGAGCCTACCAACTCCCAGAATGAGGAAAGCAAAAGAGTCCTGCATAGTCTCTGCAGCCCACCCACTGGTAAAACGGCGCTCCTACAGGCTGTTCAGATTCAGCTCCTGTCGTTACGTCACGACAGGAGAGATTTTCATAAGCCGGCCTCCTCTGCAGGATGATGAAAACACAAGAGACAGTGGTTGCGTTTCATTTTTAATGACAGCGTGTCGGCTACGGTTCCTGTAAGTCTGTTTGTGTGTGCTAACCACTTCACATCAGACTGCTTCAGTAACGAGGGTCAGCACAAAGCTGGCTTTGCCTCGACACTGACCCTCGTAAAAGGATCAGTCCCAACCATACGGGACCCAGCAACTGCACCCGAGCCACAGGTAAGTGTCGCCACGTTCTGATAGTATTTACAGCTGCCGACGAGTATGGTGAAGCCAGCTTGAAACTGGCTAACTAGTTAGCTCCGCTTCGGTCCACTATGCAATGCAGTTTGAAGCTAGTTTAATGTTAATAATATCACGAGGGAGCTTGGTTGTCACAGTAAAAGTCTGGAAACGTGCAGACTGGAGACAGAGACCATGCGAACAGTGTCCAAGAGTTTGGAGACTGTTGGAGACAAACACAGCTTTCGCTAGCTGTTTTTAGATGTTACCTGTTGCAGGTCAGTGGGGGATGGGAGCCGGGTGGCTGTGTTGGGGAGTCTCTCATGTAATGTCCGTATTTCTTCAGGAGCCTCTCCTTCTGGGTCCGATTCTGGGTCAAACTGGTATGGTTGAACGACAGCATCTCGGCGAGCCATAGCGATACATCCAAACATTAGCGCATGCTACCGCTAGCGTTAAGCAGCATCGTCTCCCTGAGAGGGACGTGTAGCAGGCAGGGCAGGCGATGACAGACGGAGCTCATTAGCATTTAAAGGTGCAGGCACAGAAACAGCCTGCTCTCAGTAGAGCTCAGCAGAGCCACTTTTAGACAGCTGAAATCCAGGACCACGGATGGGTTTGGGGCAATACATTTCAAATACAGTGTTGTTGGACCTCTGACAGCTGTGTGACATTGATGAAAAACAGTATAATATGGGACCTTTAAAATGAACATTCAAATCTGACAATTTTTAGCCATTCCAGCAGCGTGTCTTTATGGATGGCAAGGTCGGTCCATTTGGCTCATGTCACAGGTATCCACACATCGACTTGAAGTATTGCACTGAAATTAAATACAGGCACTCATGTCATCCTCGGGAGGTATTGTGAAATTGCTGGTGATCCCACGATTTTTCATCTTGTGATATCATTAGTTCAAATTATTTTTTTGTTGTTGTTCTAATCAAATACCTGCAAAACAAATTAATCATGCTCATTTGCATGGTTAATGTATGATATTAATTAACAAATGTAAGCATTTCATCACGCTTCCATGATCGTAAACACAGTTAACATAATTCCCGCTAAAACATCAGCATGTTGGAAGATGTGGGATCTCTAAACTCTATGGCCTTCACACACAGAAGAAGCATCAACTTGCAGATGTACAGTCTTCATAAAATGACATTACATACATGTGAATGCTGGTGCTTCATGTGCCTATTTCATGCACAACGATACCCACACCATATCTACATTAGCTTTTACTGACTGATTGTTTTCATTATCAGTTTTTCGAAAATTTGAAAATAATTCCTTTATTTCATGCTGGTGCCACATCAGTAATGCTGATGGTAAAGCTGGTGCCGCTTAATGCATTCATTCATCTCTAGGTCACTTCTCAACCATAATTTTTTTCTTCCCATCTATACAGCAATGACTATGTGATAAACTCCAGGCACTAAAGCAGTCATAAATCATTTTCCATTCCTCCGCTGCCTCCATATCATCTTACCTTCCTCACAGGTTTGATCACATATGAAATCTACTTTTTTTTCTTGTGACATTTGTCTGTGGTGTCTTTTCTGCTGTTATCTCTCCTTCTCTGCATTCCTTATCAGCTGTGTTATTACATTACTCTTGCACTGAGCAGGCCGGAAGATAACGTGTTTCTGAGCAGCCTCAAACAGCAGCAGCGCGCAGCTTTACAACCCAGCAAATTTTCATCTTCAAAATCCCTGTGTCGATTATTAGTATACTTCCTGTGGAATTGTGAAATAATGAAATAATGGTGTTTGAACAATGCAGCTTGTTTTCCTCCTCTGTTTCATCTCCTCTCAGTGATTTAATGTGTTTTCTACCCACAACATACACCGAGCAGCGAAACCCAAGTGCAGATGTTACTTTTAAGTTTTCACTGGAAAGACGCGGTGTACTGCTGTAGTGCACAAACAAGCCTTCAACAGAGGTGAGGGTTTTTAAAAAAATGTAGCGCTTCGGCTTTATCTAGGTTTCATTTGTAAACAGTGACGGGACTGCATTTTGCTGCGAGAATGTTACTAAACCTGGAAAGAATGAGCTGCACAAAAGGGTGCCATTTGTCACCGAGCTGATGTGTTTTAATCTTTGCTCCGAAAGCCTGATGTGAAAAACTGAAGGAGGAAAAAGCGTACAAAGTATGAGAACTACAAGAAAGCTTTGAGAACACACAAGTATTTCTGATGTGAGATGCTTCAAAGACCAGCAGGGGAACTGGAGCAAGAACCCAGGCCAAGATGGAGGATGAATCAAACCCTCCACACACCTCTGCAGGTCCTCAGTGAAAGCAGAGATGTGTCTGATCACAGCCACAGGGAGTCCTGCACTGCCATGCACTGTCTAAGGGTGTGTGTGTGTGTGTGTTAATGCATGCGCGTTGTGTGGGACTAAAGTGTGTGTGATCTGGTCGATGCTCCCTCACCACAAGAGGAGCCTTCAGGGAGACAACATTAAAAGACTCTCAATAAATCAAACGTAACTCAGCTGCTGCACAGGTGGAACAATCCTGGGGAGGCCCACGTACCCCACTGCAGGCGCCAAACACCCCCACACACTCTGCCCACTTCACTTCAGCAGCTGACCTCCAGGAACTCAGTTCTCTGGACAGCTGCTGGCATGAGTTTACTTCAGTTGTACAAATGGGTTAAGCTCCGGTGCACAATTTAGCCAAGCCCAGGTAATTCCATGGATGGATATGGGTCTGAGCCTGCTCACTTCAACATTACACACACACACACATCCACATCGCCCTCATGTTTAAGCCAGGATCAATAGGCTGATTGATTGAGCGAGGACAGATATCTTGGCAGTAGGCAGGATATGGGTATAGGATTGAGAAATGGAAGACAGTGGACCTCAAGAAACCAATCGATCTGACCTTTTAAGGATCGATGATCCACTCAAGACTAAGTGAGAAGCGTCTGGTAGTTGAAATAAGTTCATAGCATGAAATACATTCCTGTGGCCTCATGGCAAATAAATGCAAGAGTAATTGACCAACCAGGTTCAGAATTCCATACTTTAAAAGTGCTTGGCACAAAAATGAAAAGTTCTGTAGTACTTATCCAACCTGCTGCCATCAGTCAACGTGTTCTGTTATGGTTGGAAATCAAGATAACTGCCACAATGCACTGACTTCTCTGACAAAGCAGTCATTTTATTGTGACTTAATAATGCATATCACGAGGGACAGCAAAGACAGATTGCCTGGATCATTTCATGTTCCTTCCCCCTTAAGGCATTTATGACAATTGGAACCACAGGCTGTACGCTCAGTTACAAAACAATACACAAATCCATCCATACACAATACGCACGCTTTGGAAGAGATGTCAACAATGTAGCACAGGAATACTAATTGGATAGTCTACAGACTGCATCCTAATTACATTAGAATGAACGTTGAGATAATGAGATTCTTTTTTCTGTCTTTGAAAGGTGTGCTGTACTTGTAATTGCTTCCTTCTGTTTTATTTGCCTTTTAACTGTAGTTCATTAAACACAAGAGAGAGTGCGAGAATAGAGAATGACAGCATCTCCGTAACTTACACAGGTAATTATTATCCCCGGAGATCGTTTGCCCGGGAGAGTGTCAGCCTCAGTTGGAGTGGAGTGCTGATCGATCTACAGAAGGATACATGAAGCTCCTGACACTAAATTGTGTATTTATAGCAGTAAAATGTCATTTAACCTACTACTTCATGAATCAACAATTATAAAAATAAATATCAGCTTCCCACGAGGCAGACAAAAATTTCTCGTCGCCTCCCCAAAACCACGCTGAGGTGATTAGGTAATTAACTTGCAACTTCATTCAGTCGGGGTAGTAAAATATTATTGAAAGGACAGAGCAAGTAAAAACCGATGAGCTCGATGTAGCACCAATACACTCTGTTGACCTTGCTTTTATAGTGCAGGGCAGTTTGTTAAAGAAGCGGGGTCGAAAGGTGGGCAATGTGCTCGATTACTGACAATGGCCCGATTGTCAGGTTCCCTGTTGACATACAGTACTTCAGCAACAAAGACACCAGGGATACAGCAAGAACAAAGGGGTTGAGGTCAGAGGGTGCATTAGAAACTAGTATTTCAGCCTCTCTTGGGTCTCCACAGTGTACCAACCTCTGGGCTCAGGAGAGCCCTCAAGGTTTACTCATTGATGGAAAGAGAAAATCAGCCTCGGCTAATCCATATCAGCTCATTAGCACTGAGGTACCAAGTGGGCTGATGTGTCTGAGGAATGAGTGTTGAAAGGAAAAGGACTGGAGGGATTCCTGGGGTCCAACTTCAGACAAAGAAACCAGTCGTTCCCCTTGGAATCTCTGCCCTGGATGCATTTGACATGCAATGTTTCCAGCTATTCTATGCTGCTATATAAGTATACTGACCTCAAAGCTACGGGAGGTATGTGCAAGGGCTTTGCCGCCACACTGTTCAGTGCAGGACAGACTACTGTATAACATTAACACCGAGATAAGTATGACTGACTCCATCTGAATTACTGTCGTCGTGATCAGAGAGCTGTGCAGCAGTGCTTTTACTCCCTACAAGATAAAGGCGGTGTGATTTTTAACACACTGACCCATCAGGTTACCTGGCCCTTAACCTCCAACACCAGCAAGACATTCCCTTGATACTGTGCTAATCAGAGCACCACCTCTCTTAGCTTCCTCTCATAAAAAAACACATTTCCCTCAGGTATATTCCCGCTGGATGAAGGTTTTCGGTGTAAAGTGCATTCTTCTCATTTCCTCCTAATCTACATAACATGCTCTGCCCTTCTCACCATCAAACTGCTGCACCACGCTGTAAGTTATACTCCATTATCCTCTCCTCATCTCCTTATAATGACTGAGTGACTCCCCACTGTTTAAATGCATGTGAACGACATGATGCGAGCATTGAGCAACACGACACAACAATTTATCCTGATATATTTCATCTGACGTCGAAACGACTCCCTCTGGAAATGAGTGAGTAGCCTCGTTATACTTTTAACTCACACTGTTTATACGTGCAAGTTTATTCTTTGCCGACATTACTCAAAGCATTTTTGCTTCCCCAGGTACAAGCAGCATTTCTATTAGCATATCCTGGTTCCATGAGGAGAGATGAGGGGATTTTGAGCTCTTGTGGAAGAGACATTTGGTGTGACATATCAGCCATGCAAGTGAAATCTATTCCTGACTATGTTTTAATGAATACATTCTACTTCAACCAGTCATATCAAAACAGAAGGACATGGGTGAGACAAAGACGTAAGTTACGTTTTTCTCATGTCCAGCAGTTAGCTTCCTTCTTGTTTCTGGTCGGCCTCCACATTTTCCATGTTGGGTTTTTTTATATGATCATACAAAGAAAGATTTTTTGACCCTGCTGACTCTGTAAGCCTACAGTGTGGCAATTAAAGTTGAAGTATTTTGTTTAAAAATGCTGGAACTGGAAATGCAACTTTCATATTCTTTCGATATATGAGACAGCAGTGAGCATTATGTGTATATATTATATCATGACTATTATCCGGTTTCCATATGGATTAGGCTGTCGTTATGTCAGGAGTTTGAGCACATTTCAAAAAATAATCCTGCCGCATGTTTTATGGTACAGAGCACTGCACAAAACACTGGAATTCTTGATACTTTTTCGTCTGAAATATATATGAAATAGAGTCTGTTATCGACAAAAGGTCACGGGTCAAAGGTTACAGTGTCTAACAAACAGTGTTCCCTGCATTGGTTCAGTCTGTGTTCTAGTCGGGCTCAGCATTCCGGGTAAGCCACATTTTGTTTTCTACTTGTAAGACAACTGTTCAATTATTAATGGCTGGCTTTTTTTTTTAGTCCCACCCACACACACAGGTCTGACAGGCCAAGTTTTGTTGCCATTGAAGGAGCCATTTCTTCCGTGTCCTGGTTTTGCCATGCTTAACAGGTCGGGTTGCAGATGGAGGGGTCAAACCCAAAGCACTGTCTTGCCAGGGCTATTATGTTTCAGCTCCAAAACAGGTAAGTAGAACAAATTGCCTCTCTTCCGAAGGTAATGGTTCATAATTATTTGCTCAGATAAGAAAGGTTCTGGGTGCAGGAAAAAAGGCATTGGATGGCTTTCCTCTGTCTGCGTGGCAACTGGAACATTGATTTGTCCAGATGCAATCTCACAGGGTACCAGTGAAAGTTTTCGTCTGGCTCATTTTAAATCAAACTTGGAGAAACTTTTTGCAGCGTTCCAACTAAATAACGATCACCTGCAGTGTTCTTTTACGAATTTATGTCTTTAGGACCGTGCGAGGAAAGGGTCAACCCAGGCCTTTCCTTCCCGTCCTTATGAAAGGGTTCAGCAGGGTATTCCCAGGTGGTCTCACATCGGCCCTGATAAAAAGCACTTTAAAGTTTGTGGGCAACAATGTTCAAGTGCCCACCAGCAGGATCTTTCGCTTAGCTCCATGTTGCTGTTTACTTGTTCCTCCCAAGAGCAGATAGTGACTGAGCCAAAACAGAACAGTATGTAAGCAAGTAAGGAACTGGTGAAGAATCGTCAGCAAGTCATTGTGCCTGCCAAGTTTGCCAAAAGCAAACTTTATGCCAGCTACACGCAACGATTGCTACCCTTCCTTCATGTGTAGGCGTTTTTACCTGCGCCCGTGTTGATCCGGTCTACCATTGAGAGAACTATCTAAATTCTATACCTGAGAGCTGTAGATGTGATTTCAGTCCCCACTGCCATGATGGCTGCTCAGCTCAAAGGGCCTGAGTGCTTGATTAAGTGGGGACTACAAGCAGAAATGCAATATAATCAACATGATGGTTTCTTTAGTGCACAATAAATCTGTAACTAAGAAATGTTGTGTTTTCAATCCCCCAGAGTGAGCCCTTTATATGTAGCTGCAGAGGAAGTGGGTCGTCCTCGACGAAGTCTACCATGCTGTGCCACCATGTTTCTACAAAGCTCAAAAATGAGCAGACCAAATGATTGCTCTAGAGAGGCCTTTTCACATTTTTTACATTTTCAGTGGCCACCAAAGGGGAGGGTGACGCAAGAGGTGGTTGGTTGGTAACAATCTGCTAAAAAAACACAGCTAAATGCCATCAAATCCTACACAACTGTTGTTTAAGAGTATGAGAAAAGAACATGGGTGCTTTTCATGATGCATTCTTTAGTTTGTATTCCATTATGGTAGTTTATTATTAATATTATAATAATATAAGTATACTAATTAGTATTACATGCTGAACATAGAATACTAGTTGTAATTTCACAATATATACATAGCTCCTTCAGACATTTTGCCAGGGAGGAGAGATAAGTTATGACTCCAGTTCTGAGTCATAGTTCAAAGTACTTAATTTAAAATGTTCTTTTTTTATTTGTATACTGTTTTTTTTTTCAGACGTATGTTCATTGCAGATATGCTGTTCCTTCAGAGTCTGTGAGCGTTGGTGAACCACTGTTTTAAATGCAAAGAATGGGATAAATGCTGCCAGTGTTTGCCTTAACTCCCAACATTAAAACCGCTGTAGATAAGAACATTAGCCTCTGTAAGCCAGAGCTCCCTCTGCATTTGGCCTTTTTATCCTGAATCCTGTAATGCTCAGCCCAGCTAAAAAAAAAATCCAGATGACTCCCTGAGTTGGCAGATGACAGACAGCCTTGGGGCCACTCAATTACAAACAAACAAATCATCAGCTCCAGCAAACAGCTTCCTGCTGGATATCCCCTCCCGCCAGTCAGCTCCAACTCACGCTTCTTTATTCTGTACGTGAGAGAGCGAGGAATCAATGTGTAATCATATTCACAGTGTCTTTGGCAGGAGACATTGGGGGCAGACATGGAATTGAGATGACCCGCTCCGCGCAGACAGAAGCCAAATACATTTAAATCATTTTCTGTCTTTGTTTCGCCTCTTCCACGCCGCCCTGATTCAAAATCTCCCTAGATTGCACTCGACAGAGGTGACTCATTTTCACTCAACTCGATTAGTGTCACAGAAGGAGCGTTCGGCGCTGAAAAAAGTTGTTGCGTAGTTTGATTGAGTGGATGTATATTGCTCGAGCTTTACATCCATCGACAGTTGCTGTGGCGTGTCCCCAGCAGTTAGTCATCCGCTGAGGCGAAGCACTTCACTGTGCCCTCTCACGACCGAAAGAGTGTCAGAGCAATCCAAGATTACCGCTGTGATTTTTCTTGATCTAAATGTTAAGCATTGTCTTTTATGCTAATTGCCTTTCCAAGGGCACCGTCGCCTCATGCTGTTCTCATTACTTACTTTACCCAGAGCGCTAATGTGGCCAACTGCCCACACATATTAGCCTTAGGGGAGGAGCAGGGTGCGCTGCGTGTCGCAGTCACATGCCAATGAAGGCCAGGGACATCATGATAATGACTGACGATGTGTGCGTTAACGCCACATTTCACTCCACACGTTCATCACCAAAAATTTAATCACAGCCAAATCATAATGGGATCTGCGGGATATCGACAAATTCAACACTGCGGACAGCCACAGTGGGAACGCAACCCTCCAGTTCCAGTTCCAGCAGTGGTGTGGCAATATTTAATCTTCACACTACAAAGAGCATTTATAATTCATTAGTGGATGTCACTGTATGCAGCATAGAGGTATCAAGATATGACTAATAAGCCTGTTGATGGTGGCTGGACTTGATACCAGGTGCTTGACCTCAGTGATTCATCAGCTTCTGTCACCACATCTCGGCCCCGACCACTGCCGCCCTCGGATTAAAAGAAACACTGTTTACCAGCGTCATAGCTGAACACGTTACAGCCGAAGAGTTAGCCACTGTACCGCAGAAAACAGCTCGAGCAATTCCACTGATCACAGCCATTAAGTATTCATCCCTTATTTCCATCCCTTTTAAATTGCAAGTGCCAGTGAAATGTGTGGAGACAGCAGCTCGCCCGGCTCAATTATTCAAAACACGCCGACTGTATTGTGGCTAAGTGAGGGCTTGAACATGATTATGCACATATATTTCCTTTGTACTGTGTGTCACCTACTTTCAATCATGATCAGCTTCTTTTTCTCCTTTTTTTTGCACATATACATGCATGATTTTAACTGCAGCCGTAAAATGGTCAGGGAAAAGACCGCTAAGACCTCTTTAATTACAGTGTTTCATAGATAATGTCTCCTAAGGTGTGCACATATCATGAAATACGAGACAGTGAAGATAATTAAGACAGGAGTGAAAGCTGAGGTAGAAATGTTTGACTAAACTTAGTGGGGATGAGGACGCTTTCGACTCAAAACGAGCTAGCATGCAAAGAAATAAATATACGCTGACGTTATTTACAGTACAAGTTATGCGGCATACAAATAACATACATACGTACACATGTCATTTTTTCATAATCGGGTCATTCCATGAAATCGGTGCCTTTTGTGTCCCCAAGAAATTATCAGTCATAAAATTACAGTAACAACAAACAAAGATGTAATTTGAAAATATAACATTACCATGTCTCCTCTCCTCAATAAAACATCAAATTAAAATCAATTAAATATTATTTTAAATAATAAAAATGATTTTTAAGCTGATGAGGGTGAGGTTTTTGGCCTGTCCCTCACTGTTGTTGTTGTACGTCAGCAGGACTTTTA
Organism: Lagodon rhomboides; assembly: GCA_039737535.1. Lineage (NCBI taxonomy): Eukaryota > Metazoa > Chordata > Actinopteri > Spariformes > Sparidae > Lagodon > Lagodon rhomboides. Next base: position 4,889,464 of record CM077801.1, read on the forward strand.
ATTTGTAAAATGTTGGCAAAATGTTAAAATGTTCACATTTACATATTGTTTTAAGGATGCTAACATCTCAGTGACAAGTAAGTTTTGCTCATCTCTGATATGCTATTTTTGATGTTTTTTCAAGGTTGAACCAGGGGGACAAGCATACAACGTCAACCCTGTTACCATTTTTTAACATATAAATCCAAACAATTATTTATTTCTCATAATATAATCAATATGTACATGTAATTTCCTTTCAAAGTACATAGCATGTGCTTTAGCTAACATTTGTTTCAGCTAGCAATGGGCAAATTAGCTTGAAATGGTCAACCCTGTTACTGTCAACCCTGTTACCTTTCCAGTAACAGGACTTGACTAAAACAGTTATGAAATATGAAATTCCATAGCTGAGATGGCACAATATAATTTCTTGTCATTTTAAACTGTCTTTAATTCCTGGCTACTGAAAAAATAGCAATTAAATATAATTTAAATTTTAACTTTTCAAAGTTGAAAAGGCACCGATTTCATGGAATGACATTGACAACAGACAGAAATCAAAGGACGCTCTGTTATTGTTTGTACTGCTGGCTGCTGAACTGTAGCTATTTTTACTTCACTGTCAGAAATTACATTAACTCTACTGCTGGTATCCTAGCCACTGAGCTCACGCACAACCACAACCACAACCACAACCACGCACACACGCGACGCACACGCACACACACACACACACACACACACACACACACACACACATGCACACACGCTTTGCCTTCATTTACAAGTTAAACTACATACACAGGACTGGCATCAATCATTTTGCCAGTCCACTCACGCTAACTCCTTTCTCCTACTAGTCAATATATTTCACTTTTCCAATTCCATCCAGCACTCCGCCCATCTGCTCTCAGTCTTGTGGCTCATGATAGGAAAAAAAAAAAAAAAAAAAACATTTAAGGAAATAAATAGACCCTTCTGTCTCCCTCCATTTCACCATCACCTCAGGAGATAAGATGACAGAAACTGTTTTCTCATCTTCCAAGGTATGAAAATGAATGATGCTGGAGGATATGGAAGATTTGAAGGCGGGGGCCTACATGATGTTGCAGACTACTGGCTCGGTAAACTATATTCAGCTCTTTACCTGAGAAAACCTTATGAAAAGTAATATCTCAATAATACCCAACAGCACACTACCGCTGGTATTCAAATGTGAGGCTGGATTAAAGAGTGAGATTGTTTAGTGGTGTGTCTGCATTGACATAATTAAAAAAAGATAAGTGATACCAAATATTGCACAGCACCAAAAAAGCTTGTCACAACAAAACTGACAAGATGAATGGATGATGCGTTCAAGTTCAACATGAGCAGAGGAGATTAAAGGCTTGAAGTTTGTCGATAAATGTGATACCTTCGCTCTTACCTTCCTCCCACCCCTGGGGACTTCTTGACTTCTTTTCGGTTCTCTCGTTCCTTTCCTCCCGCAGGTCCCCGGCAGCCACAATGCTCCACGTGAACTCTGGGACGCCCTCCTGGCGCTGGTCACATGCTCTGCTACTGCCAGGACAGGGACGACCTGGTAAAATAAGAGTCGTTTACATGTGGAGGCGCCTCTTTGGCTGCTTCACTGCTAATATTTACAAAAGAATTATCATAAAAATTAATAACCAACAATAACTTTCACCGTACATTTCACCGGGGGCTATCACAGTGCAATTACTAAACAGCACTCCAACTAAGTGAACCTCGAGACACTTTATTTTAGAATCTTATTAATCCAAATCCACTGGGAAAGAAAAACTGAATGCACCAGCAAAATGTGCTAAATAATACCTGATTGGAAATATAAAACATAGCAAAACACCTTGTTCTGTCTGATTAGCCAATGAAACTTTTAATTACATGCGCTGCCAGGGGAGCGGAGGTGTTCAATTAAATACGTAATGTTGCCGCTGCACTATTTTTTTTTTTTGTCTTTTTTTGATTGGAAGTCCACCGTTCCAACAAAGGGAGTATTGCGTCTTTAATTAGTCTAAACAGACTTTGCAGTTTTCAAACTTTTACATGATCTGTGACTTGTAAATACAACAGCTTACTCTATATTCCAGATTTGCCTACGACTTTGAAGGCACAGACAGAAAAAGTAACAGGCTGAGGGAGGAAGAACCTCCTCCATCGGCCATTTGCATTTTAGATGTATTTAGATATATTTATGTGACTTATTTTGGTTACAAAGCAAGGTGTAACAGCTTTAAAGGGATATTCCGGTGTAAGTTTAATCCATGGTCTAACACACCTTGACACCGAGTAAGACTCCCCTCGAGAGGTCAAGTTAGCTGACCGCTAGCTTAGCTAGTTTTAGCAACCTCAGAAAAGACCGCACGAAAACAATACACTGCAGCTTATGCCTCCAATTAGAAACCGCCATCAAAAAGCCACAATTAATGGTGAGAACAGCAGCAAACTTCAGCAACAGTACATGTACAGTCCCAGCACACAGTACGAAGCATCAAACATCTGCTAGCTTAGCCGGATTTCTATTGAAAACGAGTCGATTACCGAGTGCAGTAGATTTCCGCAGTTCAAGGATGAAAATGACTGATTATTACTCCATGGAATGCTCAGTTCTTATTATCGAGAGCTGTCAGGGAAAATAATGGAAGTAATGGAGTAATAATCAGACATTTTCACCCTTGAGCTGCGGAAATCTACTGCACTCGGTAATCGACTCGTCAGGGCTTCCACACACAGGCAGGCTGCTGGAGGAGAGGGTGAGTTGAGCTGTGTTTTTAATACAAATCCAGCAAAGCTAGCAGATGTTTGATGCTTCGTACTGTGTGCTGGGACTGTACATGTACTGTTGCTGAAGTTTGGTGCTGTTCTGACCATTAATTGTGGCTTTTTGATGGCGGTTTCTAATTGGAGGCGTAAGCGGCAGTGTATTGTTTTCGTGTGGTCTTTTCTGAGGTTGCTAAAACTAGCTAAGCTAGCGGTCAGCAAACTTGACCTCTTGAGGGGGAGTCTTACTCGGTGTCAAGGTGTGTTAGACCATGGATTAAATTTACACCGGAATATCCCTTTAACAGCAGCTACACACACTCTTGATGCATAGAACACACTTTCCACCGGAAGGAGTGGACGGGGTTACACATGTGCAGCGTTAATGTACAAATTGCTGCTGTCAAGAAGATGGCCGGGTGCGACAGGAGCTAAGGTATTATTGTGGTAACACCCTCCCTAAATATTTGCTCAGAGAGAAAATGAAGGGTCAGCTTTCCTCCCATTTCTGCTCTCTCTGCCTCTATCTTTGCCTCCATCTGTCCTTCTCTCCCTGTGGACACGCCTCATGCAGACTCATCCCCGTGGCTTGGTAAATGGCTGTTTTAGGGGGCTTGGTCACTTTCAAATGACTTCTCAAAAGGCTGCAGATGAGAGAGTGTTATATAATCATCTTTCTACCAGTATCCTCCACATGTTTGCTTTTCCGCAATAACACAGTAACCAGGCTGGGTTAAATGGAGTGGTGTAGCCGCCGGGACTGCATGAGGACAGCTTCAACATACTAATGTTTTAATAATCATCACATTAAAGCCATGAACACAGCCATGCAAACGTGTCTGATAATGGATTAGGCATACAACATAAGACATTATCTTTACAATCTTTTTGTGTCCAAATATGAAACAATATGAAATGCAAAGAACAATACAATAACTAATTCCCGCTGGCTTTTCTTATTTTGACTGCATTACATACGACACACATGTCACGTAAGGTGTGGAGAAAATCTGAAATGGCAGAATGATTCTACTGTATGCTTGGTGTGACAGCTGGAATACATATCAACAGGATAAGAAGTACAGTGTCGTGTTCTACCAGCGCGTCGACTGCATCCCAGCAATATACAGGTTTCTGAGTGCTAATGATACCAATAGTTTTATACTCAAGATACAGCACATACACAGATATTTTGTCTTTTTGTTTTTCTCTCTGTAAGTTGTTATAGTAACCTCATTATCAGACTAAACAGCCATTTTGTATTCACTTAATTAGTAACAAGAAAAATCAGACATTTTTTTAATCGCTGCAAGATATTAGAGATGTGGAGAGCAATTTGGAGGTCTGGAGTAAGACCAGGGCCAAAAAAAAGAAACCACACAAAAAGATTATACAACAAAAAAATATATTTACCTTATTAAATAAAAAATAAAATGATCACTTGTGTCTATCATACCTACAGTGGACAAGATGAAAAGTAAGATGTCATCAAGTAAAATTTGTAGTTTTTGGCTCTGTATTGTTCAAATATACAATGCCACAGTCTAAGTAAGCACATCGAACTTACTGTTCAGCATTTGTTGGATAGTCACATTGTGCAAGGGTCTAAAGTTCCCATATTGTGCGTGTGTCTTAGAAATCAGAAGCTATTTCACGTATTGATTTTAGAGCAAAAGCACTCACATCTTCTGTTTGTAAAAGTTTTGTTTTTAAACTTTAGTTCAGCCCGTAAAAAACCCTGATACCACACTTGTTACCTCAAATATCTTGGTTTTAACAATGCTGTTGTTCTTCAGGTAGAATATGTTCTTATAGAGCACAGAGAGCATGTACCAGAGCCATACGCAGGGCTGCTGCATGGTTCGGTCGGCCTTCTGTTATGTAAAAAAATATCAATCGTAAAGCTAAACTTTCTAACTGAGCCAGTCGCAGTAGGTGGGCAGCGTGTTAACACTGCTGTCAAACTCAATTATCTGAAGAGTCTGATGTGAAACGGTGACTTTTAATAGTAAAGCAAGGATTAAAAAAAACTGAAAAACTGTACAGCAGAAAGCCAACTTTACATAAACTTATGTCAAGATGCCAAATAGCACATCTGTCACATGCATTCTGCACAAAAAGTTATTCTGTGTGTTACACTCTCAGAAAATAAGGTACAGAACTGTACTTTTAGGGGTACAATGGCTTGTCACTGGGGCAGTACCCTCTGAAGGTACAATTTTGTACCCTTGACACTGGGTACTTGTTTGTACCCTTGTGGTTTGTACCTTATAAAGACCAATCTTGTACCTCTGGTGGCAATTTTGTACCCTTATTTTTAAGTACAAAAATTGATTTTTTTTTTTTTTTTTTGTATCTGGATTATACAAAAGACAAATACATTTTAAATTTATCAGAATGTATTTTTTATTTTCACATTTCAATTTCATTTAACTTTAAACAATGTAAAAATGTCCATTGCAGGCAAGTCCATTCTCCACCAACCTTAAAACTGCATACATGAAAATAACACTCGTGACAGAAGATCTTCACATGTCAGTTTTGTACATCTTTAAATACTATGTCGAAGTGTGACATATAAGTTGACTGGTGGAGTCAATAGTGGTTTACTTGCCTAGTGACAGTTATTGGCAGAGGCGTATCACGTATCACCAAGGATCTAAATAGGTACTTTCTCGCATAAAAAAATATTAAAACTTAAGAAAGTGATGTATTAACAGCGCTAAAGCGAGAATTAAAACAGCTTTTAGCAGCTCTACCGCTGCCGGTTGCCGCGAAATGCATTCTGGGAAACTTGCATACTGTATACTGCGGTGTGGACGGGCTCTTTGTCTGCCAGGCTGTAGGTAGCTGATTTTACTGTGCATCCATGGTTGGCCGTTTGTGAATATCATAACATACAATATTGACTGGATGATTAGTAATTTTTCATACCTGCAAATCTGCTAAAAAAAAAAAATATTTCAAGGCTACTCAAAAATGGCTTAGAAGTTAAAATCTTCATTGAATACTTAAGGAAACAGTGAAACCTTCACATTTAAAAAGTATAACTACTACTGAAGAAAGACTAAATAATGATTTAAACATATTAATATTTAGGCTACTGCCATTTGTAGAGCCTAATACAATTGTACCCCAGCATGTAGAAGAAAAGGTACATATATGTACCTTTTACCACTGGGGTACATATATGTACCTTTTGGGCCCTCAAAAGGGTACAAATAGTTACCTTAAGGTCCAATAATGAGCCCTAGGGGGTACATTAGTGTAGATTGTACCTAGGGGTACAAAAAAGGACTCGTACTCTACCCCTATTTCTGAGAGTGTACTTCAGTACTTCAGTATCGGTCACAATACTTTTCAGGTGTGTTGCTGAGATAAAATAAAGGGCTGAATTGGAGATTTAGCCATGGTCAAACCCACAGAACAGTCCTAATGACTATTTGGTACTCATGGGACGAACTGTGCAGATGTAGACAGATGTGGCAGCTGCTGTGATCCAATAGCAAGAAGATCTTTATTTCTTGTTTTTGCAAATCATCATCTATCTCTAACCATTATAAATACCAAATGCTGATTTCACCATTTGATACCAGATGTCTCTCTCAGTTGTCTTTATGAACGTGACAAACCAATTTTGTACATGTATGTGAATAGTAAAGTTTATGTTCAATATGATCTATTCTGCTCTACTGAATTTTCAGCCTCCCCACTGCACATCTCTCTCCATTAACAAAGATCTCCATAATCCCCTTAAATATTTCACTCTTAAGTATTTAACATATATTATGAGACTAAGAGCACAGTTTGAACAAGTTATCAGTGAATGTAAATGCCGGACTGAATGCTAAACGGAGCTTTACCTAATGAGGTGGCATCAAGGCTACATTAGGCTGCCCTTAAATTACATGGCTGTCCACTTCAGGAGGCGGCTGCCTTCAGAGGAATCGCAGCGGCGCTCGTTCCTAACCACTTAATGCCAGTAAGGGTAACTGTAATGGTTTCCATGCTTAAAATCCGTCATTTGCCAAAGAACATTGATTCCGGTCGCGCATGGCAACTGGGGACCTTGAGGGCTGATGAGATGTGGAGAAATAGAGTAGTCCAAGGTTGCAGTGAAACCTCATTTCCTCCCTTTCAATAAATGTCTATGTAGCATCGCTTGAATGATGCACTGTGTTCAGTCACCGTAGGTGGAGGATTTAAAGTTGCGCTGGGCTGGGATCAGCCCGGCTCTTCTGACTCACACATAGAGGGATGCAAATTGCTTTAAATTCAAGATTGCATTGATTTCAACATTCACCAGGGGTTGATATAATCGTGATTAGTAAATACCGAGATTCATACAGCTGTTAACATCTGTTCACTTAATGTCAGTCTGTCTGTCATTTTGTAATCTGCGACAAAAATATGACATTTTGTTTTACAGCGAGCATGTGCTTGAAATCCAATCTGTTTGTGTGTGCGTTTGAGAATATGTTCACAAACTGGTCACACACACAGACATTTGCATATTTGACACACTCACAGAAACTAACGCAGACATAAGTTTCAGAGCCGTCTCCTCACATTTTTCCACACTTGGATATCATACCAACATTCACGCTCGCAGAAACGCAACTGGCACACTGACGAGCTGAGCGCTTCTGCGTGCTGCCAACTGGGGATGAGAGATATGATTCAACTGTGGCGAGCAAGATGTGGATCTGTCATCCGGTTTCGCCCACCGTCTGTATGTGCACAGTGGCGAGGGGCCGATGACTCGCCAAATGACCCGGGCCGCGGCTGTTACAGCCCAGTCGTTCACACTTACATCTTTAATTTATTCTAAACCATAATATCTTCTGAATACGCAGTTACTGAGCATGGGTTCATCTACCTTTAGATCACACCATTGCACAATTTAATCAAAGCAACCTGAGGAGCTATTTAGAGAAATGGCAGGTACTGTAAAAAACATTTCCCACACGGATTGAGTTTTCTCCCTGTCGCGTCTGCCAAAAGAAATCCTCGACTGCCCCTAATGTTTTGGCAGAGCACTGTTAATCATATTATAAAGAGCGGGTCATGACAAACATTACCTCGGCTAAAAAGTTTGTTTTAATGTTTAATTTGTCCCCGAGCGCAGAGTAATTAATGGAAACACCGTGTGAAATTGAGGCGCTCACTGTGACACGGTAATATCTCAAGAGAGAAGTTTCTACTTAAAAAAACAATGAAGAAATATGAAAACACAATTCTCAAATGTGAACGTACAATACTTCAACTCCTGTATGGCTACAATATGACTCAAAGTGGAAGTGGACATGTATAATGTGCACATATTCATGGCTCCGTGAGCTGTGACTCATACAGCATCACAAGCTGTCAGTAAAAAGGTATAACACAAGTTTTATTTCTGTAAGTGCTTGAATACTAAAAACAGGATTGGCTGTGTGTTACAGTGCAGGCCTGATGGAATGATGTATGCTCCGTGGCTTTGACAGTCATTTGTAACACAAGAATTATTTTCAGAGAAGCCACAATAATGACTTTAAGAACCGAAGTGATTAATCCAAGCTGTTATACCAGAAAATAGATATATAGTCACTTGTTTGCAAAAATACTGCCACTGCCTTATGTCGACATTATGTCTTGACATATTCCAGCTCGTTCAGTTTGAGCGGATTGAAACGGGCTCTCAATCAAAAGAGCTGCCGTGTGCAGTCACAGGGAGATTATTTCTCAAAGCGTTGACTTTCTCCCTTCTCTGATCAACTCTAATCTACACGCCATTCATTTCATGTCATCTCATCTGAATATAATTCCATCAGTCCTGCAACCCAAAACATTACAAATGCTTCCAGAGAGCAGTATTGATTATATTCACATCCTCGTTGTTTTTAATGGATCTCAGACCCTGTTTTCTGCAGGACAGCTCAATGGGCTCTCATGGGGCTTTGATGATGAAGGCAATCTTTGAATTCTTACACCCCCAGATGGCGTTCATTGGCTGCAGTGATGCTAAGACTGAGACGGCATGAAGCCATAAGGAATCATGAGGTTTGCAGATGCAAATCTACAGAGAATGTTTTAAAGATTGCGAATACGTGAGGCTGAAAATAACCAATTACTGCTTCCTGCATGTCGCTTCTTATTAAAGAAGAGAGAGGTTGATTATTCATTCAAAGCCGGAACCAACAAAATCGACCTCGTGACCACCACGAAAATGAAACTGCCAAAGGAAAGAGAGAACAAAGGAGCAGAGAGAACAACATAACAATAATGGCTGGTGGCTTGTTTTTGGGCCAACGTCTAGGATCAAGGTTAATATCGTTTCTAAAGAATCTGTGAACGAAGCGATGTATAGTTTCGTGGATAATTCATATGTGCTTGTAACGTCAGCAGTTCCTATTTTAAACACAGTTGAAATCATTGAAAGAGCAGCCTCCCATTTGAAACTGATGCTACTATAGAGTATGTTGGTCAGTCGGCACAAACACGGCAGCAGTTCACTGTAAACCAAGCCTTTAAATAGTTTGGCCTGTACAATAAATGTGTTTGGCTGCTCTAAAGGGCATTAATTCACTGTTAAAACGCTGGTACATTTTAGTGCTGTTGGTAATTAAACAGAGCATTCCTACAGTTGCCAGTGGCTCTGACCGTGTTAACACGAGGTGACGTGTGATTGGTTAACGAGCCTTCCACGACACCACGACCCTGACCTCATTCATCAAACGGGGCAGAGATTGAGCGGTGTGTCGCATTACACAGCCGAAGGTCATCGAGATGCAAGTCAACTGTGGCCACCTTCATTTCGTGTATAAATGAACTGGTCAGTTCGCAGCAGCGCACCACTCTGTGGTTACATGTTTGAAAGAATGAGATGCTGGCTTTTCACTGGAGCCCTTCTGACATCAGATAAATTACACCTAATGATGTATGTCCCTTTGTGAGTCGAGTGTAAAAACTGAGCTGACATATTTCCCCATGAAACACTTTAACCGAGATGATGAATATGTTTATTTTCTGATTACAATGAGATTGTGTCTGGCTGCGCTTATTTATGTATCCATTACTCTTTTTATGGCCTAGGTATTCTAGGCAAATTCATTTCCCCTCAAGGGAACCGGGGCTGTCCTGTCAAACACACACGGATGAATAGATTCAGAGGCAAGTGATTTTTGACGAACAGCAGGTATGAGATGTATTGTACAGAAATGATCCGAAACACTCCAGAATAACTAAGACAGAACAGAAGTAGCTGGAGACACAAATTAGTAAGGGATTGCTTGTTTGTCTTTACCCAGTGTGACTTGTCATTAATCAGCAGTGCTCGCATTTTGGGAGGCAATTAAATTTGTTTCTCTCTTCCCTGGTTTTTCAAGATTAAGGATTTGAATGTGATCAAATGTAATTTATTTATTGACGACGATCAAATAGAAGAGATAGCGGCCCAGAAGCAAAGTGGTTCTCTCGTCAACATTTTATGGCTCGATCGCATGTGACAGCTTCCGTCTCAGATCAGAGGGGGATCAAAGTCAAATGTCAGGCTTCCCATTCCTTGTGAACTCACTCCTTCACCTTATCCTGAGCATCCACTCTTCAAAACTACAAAGGCGGCATGCTGGCAGGGGGTCAAGAGAAATTCTTCATAGCAGACCCTCAAAGGCCTCGGAGATATTGAAGGAACTACCGACAAAACCAAAATCACAAAACACCCTTTTGCCTTACAGTATGTTACAAATCATTAAAACACTTTGCCAGCTCCCCACTGCTCCCGTCAATAACAACTCTGAGCCATTAAAAGCTGCAGTTCTTGTCGGAGAATTCTATTAATTTGGCCACCGAATTTCCGTCCAAAACAGACGCTTCATTTGGTCCCATGACTCAGAACGTCTTGACAATTGAACATTTAGAAAAGCATCTGTGGCATTAGAGGGGATTAACAGACCGTAATCAGCTGCAACCATGAAACTCAAACAATGGGGTGTTTCATTATAAAATGTTTCTCACATAAGTTTATTTGCTGATTGTTCACATCAACAACTGTGCATCTTCAAACCAGATTCAAACCAAAGCCAAGCAGATGTTTCCTTTAATTCATTTATTTATTTTGTCATCATTTAAACCTGAAACCTTTCAAGCAGCTGTCTGACAGACTCTCCAGTTTACCCCAGAGAGGGGAATTCAGCGTGTGACTCTAATGCTGTGATATTAACACCTAAGTGTTTGACGAATCTATGTGAGAATTAGTGTTAAAGATTTGCTGTCTCTTTCCTATTATAGTAATTCGGCGGTGTTTCAATTTCTAATCGACTCTGGGTGTGATATTAAACTGCTGCCTCGCTGTCATACTGATGTCTCTGGATGGGAATACTGCAACACACTCAAAACAACCTCGAATTAAAAGGTCCCACATTTTGCTCTTTTTTTTGAGGCGGGTGCTTTTATGTTGGGTGTCTACTGGAATCCGTTCAAATACTTTAATGTTCAGAAAACATGTTTTTAGCCCCCAGGCATGAGCTGCAATCCCCTACTGTGTTTCCGCATCGGCCGGTGTTTTAGCAGCCACGGTCGCACTGAGGGAACGGCTGAGGGCGCTGACTGTATACCTGTGACATTACAACCTCATGTCATAATACAGGGTTGGGTGAGATGGGATTTTTTTGATACTTTCGCTGTACTTATATAGCAACTGGACCTCCTTTATCATCTCACTTTCTACAATATGTAACCTGGGAATACTACGGAGCCCCAGACATGACATGGTCAAAAAAAAATTTAATTGTGGCCACAATATAGCTATAACGTGGGCAGGAAATACTAATTCGTGGCCACAAAATACTAATTTGTTGCCACGAAATAAGTATAACGTGCGCACGAAATACTAATTAATAATATTAATATCATTCCTGGACAGCTGGGTAAGCAAATCGAGCGCACCTTCCCTAGAAACTGCAATAGCCTACGTGATGTCCTGGAGGTGAGCGTCTTTTCTTATTCTGTTCTAGTCAATATCTTGTTATCCCCCATTTAGACAGTTATTTAATTAGGCTATTAATGTCTCTGTAGCTCATTCCCAGCCTAAAATAAAATTCAATCATACTATCCCTGTCCATCGTGTAGCTTTAGCCGCTCTACTGCCTCTACCTTAGACCTTAGAGAAGGTGCGCTCGATTTGCTTACCCAGCTGTCCAGGAATGATATTAATATTATTAATTAGTATTTCGTGTGCACATTATACCTGCTTCGTGGCCACAAATTGGTATTTCGTGCGCACGTTATACTTATTTCGTGGCCACAAATTAGCATTTTGTGGCCACAACATGACCATGTCATGTCTGGGGCTCCATAGAATACGGAACTTTTTGGTGTATTTGTCTGGGGCTCGGGCTAACACATGCTCGTGGGAGCTTAATTCAAACTATCCTCCACAGCGTGAAAAAGCTGCGCAAGCGGAACAATGTGCACAGTACCAGGGGCTGTAAGGCCTGAATAATGTGACTCTGCGAGGACGCCATATTAAAGCACCTGCACCGCTGCTCTATCTTTTATACCCCCCCGCCTTTGCAAATGTGTTTTATTTCGCTGCTGTGTCTCATTACACAAGAACAGCACTACCAGCTGAGTGAGGCAGATGTTCTATTGTAGAGCACGGCAACTCCTCAAGTGGCTAGCATCCATCTGAGTGCCTCTGCTACAGCTGGCAGCCACAGCTGAACCGGGACGATCCATCTCGATGAGGAGAATAGGTCTAGAGTGAGAAAGATGGCGGATGGGGAGGGCTTTGAGAAGTGGAATATGGCAACAGGCTGCCCCGCTGTTATTCCCCGCTGTGAGAGCTGAGGTCAGAGGGCTCTGACATCGCCGACACACAGACGCTAGCTAGTCATCTCACCAGCGCATGAATGCAAATAAGGAAGTGGGCTTACACTGTAGCCCCTGCAGCTAAAGGCTGCTAATAGAAGCAGGGAGGCAGGAGAGAAGGGGGGAGAAAGAGTGTACTGGGGGCAGCTAGTGGCGAGTGTCCAGTCGGTCTGTGCTGGCTGCTGTGGTTGGTAATAAATGCCAGCGGACAGCAGATGCTGTAGGGAAAGCTGAGATCTATCACTGCAGCCTAAAGCCACGTTCACCAAGCCCTCTCCCAAACCTTTTCCTCAGTGTCCTCTGAAACTGAAACACCACCTAACCTTTTAAAGCCCTTTCAAGAGTAAGAGGCCGCAGTAAGAAGGCTTTTATCACCTTGGCTTGTGAGGGAAATGTTGGAGAAGACAGTATAATAGGATACATGTAACACTGTAGCATGTAGCGAGTAAAACATATTACATTTGTTCTTGTATGTTCAATCAGCATTTTGGCAAACTGCACAACATTTGTCGGTTAACAGTGTCTCCCCTCGGGATAAATAAAGTCGATTTGTTTCAATGAACTGTGCTATTATTCATTTGGATAATTTTTAGTCATCTGGCTTTTACTGCCCAGATGCGATCCTTCCCGCTCATCATCACGCTCGGCTCACTAATCACCACACCGAGAAAAAAAAAGCTCCTCTTCTGGTTTGCTAACATGGTGGATGATAGGTCGGCGCTGTCATCGTGTGAAATAATAGACAGTGCAGTTGGCTCTGGGCATGATGGATTGATTGATTCAAAAACGGTTGTCTGACTGACACCAATTAGAGTCCGGTCCCCTGCAGGATGTCACCCAGCCACAGGCGGTCGCAGCATCCTCCCAGGGCTCCGTGGACAGTGGCGTTGGGACTTTGAATCATCACTTACAGGAGGACCTGCCACCCTCCGAGGGGTTGGAAAAGGGGCAAAGAGATCATGCCAGAGCTGTCACCGCCGAGCGATGGGAATGGGCTTTGAGAGTCTGACGTGACAAGGGTGCACAAATGCCCCTCCGGGAATACTTATGCAGATGTGCCAGCGCAGGGCTGTGATATCAGGCCCTGGTCCTCAGATCACACACTTGTTTTCCTCTTCAGTCACCGTTTGTCATAAATCAAAAGCACACGCAGTATGGTGCTGGTGAATGGTGGAAATCGTAATCCATTAATCACAAATACTTTGAAAATATGTGCACTGAGTGAAACAAGTCATAAAAAAAGTTAAAAAAAGAAAAAGACTGGTTGTGCTAACTGCAGGTTAGTCTTTGTGGCTGGATCTGTGACATACGTCTGCACCAGCGACTGACAGTCAGTTCAGATTCGTGAACTGTGAGCAGTATAATCACATGGCAGCCACCTGCATGCGTATATCTGTTCTTAGCAGAAATGTGGTTCTCAGTTATTGTCAAGGATTTGTGATAATATCATATGTGGGGAACTTTATTCCAGCTGTTATTGGAGCTGTTATCTGTAAATGTGTGATCTGCAAATGTGTTGTCTTATTCTTTAGTGAAGGAAAATCCACCGTAAGCTTTCTCCTCATCTCTGTGTTTCATCTAGTCTCTCCCACTCAGCTAGCTGTCTTACTGATCAGTGATCAAAATAACTACTCCAAGTAAAAATGGAAGTCTTGGAAACTTGAAAGAAAGACTTGAGTCATAAGTGAATTCAGAAATTAAAAAGAAAAAGACACGACTGACTTTTCTTGTCTAGAAATGTAGGATGAAACTAAAGCAGATGAAAATGAGAGGACAGGATGGATGAAAACAGAGGGAGGAGAGGAAAAGGAGAAGAGTGGGGTGAACAAATGCTATCCAGCTCAGTTCCTGTCTAGCTGCTTGGTGATGTGCTGCTGTGATTATTTCAACCACAGATGGTCTTCTGTGAGTTGAGGTGAAGAGGTGAACAGATGTCTGTATTTCTTTGCGATAAAAGTACAAACGATCTTCTCCTGATTAGATAAAAATACCACATATACACCAGGACGATATTCACAGGTTGTCTCTCAAGTGTCAACAAAATAGTGTGTATGTGCAAAATGTCATGTCTGTTACGCCAAAATGTAAATATAAAGAGAATCAACATGTTACAGTCTCCTTAAACTTTGATAAATCCAGTAAATGTCCCAATTCCCAGTTCTCATCCCAGGTGACCACAGATCAGGTGTGACCCCCTTCATCTAGCTCTGTCCATATGAAGGCAATAAGATTAGATGTGGCCAAATCGGCTTTGTCATGTGACTGTATATACTGTATTAGCAGTCAGCGTGATTTGAAAGTCATCTTCCCGCTTCAGCTTCTGCCATTACGCAGCTTTGAACAGTCATGTGGAGGCGGTGGTGGTAGAATAAGAGAGCAGCATGCAGCAGACCTGGGATCAGCTGACCAACAGCCTCTCAACGTGATGCACATGGATTTATAAATAATATATGAATAAAATTATCCGGAGAGATCCGGACCCCAGTGACCTCAGCTGTCTAAATTTCTCTCGGGATAAATAAAGTCTATCTATCTATCTATCTATCTATCTATCTATCTATCTATCTATCTATCTATCTATCTATCTATCTATCTATCTATCTATCTATCTATCTATCTATCTATCTATCTATCTATCTATCTATCTATCTATCTATCTATCTATCTATCTATCTATCTAATTGTAGTTCTAGAAGATTCATGTCTTACCTCTCTCCACTCTTTTATTTTATCTTTGGCCTTTCGAAGTGATTAAATAACAAAGATGTGTTCTTGTGTTTCTTGCAGCTTCGGGGAGCTGAATGACTCTGTGACTGAAAAATTGGTTTCTAATGCCTCGATTTGGATAAGACGTTCGAGAGAGAAAAAGTAATGAACTTTCATTATTTGGAATGACTATTTAACATTTTGGCCAAACTTTGTCACACTTTTAAATGCTTTTTTTAAAAAAGAATTTGTTTTTAATTAAACTTCTCATTGTGGTTCAATTTATCGAAATCCATTCAGGGAGAACTTCAAAAAAACTTCTGCTTGACATTTGTGTGTCTTCTATTCAGTCCGTGTTCTTTTAAAATAATATGAATATCCTGATCTTGTTTTCCTTTTGCCTTCACTGCAATACGACATTCTTTTCTGCTAATACTTTTTCTTTATTTTTTTTCACAATGTTTGACAACTGAATAGCTCCATGAAAGAATCTCCAGTATGTTTGTCTTGTGTTGCAGTGTTATTATATTGAGAGCAATAAATCAGCTTTCCAAAAACCAGCATTGTTATACTGGATAATTTGATTGAAACATATTTACTATTCAGTACATATGTTGACTTTCAGGAGCAGGTAAATGTGGGTATGTGTGTATAAAGAAAAGAGAAAGAGTAACATCATACTCATAGATTTACTTTATCTGCTGTATTTTATTACAGTTACCACTGGAAATGATTAATTCTGGACTAATTCTATAAACACTGTGGCAGTGTTGTTATCTATGTCCTTGAGTGGCTCAGAGACAGGCCAATCAAACAACACCTAGCCGTGTGACCACCTGACGTGCCAGAGGGCGGACGGGAAAGAGACATTTATGCGAGCTGATGGAGAGCTGATGCCACGTGTCACAGCCGATCGGGAGCGAAGGACCTTTTCGAGGACAGAGGCACCTTAGCCCGTCCATCTGTCTGAGGAGGGACGACACCGTCCGACTCACCTGACGTGGGCAAGGAGTCGTTGGGAAAGCTCAGGTCGTCCTCGGCGACCCAGGAAAAACTCCAGTACCCTCTGGGAACGTCAGAAGCAGTCCTGCCAGCCGATGGTTCACCTGCAAACACAGCAAATCCACATCTTACTCTGAGAGCACATAAAACCATTATTAAACCAGAGAGGCATTCAATTACATAAAGACCGCTCCATGCTGTGTTTGTTTGGGCTGGCTGGCTGCTATTGATTTGGCGCCGATGCTCAGGTCCCATGCAGTTGGTAGTCCAACTCACACATGGCTCCACTGGACTTATTACAATCTGTCCACGCTGTTCCACGGATGGCTAGAGAGTGACATGGTGACAATCCAGCTGTAATCCCTGTAGTTATAAAAAAATATGATGTGGTGTTTCACCTCAAAAATTTCATGAAATCGTTAGCAACTTCAGCATTGCTCTGTCAGAGACACATCTACAGCGTTGGTCCGGCAGATTAATAGCTGCAAAACTTGAGCGGTCACAATGAACTTGAGTCATGGTTTAAAAAAGAACCCAAGGGCCCGCATGAATTGGTTATTGAATATCGATGGGCCGCATAATTACCTGAAAACAGGTCTGTCTGATTTTAGTTTGACTCTGTCTTCACCTTCTAAACTCGGGCTAATTATCAAGAGATCGAACAGAAGTGGCTCACTGTAAAGTCGACACAACTTTCTCTTACGCTTCTGCACCCTCACCTCCCCTCGCTGTCACCACACACACACATACACGCACGCGCGCACACACACACACACCCATGCGTGCTATCTCTGTCACTTTGCCCTTAGTCCATGGATAATTAGTACACAGTCACAGTCCAGTACACCTCTGCCCAGGAAGGCAGCTCCTGTATAATCCTGCAGTCGTTTCCAGTGAGTCTTAAAGAGTGATTCATCATAAACACTGCCTTTCATGGAGCTGAGCAGAGAGCAGATTTTGGGTTGGGTCAAAAAGACACTCTATTCAGGGTTTATTCTTCCTTAGCATGATTTCCCACTGACACACACAGCCGATGACCTGAAGAGAGTTTTTGTTTCATTTTCATCAGGGGCTCTCTCCATTAAACCATTTATCAATGCTGCTATGTAGACTAATGTTACACTTTAAACACTAAGCATTGACACACTGTATTTAAGAAATATAACTTTGTAGTGTCATTTGAGGCCTTGAACTTTGTTCTCTTCTCTCTGCTGGAGTCTCTCAGGTGTGTCGACCACAGCAGAGCAGACAGTCCACTGACCTTCCTGAGATACACAAATACACTAATCATGCCTTTAGGCTAATAACAAGTTTACTCATGCGATTGATGATACGTCAATCTCATTAATTCTTGAAATGTTCACACAGTAGTGGTTCTGCTGCGGTAGGAAATCAACATCTAGATCTCACCAGATTAGAGGAATGTAAGTGAGTTAAGTGAGACCTGAGCTGCTGGCTCTGTTTGAACACAGCTTGAAATCCTTTAAACCTTTACAAAGGGACGGCTGCATGATTTAAGAGACTGTGACATGAGATGACATCTCCACAATGACAGCTCATGTCTTTTTCAAGCCTTAATGGCTCAGCTAATAACAAAGTGGCATGTTCACAAGAATGGAAGTGATATGAAGTGATCCTCCCTGTTTCAACAGGAACAAATAATGTGACATTAAAATTGCCATGTCTCTGCAGATTATCGAAAAGGGACTTAACTGCAATAGTTTTATTTATCACAGGGTCAGCAGAAAAGAATCGGTGATTGCATTTTTTATTTTAAATAATTAAATAAATCATTAATTTTAAATCATAAAATGCATTTTAAAAAATAAGGAGTTGCTGTCTGAGTGGATGTGTTTGCCTGGGCCTGAACTCTCAAAGGTGGACGTGATGGTGTTGTTCCCTTAAAGGGATAGTTCAGGTTTTTTGAAGTGGGGTCATATAAAGTACATATCTATAGTCGGTCTGAACTATCCCTTTAAAGTCGCTTTAGCTAACCCCCCCCCTTATTGCATGAGTGCGAGGAGGAGAGACATGGGATACCCGTCCGTATTGAGCAGGTATTGAGTGAGGAAGAGATGATCCCCCTGCTGGAGGCCCTGGGCATTACCAACAAATTAACAAACAACTACCCCAAGCAGACGGGGATTATCTCGATTCTTTCCTCTTTACAACTGGCTTCTGGCCTTAACGATTACCACCACTCGAAATGACATGTCCTGAAAATAGAAAAACTGTCATAATTGTAATAAGAATAACTGAAATTAGCTTTCTGTTTGCTTTCTGTTTTATCTGAAGATGAATTATTCTTGTCTGTCACATACTACCTGTCACAGCGGCATGCTGTCGTGACCCTTCGTTTTCCCTCACTGACGGTGAGGTGGAAGGAGCTGACTGTGGCCTCGACAGAGGTTCTGCCTGGGCTGGGCTCAACAGCTGCTGCTACAGGAGAAACTGGCTGGCTGGTCGGATGCTGCGCGAGCTGGCGGGCTGATATGCGGGAGAGCTGCTGGGGGAGCTGACTCGCCGACATAACACCTGTTGTGAGAGGTGGCACGCTTTCTGATTGACTGACAGATGGGGTTGGACAAGCTGGCTGGCTGACTTTGACATTATGGGAGAGGCATTTCTGAGAGGCAGGTTGGCAATGCATCCTGGTATTTGATCATGTTGCCCTGTACAATGAAGAGGACGAGAATCCTGAGACAAAGGATTTTATGAGAACTGAATCTATGAGGGTAAAAATGAGGGTGTCATACATAAATAATAAGGAGGCGGATGTAGCAGATTCTTGTTTCAACAGCTGAATCCAATTAATTAATCAAATCCCGGCTCATTTAGATGTGTTGTGACAATTTCATAAATCAGACATGGAGACGTTAATAAGCCTGGCAGGTGAGTGAATTTGAGCCGATTTGGAGAAACATTTATTACGTACGGGCAGGTGCATCTCTGATTAAACTCTCTCCAGTGTAAAATCTAAAGAGATGACACGTCGGCACAACTTTACATAAAGATTTTAAATAAGTTATTGATTATTCTTCGGTCTCTGCCGGTGAAAATAATGTCATTCAAAGTGTATTCATGGAAAACATTACCTTCGGCAACCCTGTCACCGACACAAGTGTGGCCATAACAAACACACTCGCTCATGCGCACACAGCCGGCACTCTGATTTCAACTCACCACTACAGAGGAGAGTTATCTCAGCTCAGTGAACAGTCTAATTCTGTCCCACCCACACTCTGAAATCCTTCAAATGCTTAGTGGATTAATCAATGAGGCTTGACTCAACCTGTCACTTAAAGATAGCTTTGCATGGACATACATCTCTCTCATTCTTGTACTGCCCCATTTATCTTTTTGACTCTCAATCATTCAAATGTCCACACCCACAGTTTTGTTTGTAGTGAGATTGGAGTGGATGGTTCCAGAGGCCCGCGGAATCATTCAAAATATGGGGCACTTAAACTCAAGAGGGACCCACAGAACAGCTCACGAGGTAGGAGAGGAGCAAAGACTGTGAAGAGGACACTACTGTACATGATACGTGTGGTGCTTGTGGGCTTTGTTTTACGCAAATGGAGCCAAATACCCATGAAAAGGGGTGGGAGGTTTCACAGGTACTGGATCTGTAGGTTGAAGCAAACCTGGCAAATGGAGCGGTCTGCACTGGAATCACGTGGATTCTGCAATTCTTGCACTCATGTTAAATAGACATGTCTAATGTATTGCTCATAGAAGCTTGCCTTGCTCTCATGAGCCTTGCAGGGGTGAGGAGATCACGCTTAACAAAGACGCTTGGAGAATCAAGCGATTCCAGCTAATTAAAAGGGAAATGAGGAAGCCATCCGTTTACGCTGTTTGATTTTCATACTCCTTGGCCTTCTGCATCACAATTGTCCTCTTCTTTTTGCCCCTTAATTAAAGATTTACCTTGGGATACATACATTACTGCCTAAATAAATTGATTGCCTGTCAGGCCCAGTGACGCGTCATTAAATGCTCGTCTAAGTCTGCCAGCACCACATCAGGCAGCTGAGGCCCGGAATTGGCTGCTCTCGCTCTGCTACAAAAGGCCGCATCGATTTCCATCAGAGGAGCCCTCATGTCCACTAAGCACTCCGACTTTCATTAAGACCTTCGCAGAATTCCAGACACGTTGCTCCCCAAACCCAAAACACACGTGTGTGTGTGTGTGTGTGTGTGTGTGTGTGTGTGTGTGTGTGTGCCCACAGTCATTCGCACATGCACACTTTCCTCCTGATAACACTTCTCACCGGAGACCTGTACCAACAGAGCTGAGGCAGTTACCACTTTGTAATTAAACAGTCTTTAAACAAGAGTATGGCAACTTTAAATAATTCATAAATGTCTCATCGGCATTAATAGGGGTGTCAAGTTTTTCGAAGGCTTGAGTCTCATTCTAAGTGACTAGCATCCAAGGTTGAACAGGGTTAAATAGAGGAGGCAGATTTAAAGTGTTCATGTTAATATGCCACCTTCCGCTTGTTGTTAGCTTTAAGTGGGGGATAAGTTGCTTCTAAGAGGCTTTCTGCGTTTGTCATAAGATGTTGCTGCAGGATTTTTTTTTCATTTTTTTGCCATAAACCCTGTCTTGTAAACAAGCAGGGATTTTGATCCAACTGTAGGATGCAGCTTATTAAGTGAGTGCTGCCCGTGAAACCTGACTTAAGGCCTCCGGGGATGCAACCTCTCCTCTGCAGATGTTTCTGCAAAACTCACTTCTCCCTCTTGGATAGCTGTCACTGAATTCTAAAAAATTAGATGACAGCATTGCAACCTGCAGAGAGCAGACATGGCTGATATAATAAGCAATGGATTTTCTTAACAAAAAGATTCGATTGATAGCAACAGAGTGCCGCATACGGTAGTTTAGTATTGTAAATGTTGGAGCTGAAAACAGGTCAGAGTGACACGTGAAAGAACTTTTGATGTTTAACATGCAGCTTCTGCAAATGAGCTGCAAACACAATAAACAATGCAATGATGAAAAACGGATGATGAAATAACTGCTATGCCAAACAACCCCTGAAAAACTATAATAGGAATGCCTTCCGACAGCCCTTATGAGGCTCCCCTAAGTAATATATGTATGTTTGACATGTGTAACCGCTATTCAGAGTAAGATCAAGCGCTGTTTTGTCTCTCGAGGCGTGCACCAAATGATTTTAATCAAAGAAATGGATCATAAGGCTTCAGTCTGAAGCCATTATCCGGGGGAAGAAAGGGCTGCACGGTGACAGTGAAGATGTCAACTGGGCTTCATTGATGCTCATTACAGAAAATGATTTTGCTGTTGTACACTCATATGCCCCTTTTTGCTTTGAGGCTTTGCTCCCCTAGTTGTGCTCTCAAACAAACAACAGCACCCTTAACAGCGGATTATTCACAAATAATGCATCGGAATGGCTCATTCGCAGAGACAGAGGGGTATCTTAAGTTGCAGAGAAAGTTCTCCAGTCTCATTTACTATGCTCTGTAAAATAGTGTGTGACCACAGGGTGTCTGATTTAATGATGGAAGCACTAATTTGATTAATTATGCAACATGCCACACCTCCTTTTTATGCATAGGCTTATTGTGTGTGGCCCACTGTGAGCTCCTGCACTTCCTACAGCAGATATGCAAGGTTTTGGCATAAAATGAGTCTCCTCATATTAATTTAGGCTCTAGGACCACCGCAGAGGCACAATATTTCATACTGACAGCAAACTCAGAATTCTGTTTCACCCATCACATAATGATGGTAAATTCTGCTGGAGCTTTCTTCTGTGCTGGTATAGACCAGGTTGTGTGAAGCTGTGTGTCAAGGCTAGACTGCTGCTTTAACAAAGCTTTAGAACACAGGTTTTAAAGAAGAGAAGTGAGCCCAAGATACCACATGGAGTGAAAAGACAGGTGCATGCTGGAGAATGATGAGGTGGCTAATGAACAATAGCTACTGCACAACAAAGCTCATGAAGGCAAATGAGGTACTTCAGCTACATCTGGAAGCCATGAATCAGTCAAATCTGAACACTCACACATATATGACTTCTCCTTGGTGATATGGATAAATCCCACTCTGCACTGATCGCCTTTATTTGCACTATATAACTTGTGTTGAGCAGGTAGGATCATCCAAGTGAAGTACGCAAAGCTTTATGGCACTATATCATGCAATGCCAACTATGTCATTAAAACTTGTGACATATATCATATATGTCTGTTCGCTAGCTAGCTAATGTGACATTGCATATGACAATATGGTCACTGAAACCTGGGATTTGTATTTATGACAGTGGTGTTGCTCTCAGGAACCGTGGTTGTGCCAAATTGCACAAAAAAAACAAATCCTACATGATGTTTGAAATTGCTTTCTTTGTTTAAACAACAATCCAAAACCAAATTCTCTTTATTTATCTTAATTCACTATCATAATTGATAAAGAAAAGCAGCAAATCCTCACCTTTATGAAGCTGTAATGAGCAAATATTTAAAAATTTTACTTAAAAAATGACTGAAACTTATAATGAACAATATTATATATAATATCATAATAATATAATAATATAATATCAAAATAGCTGGCCATTATATTATTTCGATCAATAGTTATCCGTTTTTTTTTTTTTTTTTCAAAAAAATTGCCAACTAATAATCCTTTTAAATAACGATTTAATTTTCTTCAAATAAATGCTAATGCGCAGGTCATCAATCTCATATTTATAATTTTAAGTAACCAAACTGAGGCTGTGCTGATCGGCAACTACGGTAGGGAACAGACCGACTATAGATATGTACTTTATATGACCCCACTTCAAAAACCCCAAACTATCCCTTTAATCCACCAGTTACTTAAATACACCTGTTTTTCTCTTGTTTTTTTTGTTTTTTTATCAAGATCCACGCATATAATGAAAATGTCAAAAAACATCTGGCAATATTAAAGGAAGTGAGTTTTTGAGTGATCCAGCAGTCAAACCAACCAACCAAGGCAACAAATGTCGTTAAATAAAATAATCATACATTATGATAGTGACTGGGTGACTTCTTCTAACATACCTCCATTCTTTTACCACTGTGATTGCTCATGCTGGGTCTACTTACAATACAATTTAAAATAGAATGACTGATAAACAAATTTAGGGGGGATTTTACTTCTGGATCTTGAGTTTAGGCTTCAGAACATAAATCAGAGAGGTCGTCATTTCCCTCTTGACTGCCGTGTGTTTGACCATGATGTTGGGTTGTTTGTTTTGTTACATCATCAAAGCACCAACCAGGCAAGATCTAAATGGGCCTTCCTCAATGACCGAGGCATTGATTAGTTTTGTAGCGCCTCTATTACCCAGGAGACAGCTGACATTGTAGTGTGTGTGTATGTGAGTATAATGAACCAGCTAGTTTGATATTTCATGCACATATGAATCATTCATCAAAGAGCAAGTTTCAAAGCCCACTCTGTGCACAAAGAGGTGATACTCATAAAGGTGAAGCTACCCATGGATTGCACTAATCAAGTGAAAAGAACACTATAAAGTCAAAATTACACACATTTACTTTTAGCTTGTGTCTCATGCATGCTAAGTGAAATTGAAGGACAATGTAGTACAGCTCTGCTCTTGGCTCTGGCTATTACCTATGTAATGTTCCTCTTCCTTCACTACAGGGAGCAAGTCTCCCAGCAATCACATGTAGCAATGAACCACATACACACACACACACATATACATGTGAACAGGGCCAACAGGGCACTACAATTCTCTACCATCTAAGAGGGGACCACTGTTTCTGGTCCTTTTGAAGAAAAAAAAATAGGATAGAAAAGCTTCTTGTTAGGTCTTTTGCCAAAATATTACTTCAAATGTGTTCTTTTAATTTTTTAAAAGAAATTGCTCTGAGGGGACTTGGATCTTTCAGTGACGTCTGCTGTTAGATAGGTACACAAGTGCACACACACACACGCACACAGGCAGGCACACACACATTATCTTAGCCACAGCCACCAGTCAGCTGATTACAGTGCAGGTGTTTATTAGCTCCAAGATACAGCATAAGAAAATGTTATTAAAATAACTGATAAACATTTTCCTTGGAAGGAGTACTTCTAAAGAAACTATTATAATCAGTGAAAATGTCATACCCTCAATCATATTCCTTGGGTTCAAAGCTTGCTGTTACAACATGCATCTATTACAGCTTCCATATAGTCTACTCCAATTTCATCAGCTGTATAAATAGAACAAACTAATCATGAAACAGTTATATAACCTTGTTTCCACCGAACACACTGTTGTGGAATAACTTTATACCAATTATAAAAATAACTTTTAACTGGGGAATTTTGGCTCAAACAGAGTAATCCATCAACACAATCCTTGGAACGAGCATAAGCAACATGTGGCCAGGTCACTCTGACCTGTTCCTACAGAAGAACTCAGTGGGTAGACCAGATTGACCAGTGTTTGGGAGGTCGCTAGTTCGAATCCCGGCTCCCCGGGCGGAGCTGAGCTACATGTCAAAGTATCCTTGAGCAAGATACTGAACCCCAAAATCGCTCCTGATGTGCAGTTGGCACTTTACAGGGTGGCCTCTGCCATCAGTAAGGGCCTGCGATGAGCTGGCGACTCGTCTGGGGTGTACCCTGCCTTTGCTCTTATATAGCTGGGATTGGCTCCAGAAACCTGCCTGCGATCCCTTGAAAAAAGGGATAAAGCGGCTACCGCGGTTGACAATGTGACCTGTAATTAATAATGAGTCTATGATATAGAACGAGAAATTAACCACTACATGGGAATATGTAATGGTTAATTTCTCGTTTCCCTTTGACTCAAAATCCAGAATATACATTTCTAGATCAGGATGTGCCCATAACCATACAAAGATAATGATACAGGTTGAGAATACAGATGTGATCACAGCAACTGGTAACATATAACTGATTAGAATGTTTGATAAAAATGTTAACGTAAGCTTGTTATTGCATTTGATTTAGCCTTGCTTTGCGTTCTGCAGGTTAGGTGTATTTTTGGGAGAATAATAGTCAAACCTTTTCACAGTACATTTGGTATGAGTCCAGTACCGCTGTATTTCAAGGAGGCATGCTCACCCTGACTCAGAGCTTAAAACCTTCACATTTCAAACAAGATGACTCCAAACACAAACACAGAAAAAACTTCTATGAAAATATAAGAATGAATGAATGTAAGAATAATAATAAAAGATATATCAGTGGGCTCAAATGAGCTCTCCAGGCACATTGCTTCGATTCTTCTTTTTTTTTTTTAAGTGATTGGCCGAAGTTCCATGACCGGATATAGTAGCTGCACACAGCTTTTCTAAATTGGGAAGGGCAACCATTTCTCCATGGGCAGAATCCCATGTTGGGATTTCCATGATGAAAGTTTTCTCTGTCTCTCCTTCCTCCAACATTATTAAAACTCTAAAACTATTAAAACTAAAATTAGGTGATTAGCTCATCAGGTGAAGTGGGGAAACTACTATTTTTTACAGTTTGTCAGTTTTGCTGGACAGCAACAAGGACACTTTTTATCATAACTGTTAACCCACATTTTATACCACAGTCTGGGTAAATACTCGATTCTACTGTTAAAAATGTATGTGCTATGGCCTGTATCTCAAAATGAGCGGTATTGGCATCACCTAGCTGCAGAAACCTCAGCGTTATTTAAATGAGTTTAAGTGGTAGTCTAATAGAGCTGTAGTGGTAAAATAAAAACTGGGTGAACTAAGTTTCAGCTGGCTAAAATGTCCGATGTTTAGCAATGGTTAACTCATGAAAAGGTGAATAAACCCTATTTTTGATTTGATAGAGGTCAGTAAACTGACTTATATGTGTTTACCCCCCACTACAGCCCTGCTACTGTCCCTTTGAACTTATTGGTACCAGGCGATCATCCCACTTTCATTCACTATTCAACCCACTACGTCAGGCTGTGAGCGTACACATGGCCAGTCATTTGTTTGTGAAAATCGTAATGCTGATTTGGAGACAATAGCTTGGAAGCTAGCTGGTCTTGTGATAAATCATAATGTCACATTTGTTCACTGTTTGTCTACTGTATGCACAGTTGTTGTCTTTGAATCTAGCTAGCTTTCTGGCGAATAGCTGAGCCAAAGGGTTCTATGAGCTGAGCGAACTTGTTTATATCCCGTTGCTAAGTCTAAGGTTCCTCCTATTTACTGGAGTAGTGAACGATATTCACTTTGCATAAGGAGTTGATGATTGTTCCAGCTATTACCTTGGAATTCCACTGGTTGCATGGTTTTGCTCCGTTGTCCGTCAACCCCCCACTCCACTTTGAGCACAGTAAGGCACAACACTACCGGACAGCTGGAGTTGCGAGACCGAGGATTTTCTGAGATAATTACAGAATAACACGCGTTTGCAACAACAAACAGATAAAAGGATAGTGTTCCCAACCGAAGGATGAGAAGAAGTGCTTGGATTTGTCTCTTTTTGAGATTTTTGTGCTGTTGTGTTTTATTATGAAAATCAATCAATCAATCAATCAATCAATCAATCAATCAATCATCGGGTGTTATGTTGTTGTTTCGGTGTGTGATTTCCTGTCTGCTCTGGGCTGAATTCGGCTGAGTTGATGTGCCTTCTCCAGCATCCGGCAGAAAGAGAAGCCTTGATTACTTCTACGGAAGAGTCCGGACTACCCGAGCTGCAACGGAGTTGTTACCCAACGCAGCAGAGCCACTGGAAGTACATGGTGCGGTGGCGGAGCGGAGACGGACTGAACACGGATTCGGTGGAATTTAGGGGTTAGTCAAACCTGCATCGGACGGTTATAGCCTTAATGTTGTCCCTTAATTTCTTATAGTAGCCACCTCATCAGACATGATGTGAACACGTGAACTTTTTTTATATCGTGTAAGGGCCACATGATTTTTTTTCACTGAGGGCAGTGATTTGAGTTAATGCAGCCTCTATACTGAGGTTGTCCCTGACTGACTGCTCACTAATCAATCACCCACAGCTACACGCGTCACATCAGAGTGAGCGAGCACACTTAAAAGAAAGAGAGAGAGCTGCCATTGTTGAGCAAGACAATGTGGAACATATATATTA
Organism: Lagodon rhomboides; assembly: GCA_039737535.1. Classification (NCBI taxonomy): domain Eukaryota; kingdom Metazoa; phylum Chordata; class Actinopteri; order Spariformes; family Sparidae; genus Lagodon; species Lagodon rhomboides. The sequence goes on from CM077801.1 coordinate 4,916,888, forward strand.
TAAACTGTTGGTATGCAGGTAGATTTTGCATGATAGTTTCAGAACGTAAAAAGAATGATATAAATACAGGTCATACCTGTGGAAAGATCATGGAAGGAAAAACATGTCAAGGCTACCATGAATACAGCTGCATATCCTGTGTGCACTCGCACTGCAATGAGATCATTTTCAAAGAGACATCTTCCTGTGTGGATTATCGAGGCTATGCTTGCAGTGTTAGAAACTGCCGTATATCTGCTTGTGGCTCTTTGACTGCTGCTTAATGTGGCATGTTCCTCTGTAATTTTGCAGCCGTGCTCCTTTTCATTGGCTCCAACATTTTCAGGACACGAACACTGAGTTTCAGGCTCATGCAATACTTGTACTATCTGTTGCATTTGATGTGGCTTGAAGATCACGAAGAGGTCATCTCTAAAATTTCACTTTGATTTTTCAGCATCCTCCTGCTTTCTGCTGTAACCAGGCAACAACATTACAGGCAGACACACTGTCAGGGAGCAGTGATGTGTGAAAAAAAAGCATCTCACATCTCACATGTCTCATGTATCTCTGCCGAATGTAAAAGTAGCATTTACCTTGCTGCATTGACAGTGTGAAAGAGCCAGTCAACAGCTCTGTGACCAGCCCAGCTGAGGCTGTAAGACATCCCATAGATATATTGTTATATGTATCTTCCAGGCCTATTTGTTCAAATAGATTATATTTAACATAGCTAAAAAGCAAATAGTTAACCAGAAGGTATGTGAGGCATGGTGGACATTTAAACATGCAATGTGTAAGAATTCAAGTAGAAAACGTTAAAGAATAAACTAAAATGATCAACGGCATATGAATAACTGATATAAGACATCTGTGTATTGTGTTGCAGAGATATCGACTGAAGCTAGCACGTTAACCAGCTAGCCCGACCATGTCCCAGTCCAGAACCCCTGTGCTCGCAGAGTATACACTAAAATATCCCCGGTGCTCCAAGCTGCCAGTCTGGGCCGCCAGCTATACCACTAACTGAGCTAACTAGCTAATGGCAGCTACAGTTAGCAGCAGTTTGCAGTTACTCTTGTGATATGTTCCCCCCGTTTGTTTATATGAATTTGACAGGTGACCAATCCTTACATGCTGCAACTTTAGTATGGTAGGTATTAAAATCATGAATTAAAACAAATATGAATTTGCAAGAAAACAGGTTGGTAGATCATTCACAAGGAAAGCCTCTGTAAATTATAAATGATGACTGCAAACTTTACTGTTAGCTAGTAAGCACATAGCATTAATAATACTACCAATAATAATATAATAACTCATGTCTTGCCAGCTTTCCAGGTCAAAATGATGATGAGTTTAATTCATTCAAAATTTAAACACAGTGTATTCTCAAAATCAAAAAAAATAAAATTGATAAGGAAAGTTTTATTTGGTTTTTGTGAGCAAAACGATTTCAGTGCCACATTGTACCAGAGATCATTTCCATTTCCACGTATGAAACCAGCTTGTCATGCAACTGTTCAAATTGGCTGCAGCTGATGCGTCTGACGGCTGATGGGTATGTTACTGCTGTCTGGGAACAAATTCCTACCAATTTCCCACCTGCTGTGTCGGGAAAATGTCTGCCATACCAGTGATTGCGCATCAACATGCTTCATACAACGTTGTGTACACGGATCCCCTACTTAGTTTTGTCAGCTACCATTTAGCGATTGAGAAATCACCCTCTCAACCTCTCCCCTTCTCTCCTCGGGGCACGCAGTAAATCTTTTCAAACGATCAACCGTTTCATCAAACTTTCTCCTCCATCACATAACAAAGGAGCCCACGAGCCAAAGAGTGGCAGCTACATGTCTCCAACATGACAGCGTGCATCACAGGGATCAGAGAGACGTATTTCTTGATGTTTAACAGTTAGCTGCAAAGACAACAGAGGTGAACACAGTAGGAGCCGTCACCACCGGAACGCTGGTGAGGATGAGTGCTGTGAGAAAGACCTGTGTCGATGCCACGTGACGGGCACACTGGATGCAGACAGCAAAGTTTTGTCTAATATATAACAGTCATAGCACAGATTTATTCTGAGCACATCCTTTCAAAATAAGTAAGTATACCTGAAAGTTCTTTGCAAGGTTTAAGAATACAGACAGCTTGATATGATCATCATGAACTTTAACATGAATACCTGTACATGTCAATCAAGGACTCGGTCAGATTTCAGCTCTCTGAGCTTTTTTGGTATTTGTGTTGAAGTGGAAAAGTGCCAAACTTTGAATAACCTCCCCGAAAACACCGACACATTTCCTCTCACATGTTCTTCCATTAATTTAGAATATCGACTTGTACATTGTTGCAGATGTTCTGTGTGCGTTTCGCGAAAAACTGCACTACAGGATGTCGGGGGAAATGTGTGACACGCCAGCAAATACATTCTTAAACATCTGTGACAATTTTGATGTCTTCGCTGCAAGTCACACATCAAGCAAGAAAATATGATTTAGGAGGAGACACTCATAAAAAAAAACCCTCAGCTGACAGCGCCTCTGAACTGCTGTACGTGAAATCACAAATCAAACGCTGCTGCGCAATATCCACTGACATGCAGTCTCTCTGCCTTTGCCCCCTGAAATTTTGCAATATCTCGGCTATGTCGCATGCATTCCGCACGAGGCTCCACTAACAAACACAATCCATCAAGTAAGAGCTGCCGCTGTATGAAAGTGGACATGATTTACCACAAAGCCTCCCCACTCCCCCGATAATCACTTGAGTTAATGTAATGTGGGCAGGCTTTTAAAAACTGAAATGGTACTCCATAAATCTGGCCCGTCTCTTGACCTGCCATCTTTCCTTCCTCTCTTGTTTCCACCAATTTCTGCTTGCGTGCCCTCTCTCTCTTTCCCACACACATGCACACACATAAACACACACACACACACACACACACACACACACACACACACACACACACACACACACACACACAAAGCATCCCACTTCTTTGGCAGTCAGTCCTTCCAGTCCCTCTTCTCACCAGCAGCCTCTCTCTTTCTCCATGAAATCAGACTCTTACCTGCTCTTGTTCGGTGTGATTCCCCTCCACTACAGCAGGACAGCCACTAGTAGTAAATCATCTCTGTTGCCTCTCAACAGTTTGTCCCTTGACATCTCTTCAGAGGAGCTTTGTCTAAGTGGGTGTCCCACACTGCCCTCTACCTACTTTGAAACGAGCTTGCTCCGTGTTGTTTCTAGTTTCTGATCTGCAAACATATTCACCTGATATTGTAAGACCGTGCAATCCTGACGCAATATTTTCAGACTACTGTAATACTGTAACAACATTACAATATTAACAATGCTATAGCATTATAGAATGACTATTATTAAATTCTATAGATAATTAATTAAAAAGCAGTCCCACAGATCAACCTGCTGATAAACTTGCTCCGTTCATTGCCTGCAGATTTATCAAGCTGACATAAGAAAAATTACAGTTTATTTTAGAGATATTAATACATATTTGATAATGGCTGCAGAACAGGGGATGGATTAGAAAGGAGTAATTACTCATAACTCAACACAATTGGTGTAGGCAGCGTTTCTTTTAAAAGGTCTTTTCTTCCACAGCTCGTGAGTAATGTGTTCATGAGCCCTGCAGTGATATTAGTTCCACACAGTCTCTCATTGTCTCAGCGTGCTATATTTCATTCACATTTGTGTGTGTGTGTGACTAATCCACAGTACAAATCTGCAAGACTTGCTTCACAGTTTCTTGTTTTTAAGATTGTGTCAACCCAATCGCCAAAATAAATGTTGGCAATGTGCTTTCTGCAACTTTACATAGCTTAAGATTGGATTTTTCTATTTTACGCTGTGACAATGCTATGCTTACGGTCTGGTTCTGTTTATTCACAGATGTCATTTGGTTAGGGTTAGGAAAACATCCTAATTTGGGTTAAAATACATGGTTTTGTGAGCAAAAACATGGTTGGAAAATGTCCAGAAACAACCCAATCACCAGAATAAATGTTGGCAAAGAAAATGTCTACACAAACCCACATAAGATGCAACTTTCCATGTCTTTAGGTTCAGTTTTCTCTGCCTCTCTCATCCCAACGCTTTGCTCTGGTCAGGTTTAAGCACAAAAACTTATTACACTTATCATGGTAAGGTTATTTTGATGTGAAGTGCTATATCAAAGGCAACTGACTTGTTTCAGTTATTGAACTTAGCTGTGTTTTACTCACCACAGCTTGAGATGGCCTGAGGTTATCTTCAGAGTATCCAGTGGTTTCATGCCTTCACATGTGGAAAAGCTGTCTCCAACAGTGTTCTCTCATTTCACAAACATCTTGCCGACAACAAACCCGCCTCCTGAATATTTAACTCACATACAAGTAATATCAACGTGATAAAACTCATTGTAGTAATCTTATTCCGATACATATGAAAACATGCAAAAGCAACGTATCTGTGGTTTGCAGAGATGTACAATGCTAACATTTATTCTGGCAGCTAGGCTGATTATTCTGTCTGCTGTAGCTTGACATAATGTATGTTGAAGTGTTACAGTGATGCACAGTGTAAATGTCATGGATGTTTTCACGGTTTTACAGTTAAGTGGACCATTGGACTCGTTTTTCAAAAACCCTTGGCTCTCTTCACAATGTGATGGCCTCTTGCTGCACCTGGATAAGCTTGCAGGATACGGCTTCTTTGCATTAAACATTAATACAAAAACCCATTTTCACAGAGAAACATGACAGCTGAGTTTGCTCGCAGTTCAGATCCATTGTTAGGTCTAGTCCATGCTACATTCTTGCTGTTCTTAGTGGGTGTGTGTCTGTGATGTGTGTTAGGAGAGCTGTGGCTCTGCTATAGCAGCAGGAGGATTTGGGAGCGAGTGTGTGTACGTGAGTTTGTGTGAGTGTGTGTGTGTGTGTGTGTGGGCAATGTGCCACAGAGTCAAAGAATCCTTTAGCAAATGTGTATCTGTGTGTGTTTAAATGATGAGAAAACATTTTTGGACATTTTGTTCTGATGGACCCTGCGCCCTGAAACCAGCCGCTAAAAAGTCATTTTAAAAAACGAAACTCGGTTACTTAATCTGATGAGTTTATCATTTAATGAGTTTCTTTGCTTGTTTGTGTGTCTTAAAGCAGCTCTGCGCACGAGTTAAATGAAAAAATAAAATCCAAGTTCAATTCTGCTTTTGCAAATGGTCACCGGCCAGAAAGGAAAAGTGTGTGCAGGAAATGACAGGAGCAGCTTAGTGCTAGCGTAGCGGAACAGTGTCACGTCAGGCCGAGAGCAGGAAGCATGACCAGGCTCTTCAAATCCAAATGTTAATCTTGGCAACGCTGTTTCTATAGACTGGCTGTGACTGGCAGCATATGCATGCAGCACACCATCTACATAATATAATTACAACAACAGTTGAAACCTTGGAACTAACCAGAGCAGCACAAAGTGAATTCCATTAAACAAAAAACATGAGGCTATGGGGGTGCGGCCATATATCCAGGTATACCCACAGAAATAGGTGAAGATACCCTCATATAGATCAAGGCTGTAGCCAGCTATTTTAATCCTTTCTACAATCTACGGCATTAACTGACAGTGGGGACTTTTGTTCCTTGATTTTTAGCCTTAAAGGTGCAATTGGCCACCTTGAATTCATACTTCCAACAAATAAGGGCAGCATATTACCCGAGTAATGCCAACTGTCGTTAACTGTATCCTTTTTATACATCCATGACTGTAGCTAGCTACCACTAGCACAGGAGCCTCGGATTGCTGGAAGAAAGAGGTTTTCAGGCCCAGGGCTAGCTTGTTAGCACTCTAACATCACCAGATCATTTTAGCTAATTTAATGTTTTGAACTAAAATGTTTAGCTATAAAACCTTCAGGACAAGGCATCTTTCCATGTACTGTAATAGGTGTACGGCGCTTGGTGTAGTATACCCACCTGCCGAGGATGGATGCACAGATATATTGGCCAAACATCGGTATCGTCTGATATTTGCCTTGTTGACTGCTTTCGGCCTAAAGACGATAATATTCTCAGATAGAAGTGGATTATCTGTTGTGTCATATCAATTCTGTGCTGGTGCAGTTATGAGCTACTGGCTCATGACATCTCTACCATCACTTTTGTTTCCCTGACACAACATGGGAAATACAAAAAAAATAAAACAGAAACAAAGCAGAATAAACAACAAAAGACATGGTGATATATGTGCAGCACAAGCTGGGGCTACACTACACCACTGTTACAGTGAAGAGTTGCTGAAGGCTTTGCAACGCAATGTGAAGAAGATTATTTTTTTATGGGCCACGAGCAAATTTCCTCACAAGGCGCTGTGGGATTCTGGGAGATAGAGGACTGGTCTGTGACACTACCGAAGAGGAGGGGTTGAAAGTTGAAAATGTTAAGCTTCATGCAAATGTGAGAAATGCAGTAGAGAGACTGACGTGATGGCTTGGTTGGTGACTAAGAAGCTTCGGGAAATTGTCCGTGGAGGAGAAAATAATTACTGCCCGCGCATTTAACCAATGTGTAAATTCTTTGTTGAGGATACAGAAACATCATACAAAGCTAGACACAGTGTGTGTGTTCAGTAAACTGATCATTAGCATGACTCTGATGCAGTCAGATGTCTCAGAAACCTTTTTCACAGCTGCCATTGTAGCATTTTATGGTTGTTTAAACCTAAAGCTCAGTGTAAACGTAATTATTTTCAGTCAAGTTGTCAGTAAGCCAAGGTGTTACTGTCTGATGTTATGAGTAACTCCTGGCAATAATTAATGCCTGGCCACTAAACACATAAGTTACAGACAGCCAACATATATTATGTCACAGATGAATGTTCATCCTTCAGTGAGCTGTAAAAATGTGTGGGCTGTATTTACTCAGTGGATTCTGCAATATTTACTTGAAATGAAATAAAGTCGTATTTTAATGGGATTTGGGGAATCCTCCATTATAGTAAAAGAGAAGTGGATCAGGAGACAACATCAGACAAGTATGCACCAGCCAGCCACCACTACCGAAGCAGCCATCCCCAGATAATGACCAGCCACAGTCTAAAAGCAAACAAACAGCAGAGGGTGAGCCTACTGATGAAGATGAAGATGAAGGGCCGACCATTAGTCTCCAAATGGATGCCACCATTCCAGCAATAGAGTAGAAGACAGGGTCGACAGAACGCCTTTTAACCCTCTTTGAAAATCACCCACTCACAGAAATGGAAAAGTCATCTGCTAGAAATTACACCTCCAAGCCATCAGATAAGGACGACTTCTTTCTGCGCGGCTTGCTGCCAAAATTAAAGAAACTTCCTTCGGACATTGAACCTTTTATCAAGTTTAAAATCCATCGCTAATATTTGAGGTAGCCCATTATATTGATTAGCTGTTCAAACGTTGATGTAATGGCTGCGCTCAGTATCAGTTTAACTTCAGTGATAATTTGTTATCCGTACATGGTTGCCTCCACTGAAAAGCTGAATTGCAATGCAGAAACCCTCAGTACATTTCTATATTTAACCTTTTATCAGAGGTGAATTTTGTTCTGCTTCTAAAATAATTTGTATTTTGTTCCTGGACAAAAAAACATAGATTGAATTTGTGATTTCTTTTATATTTACTCTTAGTGGTTTGATTGTTGTATTTTCAGACATATTTATACCGTAGAGTTGTAAAGGGCTTCTGTAGGGCTCATCTAGTTCAAATTACGAGTTTGACGTCCAGGTAGAAAGCAATTTAATGCAATTTTTTACCATTGTAGCTGTAATAGCATGATGGAAAACCAGTATGGACGTACAGTTATTTGCCAAGCATGCTATTACTGATAATTACGTCTCATTTTTTCAGTACCTCTCCAGCATAGAAATGACAAATCAATAGTTATATACTATATACTTTGATACAAAATGATTGTAATTGTGTATTTCACAGATGGTGAGCTTTCTACTGGACTTGATGCACTCTGTTTTTCATTTCAAAAATGTCTTCTCTGTGTTCATTGAAAGTGATGCGTTTTAAATAGACTTTTGCACTTTGATCCAAAAACAAATGAAATCAAGTCAATACATTTACTTTCTCCTCTGGGTTGATATTAGAGCATTGTTTTTCAGCCCTGGTCCTTGGGACCCCCTCCCCCATATGTTTTACATGTTTCCCTGCTCCAACACACCTGATTCACATTAATGGGTCATTATCAGGCGTTGGCAGAACGTGATGACAAGCTGATTATTTGAATCAGGTGTGCTGGGGGAAGGGATATATCTAACACATGCAGGGCAGGGGGCTCAAGGACCAGGATAGAAAAACACAGTTTAGAGGGTAATTTTGTATTTCGTAACTTTATTTTCAGTGCCCAGTAGTCTACATTTGTGACAACCCTGTGTACTGACCCCTCACACTTGGTTTATAAATTTAAACTGCTGATTTGCTGGAGAAGTGATATAACAGTCACATTTGGGGCAGAAGAAATTATGTTAAAATGAGGTCAGAAGATGCTGGAGAGACTAGCAGTCTATCTTTTTGAGAGAGCACTTTTGGGGGAACCTTCATTATGTTGTCTCCACATGGGGGCCATCCATTATCAGAGGCAGGGGAGAGGCATCGCACCCACACTGAAATGCGAAATGAATAAATTCCAACATGCACAGACGCGCACACAGAAAATATCCTATGAAAGGTCATAAATTGATTTTAAGCACAGGCCTGGGTTCAGCATGGTCCACAGCAATTTATGCAAAATCTCACATTTGTGGAATCAATTTATTTTAGAGAAAATGTGAGCGGTTCTTTATGGAACCTTTGTCTGCTCATTGCTGAAGATAGCCTGCAGCACATGGTCCTGCCATGGATCAGCTCCCTCTTGAATGTAGCAGGCTTTTTACACTTTTCTCATGCCCACGGCTTCATTTGTGCCGTTGTATAACCCATCCGACTGATGTCCAATATTTTGTGGATGCAGAAGTTGTAGATGACACACTTTATCACTTTCTCTACTTGAACCAGCAATACATCCTCAGCTTTGGGAAATAAATAGTACAACACTCAACAACGTTCCACAACTGAGATGGTAGTGAGAATCCTGCTCTCTCTTGACTTGCTGGAGCCAGGAAAGAGACCTTCAAACACCTCCTCAGTGGGGAGAAAACAGCAGAGTATCTCGTCTGTTGCTCGGCCCCCAGGGATTGTTTCATCTTCAGGGATCTCAAGGGAGCCAGCAAGTTCCACGGCAAGTACCAGTCGCTTGGTAGGTGGAGGCATGAACCTGTGCACCATGCATTCAAATCATCTCAGCCTTAGCAGGAGCTATCTGTCCAACTGAGTAACTAGATACTGTAGGTTATAACTGAAAGTATGCATTTCAAACAAAGCTAGCAGCAGGCATGACTAGAGAAATACGTAGGGACACTTCTACAAAACGATATGATGTTAGCTTACAGAAGAATAATCCCTCAGAAGCCTCTTGAACACTGGTGGAGATCTTTTCAATTCAAGGACTGACCTTGGACAAAAACTCCGTCTGAGCTTCATGAATCCTGAAGTAGCTTTGGTACATGATATAGTCCAAACGCTCAAGCTGCAGGCAGCATTGTCAGATTTGTTCTCTGGTCTTCTCTGTCAGACTATGACCGACAATACATCCACGTTTTATGACACAGCCACCACAGCACATGGCGCCTAAAATGAATATTAATCAAATAAACGTAACCGTTGTAGAGGGCATCACCTTGACAAATGGCTTACTGACTCATAGACAGTATGTATTAGAGCAAGTGCAGCCCCCAAATATGATTTCGGTGAAGTCTCAGGAACTGAACCGGGGGACTGGGGACCTTTGGAGCAACTCGTTTACACACAGCATTTTGTTATAGCCACAATTTGTCACAGTGCTGCTGTGGCACTCTGCTTGGTTTTCTGTTTTCTCTGTTCAGTTCTTCTGCTCCCTCCCTGTGTGTGTGTGTGTGTGTGTGTGTGTGTGTGTGTGTGTGTGTGTGTGTGTGTGTGTGTGTGTCTGTGGGCGTGGCAGCAGCAGCAGAGTGGCACACCTGTGTTGGACCAACTCATCACCCTCCGGCTTTATCTACCTGGTCTCTCCACCACCTCGGTGCTAGATTATTATGTCCCATGCGGTGACTTCAGAGTGCCGCTCTTTAGTCTCTAAAGTCTCTTGACGCTCAGAGTATTTTGTGTTTTCAGTATCTTTGTTGGCTCCTGCAGAAATCTCCAGCGCTGCTCTGCCCTGCTTCCTGCTTGCCTACTCTCCTGAGTTCCTCCACGCCGGCTCCAGTCAACCCGTTTTCCTCATGGAGTGCTAGGTTGTACTAATAAATCCTTACTTACTAACTTCCTGTCTCTGTTCTCTGCATTTGGGTAAAAAAAAAAAAAAAAACCTCAACATAACACAATTGTTAAAAACCTGCAGCCAAACACCAGTTAGTTTCTGTTCATTGTGCTCCTACACATCCTGATGGCGAACAAAATAGACATCTAAAAACAACCTTTGCTTTTACATCAGTATGTTTTATGACTAGTTTGCCTGCAACAAGTTATGGTCTGCATGTCCACCTTCATGCAGACCATAACTAGTTGCAGGCAAATTAGGTTACAGTGAATCAAGCTGGGTCACGTACTTGCTGCCGTTGCCTTAGTTACATTGGTCAAAATAAGATCTGAAATGTGACTTCCAATAACCACAATTTAGACGTTCTGAACTCGACTATATTTTAGTTTTATTACTTGTTTTACAAATAAATGCAAAAAAATAAAAGTGTTCATTTGTTGCTTTGAGTGCAATATAATTTTAATTGGATATCATTTTATTATTTGATCATCAAATATTAAAAATGTCCCCTTGAGTTCATTTTTGCTCTAAATAAATTCACCTTTTTTGCATTTAACTAAAACTGAATAACAAACTAAGCATTATTAAAGGTCCTATTTGTAAGAAAGTTGAGTATGTGATGAATTGGGAGTGTGACTCAAATCACCTTTCTTACAAGAAGGACCTTGAAGTAATTCTCTTTCCCACCTACAAGACAAACCTTTGGTTCATCTAATTTCACATAAAGGTCTCTGCTAATGAGCTGCAGTGTTGATTCCATTCTAGGTGGTTAAGTGGCGCAGTTTGGTTTGGTAATTTTCAGACCAAGTGTTGTGTCTGCATGAATTGAAATGAAAGCAGAACAGAATGTAGAGGAGCATTTCCTCTCTGGGGAAACGGTATGACTAATATAGGTATAATGTAACACGTCAGGGCACTGAGGTCACCTGAAATATTAGTACTGCCATAATCAAGGAAATGTCAGCGGGTTATTTCAGTCTGTCTGATCCTGTATTGATCCATAATCCCATTACCTTTGCTAAAACTCTTGAAAAGGTGTGTGTGTGGTGTTAGTTGGACCTTTCATGTGTACGTCAGTCTCCCCTTGCAGCCTCCCTGTTATTGATCAGTCCTGTGGCCTACTGCACTATGCCTTTCATATTAACACTAACTGATATGCAGCTAAAATGATGAGGTTTTGGTGGCTGGCAGGGTGTGGCTGGCCATGCGCAAAACCCCCTCCATTAGTGTCAAGTGCCATTGAACAGAGAAATGTTTTAATCCAGTTTCCCCAGCAGAGAACCCTGACCACAGCAGTGCAAAGAACACAAGTATCATCATCATCAGCATAATAATAGCAATCATTGTTTGTATTGTGCTTTAATCTTCTTCAAAATATTATTGTACATTATTTTGCTCATACTGTCCAGTAACGCAGCACCTCACCCATCACCCTTTGTTGAATGCTCTATTTTAGTGCCTGTCTCTTTAAGGCCCTCCCTCCCAAAAAGCCCAGTCTGCTGTCATTTGTCAGCTCTCACAGGCCTGAGCAGGCACCTCTTACCATGTTTACACAGCACCTGTGCAGTTGTTTTTGCAACTCTGGTCATGTTAGGGGCATGGACCATATTCAAATGGTGGCCATTTTCCTCTGACATCATACTTATTATGGAAGGCTATGTTTCAGGTTATAAGTCCTATAAATGTAGAAAATGACATTTTGTTTATTATTTTACCCCTGTTCGTTTGTTCAGCAACTGAAAGGACAATGGATATATAACATCTGGACAGACATTGGGCCATAATGCAGTGTAAAACAATATGACTGATGACACATTATCGTTAGCTTCTGTTAAACAACAACTAACGTTAGCATTCAACCACTTCCTAGCTTGAATTACTTTTAAATTGTGTTGCACAAATGATAGGATAACTGTAAATTAATTCTTAAATATCAACGCACGAAACAGACAGCTTAGAGGCACGTCCAAACTATTCCACAAAGGGCCGTGTGGCTGCAGGTTTTTGTTCCAACCAAGCAGCAGCACACCACACCTGACTCATTTAATCAACTGATCTCAGTCTTCAGAAAGTTGATTGGTCAAACTGTGTGCTCTTGACTGGTTGGAACAAAAACCTGCAGCCACACGGCCCTTTGTGGAATAGTTTGGACGTGCCTGGCTTAGACACATTAATTCAAGCCTATGAATGGAAATGGAATGCACTGGATGTAATCAGTGATGCTAGCTAGGAAGCGGTTGAATGCTAATGTTTGCCAATGGGCTTTTACCTTGAAATACTGTAAGATGTCCCTCCAGATTTTCCCTATCCATATTTTTTTTTCAGTTGCTGAGTATGTGTCAGGTTTCCTTTGTTAATACGACTTGCAACCCAGAGAACGGCAGCATGGCGTTATGCCAGCATATGAGCTTCCCGCCCTGAGCAGAGGAAAAATGCCACTGTATCAATATGATCTATTGCTCAGAACAGTGACTGCATAGTTATGACATCAGAAATGTAAAGTGACATCACAACTTTGGTCCTGATGTGGAGTTTTTTTGATGCTCTCACAGTATTTATATAGTATCGAGACCAGCTTTATAATCAAATTTGACAATATGGGACCTTTAAACAACAATCAGGATATGTTGCACCGTGTCCATATGTAGCAATTACTGTTGAGAAACATGTATTTGTATGCACGCAGAGGGAAAACTCATGCTGCGCTCAGAAAATGCCAGAATGGGGGCTTTCAGGCCACATAAGCAACAGGAGGGTTCACCACGCAGTCCTTTCCAGACACACTGTGATGCTTAAATGGTATCCTGCTACCTCTCTAATTCCTGTGGTTCCCTCTACCCACCCGCTGGTCAGACACCGGGTGCAGTAACTCATCAGAGAAGAGACTACGCAGGGTGAAACACAATTACCTTGCCTCCATCTGTCTGCATGTGAGCTCCCTCCCTCCGTCTATACTCGCGCGCACACACACACAAAAGTAGCCGCTCAGCTGGTCACAACACGCAAACACACACAACGCATTATCACCCATGCAGAAGCCACTAACTTACAGGGTTTGCCTCTTTTCCCTCACCCCCGTGTCCCCCTTCAGATTTAGGGCATCCCACTGTCATTACAATCATGCACCATTCGAGGCAATCTGCGCCACCACCCTCATGTCCCTCTCAACAACCCCATCATCACCATCACACAAATCACTGCACCTGGCCGCTGCTGGTGAAGAGGCCAAGGCTGTAATCCATTGTGTCACCAGGGCTGAACATGTTTGTTTAACCCAATTTGAAGGGGTATTCAGCTAAAGGGGTGAGTCCAGTCTGGGCCCTCTACTATCTTCGCTGTGTCCAGATAGTCAACAAACCGCATTACAGCAGGAATATAGTTTCTTGCAGCAGTTACCACCCCATTAGGCATATGGGAGTGCTTCATTTTTAGCTGCGAGTCCATGCGACGGTCTCACATTAAGAACAATACCCCTTTCTCAAAGAGAGCTTGATTTGATTTGAGGCAAAAACAGCCGAATGTTTAAAGCGTTTGCAGTTTATGGAGAGTGGTGTGAGATTCAGGCATGGCTTCAGCCAATAAACACTTTTTGTTTTTCACTTTCATTCAGCACGTATGTGCAGTACTGTAATTAAATACCATCTTTCTTCTTTTTTCATGCCTGTGTACTTGTTTTTAGTCCGTGGTTCATTAAAAGAGACAGATGGTGCAATGGAGTAATTGTTTTGTTACAGATAGGAGGTCTTCCAAATGTAGGAAATAAAGCCTTTAATAACCTACCTTTTAGAAGTTTTATTATTAAGCTGTTGTTTGACGATATGTCTGCTGCACTCAGGAGGGTACAGTGTTGTTAAAAGTACCCACAAGTCATAGTTAGATATTGTCCTAAGGGTGCAACATGGAAGAACTGGCCACCTATCAAATTCATACTCATAACAAATGAGGGGCATTCACATTCTGTCAGAGATTTCAGTCAACCTTTGTTTGCTTCACCCTTAAATTCTTACATACACCCCCTAAAAACAATGCTTTTGGTAAAATGTAAGTCACACTAATAGTACATGACTACAGTTTTCATGTCCTGCTCTTACCAGAGCTGGTAGAGCTCCAGTTGTGTCCATTTAGCTCCTGAAGTCCTTTGAAAGTGTGAAATTTAGACCGAATGAAAGACTCTTAAGCGTGATATTAAATTATGTATCAAAAGTCAGACAAAAATGTTTCTTTCTTATTAAGGCACGTTCAAAGACTTAAGTGAAAAAGAACATAGTGGTTGTCAAGTGTGTATGTGTTTGATCAATTATGTGTGTGTTTTCTGTCCGTCATTGAGCGGCTGATATGGCAAAGGGTTAAATGATCTTTTAATAAAATGTTTCCGCTCACTCAGGGGCCCGAGCCGACACCCCTGGGGTTCCTTTAAACAAGGCTTTGGCGAATGAAACAGATGAAAAGCAGGGATCTTTTGATCAATATCTTCACATGAGCCATGATTGTGGTTATTTTCCAAGAAAATTGCCCATGATTGAATGTCTACCTATGTGTCTATATGTGTGTGTGTGTGTGTGTGTGTGTGTGAGAGAGAGAGAGAGAGAGAGAGAGAGAGAGAGAGAGAGAGAGAGAGATTAGGCCTGCGTACGTGTGTCTTTCATGTGTATGCTTATTCACAAGTGACCTAATACATCAATTACACACTGACAATAGCAATAGTGACAAGCAGTCAGAGAAAAATCCAGAGGGATTCCTCCTCACCCCTGCTGAAAGCGCAGTGAAAGCGACGCTGGGCTGAGATTGAGGAGTTGGAGAGGTGGGGGTGAGATAAGTGTAAAATCACCTTGCCCAAGGGTACAGCCTGCACAGATCAATATCTGTGAGAATTGATGCCAAACAGTGGCAAGTAGCTACATGTATGGTGTGTGTGTGTGAGTGAGTGAGTGAGTAGTGAGGACGAACAGCAGCTCCCCCTGTTGGATAGAGAGAACTGTTCAGTTGAATGATAGCATGGCCTCACACTGGGATGCTGGTTGAAACCAGGCTGTGATCATCAGCCACCACAAACTGTGTCCTTATTTGAGGTAACTAGTGTTGTTGTAATATATTTATTCTTCCACAATGTCTACAGAAGAGTAGCTTGTTCCCTTCCTAATCCTAATTTGTATTTATCTAACATCAGTCTATTTATCACAGATTTATGTATAGCAGAGGCTTGATTACCAACTAAGACCCTGTTGTTCCCAGCAAAACCTGGAAAATGACTGACCAGTTTTCCAGTCATGGAAAACATATGGAAAATGAGGAAAAAAGGTTAAATGTCCTGGAAACGGTTAAGTTTTCCTGGAAAATGATTTCAGGGTTCCCACTCTCCCTGAAATTATTTTCCAGGACTTTCCCAGGACATTTTCGCTGTCCTGGAAAATAATTTCAAGGAAAGAGTGGGAACCCTGAAATTATTGCACAGATGCAACATGATATTCTAGGAGAAACACAGAACCATTACCTGGTAAATGGATTTAACTCAACAGAAGTGAAAACAAAAGGGCTTATGGGTTATTGGACGACAGGATTATGACTAATGCATTAATGTGTCAAGCAGTGTTTCCGTTGGTAGCAGTGTATCTGACTGTCAGGCAGAAATCATGTTGTGTTGGGCAAGTTAATCAAAATGTAATCCCACGATAATCCCGTCCAATCGCCTAAAAATGCATTTGAGAAAATACTTGAAACTAATACATTTGCATAACTACAGTGGCAGATTTGAATTCACCTCACAGGCAGCTTGAACTCAACAAATGTGAATCAGGTTACTGACAGATCACATTTTTTTCTGTTTGAAAGTAATCAGCAAAATGTGCAAAATGATTAGAAACTCCATCTGTGAGATAAATGTACCAAAATGACAGGAACATTTCTCTCCTTAAATGTAGTGAAATAAACATAAAGTAGAATACGTTGAAATACTTCAAGTATACCTCACGATTGTCCTTGAGTACAGTATTGGAGTAAATGTACTTTTCACCACTGCCTAAAGGGGCACTCTGTAGTTTTGGAGAAGAAATTCAAAACAAAATTTTAATATTTACAATATTAATGAGGTAATAATACAAACTCAGAAATATTCCCCATATCTGAATAAACAGTTATGGGAAATAAGAGTCCCCAGAACACTGTTTGAAGCTAGAGGAGTGGCAGGGTCCGCCACATATAAAGAAAGTAAAACAGAATCAAATTGTATCGTCCTTTAAGGTCAGGTTGTTTATTCAATCATCAAAACAAAGACAGTTTATTGATTTAGTTTGCTAAGGCATTAAAAAAATTTGATAAAAATTATTTCCAGGAACTACATAGTGCATCTTTAAATTACCAGAAATAGATGTCATATTATTGTTCTTATGAAACTACAGCATCACTATCACTGGAGCATTAATGTCTAAACAGCAAGTAACAGTACAGCTGACCCAAGTCCAGCTGATTTTACCTACTTTGTTCCTTCTTATACTGATTACGTGCTTTGTAAGTGAAATCTTGATCCATAACTTTCAAATGAATGTAGCGCAGTAAAAAATACAATATTTCCCCCTGAAATGAAGTGACATAAAATGCATAAAAAGGTGATATAAATGGAATTGTATTCCTGCTCTGTCCACGGGGGCTGCTGTTATTCCCAGCTAACGTTGTACACACTGCACAGATAGTGAGAATGGTGTGGGGCTGGAGGGGCCCAGGAGCTGGTGTCTGCTGCGGGGCACCCTGGTGGGTTAATCCAGCGCCGTGTGTGTGATGTTTGTGGTTTATGTGCAGCGTGTTCACAAATGGATACCGCTTTAAAGAATAGGACTCAAAGAGTTCCGGATCCAGATAAGAACCTGATAAAACCGAGCCTGAATTTGGCTGCGGAGCATTTACATTTATTTTCTGCAAAATGTGCGTTTTTTCGCCACCGCAGAAATCTTTCCACTGCAGACACCCGGCGAGTATTTATGTTCGGCAGCAGACATAAAACCTCCACCCCGTCCTTGCACACCTTGGACCCATTGATGCGTTTGATAGGTGCTGCCTTCGGTCTGACATTATTTGGCTCATTTTTCATCTTTTTAGCTCTCTCTGCTCATAGCAAACACAGAGACTGAGTGCGAGAGTGTGTGTGTGTGTGTGTGTGTGTGTGTGTGTGTGTGTGTGTGTGCGTGATGATATTTGAGAGGGCTAAGCAAGAGCAAGAAAGTAGGAGTAAAGGACTGTGTTTGTAAGCGCGGATGTGTGAATGTCAGTCAATGTCAGCGAGGGTTTAAGTATCTGGGTGTGTGCATGCATACTTGTACGTTTATCTATCTGTCGGCACGGTAACAGAGCAATACTTCACCCAATGTAAACAGTCTTATAGAGTGACAAGTGTCCTTCCCCTGCCTCCCCCGCTCGGCTTGTGATGGAGAGGATAGTTAAAGTAACAACACTACAGCGCAGCAGAGCACATATCAAGTGTCCAATGTTGCCTTAAAAAAGAAAACAAGGCGGCGAGTCCTCCCACGCCGGCGAATTTAACACCGAACGCCCGAGCGCCACATCCTTAGCTCCGCTCCTCAGGTAGCAATTTTCATTGGGTTGCAGTCAACAAAAGAAAAGGTGCTCCGCAATCCCATGTGTGCGTGTTTGACTGATGGTTCGGTGCAGCCGCGGCACAATGGAAAGGAGAGCAAATTGAAAGCAGGTAATCACGGACATTGGTAGTCTATTCTGCAACATGCACCCGAGAGACCGAGGCGGACAAATGGAGTGGAGGGCAGGGAAAATAATAATCAGAGTTGTTGTCCCTCCCTTTGCCATTAATCTGCTATGGGTCCGTCCCACAGTGGAGACCACTGCTTTATTTGTCTGGTCTCTTCCTTTGACCCCTTTATTTCTTCTCCCAGCGCTCATCCTTTATCTGTCCTTGTTGACCATCACATCAAATAATACCTGTGTACTCTCTCTGCCTCGCGATATGAGGAGACGTTCCCTTCTTTCCTGCGGTTCAATCGTAATTTTGGCATTGCAGGAAGAGAAATGCGACCCAGGCCCCAGCGCAGTGATTAAGGCCATATTGACAGCTGAATTAATGCCTGATTGGCTGACGAGGGTTGGCCTCGGTTACCCTGCCTCTCGGAGAAAGAAAGCAATTCCCCGTAAAGATTTTCCTGCCCATTATGTCCCTACTTCCTCCCTCTCACCTTTGAAATCTAGATGTCTTTCACTTTTTTTTTTTTTTTTAACGACAAAATCTGTCTTCGGGCTCGAGCCCATTTCTTCAACCAAAGGGCATTGAAGGTTGAGTCATATAATTCTACATTTGTCTTAGAAACAAAGGGAGACAGCATATGAATCACTTTTATGGCCCCCGGTGTGCATGAACCATTGTCGCTACAGCTGCTATAATATCTTGTCATTCACACAACGCTGAATGCCAGCGCACTGCTGCCACTTTTGCTGTGAGTGCCTCCATGTTCCAAGGGGAGAAAATGATGACATCCCTCCTCGCGGTAATGATAACATTTGGAACCCGGGCCGTGGGGAAGCTGGGTAAGAGACTGTCGGGCTGGCAGCCATTGTCAGTCAGCTGCTGTCACAGAGAGAGGGCAAATGCCAGGACGTCTGATGCCTCGCTGCATGGCGCTCTGTGTCTGACAGCTGCCAGCGCTGCCCGAGAGCCGGGGAGGAGTCAAGAGGGGAGAGTGATGGGAAAAGTCGTCTTTGAGGTGAGCTGCCATGTCAGGGATTGGGACGAGGTGGGTGACGGTGTGAGAATGCATGCTTGTCAGAGCAATATCTACTGGAAACGCATGAACGCGGGGACGAACAGCTGAAAGAAAAAGACACAGGAAGACCCAGTGAATGTCGCCAAAGCAGCGTCCGTTCAAAACAGGATGTTCGGCACTGATTATCTGATAATGTGAGGGGTTTAGTCTTAAGCCTCCTGAACTGCTCACAGACTCATCAGGACCGCTCTGATACTACTGATATTTACGATTTAAAACCTGGATGATTAAATCTGTGCTTTCCGAGCCAGACCGGAGCAGCCGATAAGAGTGGCATCCTGGAGTAACAGTGCTGCCAAACAACAGAAAAACATTCAAAAGAAAAAAGTCTAGAGCGCTAAGGGAGTTCAAAGTTAAAGTGAAGAAGGTGCTCTTTGGTAGGGAACATCTGAGGTTCAAAAAAGGTGAAAATGCAGGCACTCTTCTTCAGGGTTTCGACCTGAATCTGTTGTGTGTGTCACCCTGAAGAGGGCGGTTTGTGCCGCTGTGACCCATGTGGGTCATTGTCAATACTTTTCAGAATTACGGTATGAAGAAGCCATCAAAATAACGGCTTTTTAATCTTTTTGCCAAACGAGTGCCTTGGACTTTCATCTTTTTGGAACAATGGTAAACATCGTAGCGCTCGAGGCTAACGGGAGCTTGTGTACTGTTGTTGACAGAAAGGTAAAACCTCCCCTCCCATTCTCGCTGACGAATAGAAAACTCAATTAACCGTCTGCTTCTGTTTTTTCTCTCTGCGACGCGTCGCTACAGCGAGTTGTTAATGCTAATCTCTGTTCTGTTTACGTCAAAAAACAGAGATTAGATGAGATCACATCTGAGCCCAGCTTCAGTCTGCAGAACCACGACACCACAGCGCAGTAGTTTATTCAAGAATTATTAATATTGAATTTGTCATGTGTCCAAATTGCAGCAAATCTAAGGCTGCACCTCCGCGTGTCCTCAGCAACAAGACTGCCAAGTGTGAAGTAGGTTGGACGAATGGTTCTCGAGATATGCAAATGTCGTACAGACAGACAGACTTTGCTTTTTCAGTTCACATGTGTGCATCATCACTAGCACGGCATCAAAGTGTAATCGCTTGTCTGTCATAACATGGCTCAACATGCCCGGCGACAGAGCGAAGCGCCTTCCCTTAACCTGCTTCAATTACCAGGCTGACAGAGGATAAATGGTGTCCCTATTACTGCTGTGAACCCTGAATGGGAAAGGGTAAAGAGTCGCTCCATAGTGTCACCGAGTCTCTGAGGATCCCCTCAGACACACTAGACTGTCTTTGAAGCCAATCAAAATCAATATTCCCTCAAAAGCCGATGACTTTTAGGAAGAAAACAGAATACAAAAAAAAAAAAAAAAGAGCCCCATCAGAAAAATACGATGCTTTTGTGAAAAGGCTTCGTATACTGCAGGTAAACAGTGGCGACTGTCAACAGATTCCTCACACAGCCTTCACTGATCTATTTTCATATTTCATCAAGAGTGGTCTCTGAGGCTAAAGCAGACATTTTTCAAAGTAGCTGATGAGGGACTATTTGATTCTGTATCCCTGCGAGTGCAATGCAGGAGGATGACATTATGCAAATAAATTACATTATGGCAAATGAAAGAAACCACTTTTCTCACACTGGCTGTGGAATCAAGCCATCAATAAACCTTGAGAACGGAGACGAGACATGATAACAAAAATCTGCAAATATGAATTGCTCTTGCTGCCTCCCACTTTCCCCATTTACCTGCCCATCGACCAGTTAACACACACTCTCATCCTGCAGCGACTCGGCGCAGCCAGCCTCACTCTGTGTAAACTTGGCATACAAAAGTAGATCCCACTCAGGTCAGCCGAGGCATAATAAAACACCCAGATGTCCTTCTGTGAGCCTCTGCATATTTTTCTCCCGCTGCTCGCTCCATCATTTTATTTCACTGTGTTTTCAGGGTGCAGCACATTCGCTCCGAAACGCGTGCATGTCAAGCTCCCGCTGCAAACTCAGCACAGGGATGTGCGAGTTTATTATGCGGTGTGTGTGCAATTTCCAAATCAGCCCTTTTGATAGAGGATGTCCAAGCTCCATTAAGCCTCAACTAGCAATTAAATCAAGCTCTATTCAGACACCCTACCATGTGTACTCGGTGGCTCATTTACAGTAACTCATTAAAATAAGTTTGACTAGACGAGCAATTTGTTGTTAACACTTAATTGTGTTTAAAGTTAAAGGACATTAATCTTATTAAATTGAAAAGCTTTAGCCATCTATCTGTATCTTGACACAGGCCACTAGAGGCTCAGGCAGACAAATGGATATTCATTTTTTATATTGGCAAACTGTGATTCGAAATGGAGGAAATTAGGGGAATCTCAGTAATCGTCTATAAGTTGCTGGCAGAAGCAGCATGTGTTATTCTGCATGTTGGAATCTATCAAAGCAAAAAGGAATTAATCACCCACACTTGTTCCAGAATGTGTTTGGATGCGTGATTTATATTCTGAATCTGTTCTGGGGGAAACGAGCACATCTTGGAGTTCTGCGTGTTTGCAGAGCTGGCTGTTTACTTACCATCAGCAAGAATCGGAGAGTAAACAGCGTGCAGATGTAGGGCTTTGGAAAATTTTCTAAACTGATACTTTACACAATCCCATGTCTCCTCATAAAGCCGCCTTAACGCAGCACATGCACAGATGTGGCGAACGCTCATGAACTCACGCGGCCCCCGAATCAGCGTCCGACACGGCAAATAAAAGAGACACGTCGAGCATCTTTCCCACCAGTGACACATTAGAACAATCACAGATTCTGTTTGAAGAAAGATCCTCCAGGACAACACACAACACTCCTCCCTTTGTGCATTTAAATCAAGCTGAGTGTTTACTGAAGCATGCCCGGCTGACTTCCCCTGCCCTTGGCACCAGCAGCGGGTATCCCTTGGCGGGAAGTGAACACACAGACCAACACCCGCGATACCACTGCGCCACATCCCCAGATGCCAGCCTCTCGCCAGGCCTAACCGCCGCCATCTGACTGCCGCTCGATGCGAGGAGGCGAGGACAGAGTCCACCGCTTTCGTGGCCGAGACCAAACCCTCGGTGAGCATCGGTAGGTAAAGCTGTCCCGCTGCCCTTCTCGCCAGCCTCGACGGTCTAACTTGTCAAACAAATTGCTCTTAGCAGCTGCTCCCCAATCTGCCTGCTGAGCGGAGTCTTGTGCGCCGCTGCCACCGCCGCGCCCCCGTTTCCCCCCACTGCTGTGTTTCTGCACAGGCACCATAAGCGCGGCAATACGTGCAGCACCTGTCAGCGGGGGAATCGCCCAGACGCCCGTTCAACTCGCTCGCAGGAAAGAACCGCGACTGGAGTGTGCAAGTGACACAATCTGCTGCCGTTCCCATGAACGCAACTATCACGCACACATCCTGTACTGTGATTCAAGTCAAATGATACACTTCGGCTGCTGCAATTTGCCTAAACTGCACATGCTCATGTGGCTTTGTTTCACTGCTTTACGACAAATTGCTAACACAAATGAGAGGTTGTTTGCTAGAAGGTTGTGAGAACTCACCGAAAAAATAGAAAAATGGCGTGAAAAGACAAATGACTATAACGCTGCTTCACCCCGTGGATCCAAGTGTTTAAACGGGGACACAGAGTAATGGCAGCAGGCAATCTGAAGAACAAATATTTGTCTCAAAAAAGGACTTTTTCTATTCTGCCACACTGTCAACAACAGTCTTGGCCTTGACGTCTATAGATGGATCAGGCATGAACAATGTGACTGAGGACCTCAAAGCAAGACAGCTGCTGGTTCTCCTTCTGTACTGCCATTCTGAATCTAATGTATAGTCCCAAATGAGTCCCAGACTGTGTTTGTTGATACGCTTTAATGAGATCCCTGAAGGGTGCTATAGATGGATGACATTCCATTAAACCAGGCCAGGACCCTCAAGCAAATCTACTTCTGCTGCTGAACACTTCCTTTAGCCCCATGTTTTCCCACTTTTACTCTCTCTGTCTTATCCCGCCGATCTCCAGCGCTCTATCTCTCACCATTCCTCACTGACATCTTCTTCGCCACAATAACATCTCCTCCTCCTCCTCCTCCGCCCCATTCCACTATCTGTTTCACCCCCCTCAGTAGCAACCGATCCTCCACTTTCCCAATCTCTTTCCCCCCATTCCCTTCTCTTTCTATTCCCTTGTCTGTCTTTATCTCCGTCTCATCCCTCCATTCTCTGCAGCTGTAATCAGCCAGGCGGCCTTTTTTCCGAGAGGGTTCACGGTTAAACTACTTTGGTCTCAACTGCGTAGGTTCTCAGCATGGACTGGTTACAGCAAGAAACAGGTGTTTAATGTTTAGAGGCGTTTCACATGGCAGTCGGTGGGCAGAGGGGAGATCCCACCGAGCCCATTTAATGGGCCTGAGCCGGGACACTGTGATGATGTGCTAAGGATTTTCTGGCAAGGTGATCATCTTAGCTGCGTCGCTATTTATTCTACAGAATCCTTTCAGTGAGGAGCTGGTCTTAATAACAACAGCACAAACCATGTATTTTGCAAATTTGATATACCCTCTCCAGCAATATAGCACTTGTTTATTGGTATACTGGAAGTTGGTATGTATTTCTTTACGAGAGCTACTTAAATAATATTATATTCAAGTCCATCAGTGAACAACTGTCCCATTGTGATCTCACTTCTCTGCTCTACACAATGTGTTCAACACAAGGAAACAAATATCTTGCAAGCAAAAACAAATATTATGTATTACATTTGGCAGAATTTACAATGAGGGCTAAATAGTTAAGAAAGTGTTGTAGACAGCATTTCACAACGGTTATAACATTTCTCCCAACTCCAAAACCTTTCTGAGGGAGTCTGGCAATGAAGTTACCTGTTGTGGGTACTGCTTACCATCTTTGTAAAATCTGACATATTTGAAAAAAATGTCATCGTCTTTCATAGATTTAATGTAAATGTTGAAATCAGTTGAAACAGTGTGTTCGGCTGCTAAATGCTGGGTGATAAGAGGCTCTTTAGACACAGAAGCAAACTGGCTGCTACAGTGGTGCTGCGACTTACCGACACATTTAAAAAGGACAGAAACAACTTAACGTACAGTGTTTCATGCCAAATGTAGAAGAAAGGCCTGAATGAGTCAGAATTTACCCTGGCTGTTTCGCAGAGTTTGTTAAGTTGTGTTTCTCTTCACTCTTAAAATCACTCTTAAAGTCTGGGGATAGTGCTGGTACTGGGTCAATGGTTAGCTGAAACCAACATCTGCAACTAACATTTGCAGGCTGAGACAGCACAGCCATGTAGTTTACAATACGGTGAATCACATGGCAGTCAGACATTGTGTAATCCATCCTGCCTGCTGTTGTGGCTTCTTCTCAGTGTTTCATAGAGGATATCCAGTGAGTAGGCGGTCCTTCAATGGGGCCCATTTGACACATGTCTAAAACAATGTGGTCCAACAATTAAAGATGTGGTCTGAGTGACTGGATCTCAAATGTGTCCTCAACTCGTCCTGAGGGCGTTCACACCTGTACTTAGAACTGCCCACTGGTGATAGAAGCCTGTTGATACGGAGTTTGAACAGGGCCTTTCAGTCTCGGACTGTTTGAAGACAACAAGACAACAAATCCACAGGTGACTTTACACTGTCTCTTGTACAGCTGGATTATTGTGTATTAATTGCTTGTTCGGCCGCTCTGGCAGAGCACTGACATATTATCACCATCTAAAAGTTGTCACGGTGGATGTGTTAACAAACAGACAGCATAGACGACTGTTTACCCGCCTGCTGTTCGGTGCAGGGCAGGTAGTGTACAGCAGGATCCACAGAGCACAGCTGCCGGCTGCCGCTGCTTAGCTGTGAAACAAAACAGTACAACCGCGTGTCACAAAAACTCAAACAACAAGCTAAAAAGTGCAAAAATGCTTCATAGAACTGCAGAGCCGGCTGATATCTCTCTGGAGATTTGTCACTACAAAACTCTTTTTCCTACTAGACATTGTCATTTGTGCCATTGTTAATATAAATATATTGATCTGTGCAGCTTGGAAGCTAGAATAATTTTGTTAGAGCCCAAATCCCCAAATTAGCTCTGAGCTCAGTGTTGTGAAACTCAACATGACTCACATTTCAAAACTAAAATCAATCAAAAGCGAGTTAAGGGTTTGGCAGTGCTACAGTGTAAGACACTGCGACATGAAAGAATGAATGTATTATAAAATGTCAGGAGAAATACAATTGAAGTGGAGTGGTTTGGAACTGACTAATACATGGTGGCAGCAGGAGATTTTCTTGTGTTCTTCGCCAACCATCCATTTGCATCCTCGGGTTTTTGGAGCTCAGGCCAACTCTGTACAGACAGGGGTCAGCGAGGCTAAAAGTGATTGTACACTTCTATGTACATAGCAACACGGGATGAATCCTGGAAAAAAAGCACTGGCCCAGAACGGAGAGAGACAACCTGCACTGCCCTGCCATACAGTACATGCCCTTATCCATAATTGCCTTTTCCTGGTATCTGTAATGATGTTGTTCACGTGGCCCTGCTCTAAACCTGAAAGCCAGTCTGTTTCCCCAGAAAAATAAAGCACGCTGACCAAAAACATTTTCCTTAGAAGTAATTTGCCGAGTTTTCGGTAATGGACACAGAGAGCCTCGCTCAAAAAAGCCAGGGTGTTAATTATGACTCGGCAAATGCCGGTGGTTGACGGCCCATAAAGTCCTGTGGCATGAGGTGGTTTAAAGGATCAAATTGTTGGAAAAATAACACCACTTCTGCCTGAAATTGCTTCCTTTAAAAACAGGAACCCATCAACTTTAGCTTCACGATGTTGCTGTTGTTTTGAAATACCTGAGGCGACGCTGGTAGAACGCTAGTCAACATCCTTCGGTTGCAAATCAGCTTCTCTGATTACATTCTGTCCTTCGTTTCATTTAGACACATAGGTTAAAAATTCATGAGCCTCTCATAAAAGTCCTTCCCTTTCTCCTCCTGAATGTTCGATCTTTGTCATCACTGTTTTCAGTCGTCAACATGTGGAGGAAGTACGGCTTTGTAGCAGAGATGATGGGCCCTGTCTCAAAGAATAGACTTCAAAAACAGCGTTGGGCCGGGCCATTACGTTTCTCATCACTTCTCCCTTCATGCTTGTCATACCAAACTTACCAGTCCACCAGTTACTATGATCTGCCTTTTCTTTTTAACAACTATCTACAACATTTTATCATCTCCTATCTTCTGTTCAAAA
This sequence comes from Lagodon rhomboides, assembly GCA_039737535.1. Lineage (NCBI taxonomy): Eukaryota > Metazoa > Chordata > Actinopteri > Spariformes > Sparidae > Lagodon > Lagodon rhomboides. Next base: position 4,943,275 of record CM077801.1, read on the forward strand.
TTGGGACTGACAACCACAAACTGGGCCGAGGGGAAACAGATTAGATTAAAGACTGACAGGACAAGTTCAAACATGGCGCAGAGGAACCGCTGTGGACCTGAACTGTGCTGACTGTGTCTAATCGCTGAATCCCAACAGGAACAGGCTGTCCATTACATCCAATTGTTTTTATTGGACAGCATCTATCTCCCTCAATAAATCAGGGGTTTTTAAGATTGATATTAAAATGCTGGTTTCTATAAACTGAATGGGAACGTGAACTGTCAGTCTTTGGTGCGAGCTGTCCCGGGAATGAGTCATTCGTGATATTTTATAGTTGTTAGCTGTAAACAGGAGGGATTTACTGATGGAAATTACAACCATGGATGCAAACAATGAATACATCAGCGTAAGTGCTGTTGTAGATAATGTTTTTGCACTGTAAAAATGCTTTCAGAATGTAAATGATGGCGCAATGTTGAATAATTGCTGAAGGCACACAGCCTTATGTGTGCAGTCGGACTTGACAACATGTCATAAGTGTTGCTAATGATGGCAACAAGAGAATACAACTGTTATGTTTGGATTTTTATAGATTTACATATTTTCTTCATAACCCTGGACATTTGACATTTTCGCTCACAAAACACTGCAGGGTTGGTTTGATGGTCCATAACAACTACAATAAGTAAGTAGCAGAAAGTAGCATTATTTGTATTAGTATCATTATTATAATTCCAGCTGACTGTATCAGTGGCTTTTTCTGCACCTAAAGAGAGTACTGTAATTGTGGAGCTTGTGTTGGGTTTCAAAAGAAGATTCAGCAAGGGGCCTAGAATTTAGTTGTATATTTCTTTTTTTTTTTAAAGCTGGGGCTACAGTCCAGGAGTGTTTATAGAACTCAACAGGGAAGCCATCAGGTGCTGCTCCTTTTTTATTGGACATGTGATTAAGTGCAATAGAGACTGTATCGGGTGTTAGAGGAAAATTGACGGTGTTGCTTGTTCGTCTTGCAGGTCAATACCGTTAAGAAAAGGAGCTGCTGTTGTCTTCTTTTTTCAAATCAAGTTTTATTGTTACATACAAAGTACAACATATAGTTGTTCTAAGTCAGTCTTGATCTTATGTAACGCACATGTTTTTGATGGCACCCAGAGAAAAGCCACGCGAATATGGGTAGAATGTGAAAACTGTCAAGGCCGAACAGAGGGTGGACCCAAAATGCAGGACACAGATCTCAGAGAAGACAAGTTTAATCCAAAAAGGGTTCGTACACGCTAATTTACTTTGTAACTTTATGGTCATTTAGGTTACATTTTTCTATCTTATGCTTTGACAACACTGTGCTTATAGTCCGCTTAGGGTTTACATGTACATGCAAAAAACACCTGGTTAGGGTTAGGAAAAAAACCTGTATTGGCTTCAAATATTTGTTCAGGTTTTTTTGTATCGAACACGGCAGCAGATGTCCAAAGGTCTCTTTAAAAATATCCAGTAGGCCAACACTTACAAAGCTTGTGAATATTCTCATTCATCCAGGTCATAGTTATCTCAAGGAAATTGAATCGAACGCAACTGGATTTGGTTTTGTCTTGAAGACATTTCACCTCTCATCCAAGAGGCTTCATCAGTTCCTGCTCGCTGACTAGGCTGGGACTAGTCCAACTAGCCGGTGTGGAGGTCCAGCTATTTAACCTCTCAGGAGGCGGTCACAAGGCCACTGATGCCTATGGGTCGTATGTGCTCCATTATTGCCAACGACAGTCATTAGAAAGGTCGTTGGGGATGGTGGAAACACTTACAAACGCAGTCTCCAACTTCTTCTCACCTGAAACTCTACCTCCATCCTCTCTACCTCCATCCTCTCTACCTCCTGATATGACAGTCAGGTCATAAACATGCAATTTGAACGTGATATGACACGTCTTGTGTAAATGTCAATATGGTACACTTGCCTATGACATATACAGACATAAACATATCCGCATTTAGCACAAACAGTAACTGCAAACGTAGCATCAAGCTATCACTAAGAGCGAGACACCATTAACTGTATTATAGTGTAATTGTAAAAAATGGGAACACAGATGGTTTTGATTCTTCTAAATACTCCCTTTGTGGAGAAAACACACGGAAACAGTGACAGACTATTGTGGCAGCATCTGTTCTAGTGCAGCTTTCAACTACATTTGGTTTAATCACTACATCTCACAAGTCATAGAGCATCATTGCAGGGATAACAAATTACAGGGTAGGCTATTGTACATGGTGTGCGACTTCTACTGCTGTTCGTAAGGTAGTGCAGCATTATACCTTACATCTGCCTTGTAAAACAACCGCACACACATACTGCACACATACATATATACACTATACAATGAAACTCTTGAACCGTGCATCACAAACAACATTTCACCATTTTACTGCATGAGCTACCCATTAAACTGGTACCAACTGTCATCAGATTGCTTCTTTGTCCTCTGCGTTCACACCATCCTCCGTACCCTGACACCTCTGGTTAGCCGGGCTATTTCCGTCTCTTACATAAAGAGGAGACACGGAATATACAGTATGTAACGTTTCATGCGCAAACCAGATGGAGTTCGACCACTGCCACTTCCCATACCTGTCAAGGAGGGCGACAGGGGTTAATGGGAAACTAAACTGGAGTGCCAGGGAACTTCTCGTCCACATTCCTGGGTGAGATAATAAGGCTGCCTGTCACAAGTAATTACTGTCATCAAATCTGGGGATAAGGTTTTTTCACATAGCGATGATGTATTATGACCTAATCCCTTGCATGTTGATGTCTCACAAACACACAAGTCGAAAAATTGTTATTCTTGGAGTTGTTTTCAGATAATGTCAGGACTAACAATGGGCCATAACAACCAATCACACCTGCCACGAAAAGCAAATTAAATTCCCTGCTGTCATTTTATTCATCCGTGTGTCTTATTGCTACGGGCTTTTTAAATATTTACATCTATCTCAAGGTCTCGTCGAATTCCTTAAGCGCATGGGTAAATCTGCCATCAGCCCGACGCAGGTACCGCAAGTGAGAGGAAGACAGGTGTTATCTTCTATAAAGGTTTTACAACAGGACACCATGTTTTCACGTTCCAAAGGTTTTATGTGAGATATAGTAATTACTCTGCATGAGAAAGGAAGTCAATCAAAAGTACATTTTATCTACCGTATGTGGCTAAGTGTAATCTGAGGGTCTGAGCAGCGGCTGTGGGAGACAATCTGCGGATAGGTTTTTTTGCCTTTTGATAGAGGTGTGTTGTGCGAAGGGTTCTCTTCATTTAAATGGAACATGCTGCATCTTGTGTCCAAAATAATAAAAATAACCCAAAAGCAAGACACCGTGGCAGTCAGGTTAAAAAAAAACAAGCAAGCTAACACCAGAATCTCAAAAATCAAAATTGCAGGAAATAACAAGGTGGGCGACAAAATGCTGGCAACACAAAGGCAAGCAAAGGGGAATCGAAGACAAACTAAATAAAAATAGAAAAACTAATCAAATCAGAAAGCCACGGGGGAACGGAAGGACAACAGATGAGAAAACGCAGAACCAGGGAACAAGCACACACAGAGGAACCAGCAGAGAGCGAGGGGGAAGGACTGGCTGATTACTGCTGGAGCACAGGGGAGCAGGGAAACTGTCATGTCACACAGTAAAGGACTGAATCAAAAACCCAAATCATGACACCAACTTTGGAACTACAACCGGTTTAAATCTGCTGTCATTTAAAGCCACTCTAATTCATTTTTTTACATCATATCATTTTTGTTTCCGCAGAAATCTGCTGCAGTCTCGGGGCCATATTTAGACAGTCAGTCTAAAGAGCAGGGCGCTAGTGCATTTAGGGCATGTCCAAGTCCATTTTGCTGGTTAAATGGTGGATAATCTGGATGCAAAGTGAGGCGCACCACACAAAGGGGTTGTATTTAGACTCTGAATTAGTCATAGGTGTGTTTTGGGCGGAACATAAATCAAACCGAGCCAAATCTGGTCTCCCATTTCTTTTAAGAGCCAGGTGCTCCAGGGTCTGCCCATATTAAAGCTCGTCTTCGCTGAGGGACGTCCTCGGCTGCGTAAAATCACAGTGTCTGCATGCTGTGAGCCCGCCTGCATCTAATGCGTCCTTTGAATAGCAGGAAACAGACTGTGCTTTTGACTTGAGACCACCTTTCTGTTGGTCTATGAGCTGTCACTTTCTGCCATCAGTGCGCCTGACCACGCCTCGCTTTAAGACCAACACGTCCAGAGGTGCACAGCTGGACGCAAGCACATCTGCTATTTACACAGCATGGGCGCTGGGCGTGAAAATGACAACTGCGTCAGTCTGAAACTAGCAATGACACTTTGCAACGACGCTGCCAGAAAGTCAGAAATGCGGTAGAAGTTTTTCAGACAGTGCTTTTAAGACATAAACAACATAACATAACATACATAAATGGTCATAAGCTGATCTGTGATAATATACTCATCATACACCTATTTCAAATGAGGCCTACTTATAATGCTCCCTTAAGAAAAGGGTTGGTATTAAAACTATCACATGTGTATTCTAACAAATTTAGAGTGTTAGTCATTATTGGTGGGAGCAGGACGGCACATTTGGGACTGAGTCAAAGTAGACCAGTGCATAATGAAGCCAGTGTTACAGAGTGACTCACAGATGGGTTCTGAACAGTGGACAGTGGTGGAGCTCTGAGGCACAGGTAGCAAAGGCCTCGGAAACAAAGACAATCCTCACCATTTCAGTGTCCGTTTGGCTCTTTTCATGTCATTTGTTACCAGTTATTTAACATATCATCAACCTAACTTTTTTCATTGATAGCATTTCCTACTCACATTTTGACAATAACAGTCCCATGTGATTCTGCTTAATCGACACGCATCACAAAGTCGAATTCCAGTCCCTTTATTTTGTATCCTAGACTATGGTGTCTGGATCGGAGTTTACTGTGTTTAACCTGCAGCGCAGTGACATATGGAAACAGTGTAATAAATCCACTGATGGCTGCCATTCAGCAGTGCCCTTAACACCCCCTCCTCCGTGTTATGACAGCACTGTTGGTAAAGTATTGCACCAATTCCTTTACTGTCATCTGGAGGGGTGTTCTTGTAAATTGTTTAGTCCCCCACTATTTCTTTCTCTTTCTGTCTCTCTCCCGTGTGCGCGGTCACGCATTCACAAATAGCATCGCTATATTTGCACACATAGTACACACACTGCTTTACTGACCTTTTTGAAATCATCTCATTTGTGAATCTTCTCACTTCTCTTCCCGAGGTACCCCGAGTTGCTTTGCTTTTTCTATTTCAGTGCTCTCAAAGCGTCCCTCTGAATCTTTCTTCTTTTTTTCATGAGCAGAGATTCTGTCTCCCCCCCTGCTCTGTTTTAACTCCGAAAACAAGCTCCCACTCATTTGTCAGCGCTCCCTTATCTGCTGCCACACTGTGTTCTTGAGGACCTCTCTGCAGCTCAGGTGACTCGGGTGGGTGGGGAAGAAGCTTGCAGGGGTGGCGTGGGGTCTAATACCAATGAACCCCCCACCATCCCACGATTCCAGAAAGCTCTCACAGCAACTATTTCAGAAGCAGAGACCATGCATATTTTCCACTGTTATATTTCTAACCATAACCCTACAATACAGAAACGGACCGGGCCCGTCGGGGCGGCTGCAGACCCAGGCCAGCATTATCATATTACACACGCTTGCCAAAACAAGCACACTGTTTTCATTCCGGCACGTATACATTGTCAGACGACCACATGTCCTGGAGGGATCCAGCTGAACATGAATCACACCGTTCTCAGATCTAAGTCAGTAGTCTCTCCCGCAGCAGCTCCGGCATCAGGGCGGGGTCACTTGAATGGAGCCTTTACTCCCCATACAAAAGGATTCTTTGAAGGTGATCACCCTCAGTGACCAGGAAGGCTTTCCTCGCCTCCAACGCCTCGGGCAGTCCAACGCGGCGTCTTGTCAGCAGACCTTTGTGTGGGATGTGATTGCTGTCTTCTCATCAGCTTTGCATCGGGGTGCTGTTTGTTGCCTATAGATACAAATAGATCAGAGGATCTACAGCGCAGGCACGTCAGGATTTGCATTAATGTATGCAAAGAGAGATATATATATATAGGTGGCTGTGGGGGGCACGGCATCGAACCCAAAAATACACAGTAACGTTATGAGATGTCATCGATATAGGGCATGTGTACTACCTGTCCTTCCTGTTTGTTTGGCGGTAAAAGGTTTCATGTTTGCTGAGGGCAGAAAATGAACGGGTACGGCTCTCTGCTCCATCAGAAGTGTCAGTCAGTGACCAGAAGGATGTGGATGAAGCAGGCAGAGGAAAGGTGCCCCAGGAAAACTCCATCTTTAGCCATGTTGGCGGCATTGATTCAAGGGATGGCAACGCCAGTCGCTTAGTCCGCCACTGAAACATCCAAACCACTGCTGAACTGACTGAATTTCCTTTTCGGGTGAACTCCTCCCATAAGCAAAACTAGCTGTACCACAATGTAACATTAATACAGTACAAGTAGAGACGCATTTTCAGCTAAAAGTATAAAAAGTAACAGCAGTCATTCTGCAGAAAGATGTCTGCTTTGATCATATTACTTACTGATTATACTGTGTATGAATACTAATTAATTGATTATCAAAACTGATGCATCAGTATGCGAGCAGCGTTCCCCTGCTGTAGCTGGCAGAGGTGGAGTTAGTCGTAACTACTTTAAAAGTTCTGAGGGTCACAACATAAATCTGAGGTGTTGTGAGATCATTAATGAGGACGGACGGAAGAAGAAATGAAGCTCTGGCACCAAATCTGTATCGATTTTAGATACTTTTCTCTAAGACGCAGCTACACACTCAGGTTCACGGACCAAAATGGTCAGGATGTCCCTGGCTTTATCTTTGGCCGTGCATTGCATTATATAAGCATATTTAAAAATGTTATTTGAAAAAGGACGTGTTGGTTTGTCTGTCAGAGAAGTGGAGTGGAGGGAAAAGTGCAAATATTTTTCCTGCGATGTAATAGAGCAGTCTTAAAAGTAGCATAAAATGAAAAAAAGTAAAGTAAAGTAAGGGTACATCAGTGCAGACTATAAAATCTCTTGTGCTAAACTAACTTGTCAGTTTTTTATAGTGTGCTGGATTTAAGCTGACCCTGGTGAACCAACTGATTTATTTATCAGTACAAGTCTTTAATTTGTATATAGCTCATAGTCTAGGGTGCTCAACTGGTCATTTTCAATGCAGTTCACTTACACCGAGTTAAACGTGCTAATACGACATGCCTGAGTGCAGCCTCACAGAGCGGCTGGCATGGCTGGAGACTGCAGTTACATGCTGTGTTCAAATAAAAAGAGTTCTTCTTTAAACTTGTAGCGAAGTCTTGAAATATAAACTGAGTGTTGACATACGACAGCTTAAATCCCACGGTGACCTTTCTGTGGTCCCTCATTTGAGTTGACTTTCAGTTCAGCTTTAGTCTTGCACTTTCTTTCCTCGGCTTCCACATGAAGCAGTCAGAAAGCCCCCCTGGTCCAAATGGTAATTAGCAGCTGGTAGGCATAATAGACTCTCGGGCATCAGAGAGTCTCGCTGATATGAGGCTGAAATCCTTTCAAGCAGGCCTGACACCTTTAACACACGGTGGGAGAAGAAAGAAAGACGGCATGAAAAGCCTCAACAAAAAGCAGAGGCTGGGTTGAGAAGTGCGTCATTTGCGCCTCCGTGCGCGGCGCGTTGCATCGAGGCCGAGCTCGCCGGTACGATCGCCATCAGCTGCTGAACGAGGGAGGAAACAGGAGAGGGACGGAGGGGGGAGGCAGAGCGGGAGAAATGTGAGGTAGAGCTCTCGTGGCAGTCTTCGCCCAGTCAATGCAGGAGCGTCATCCAGCAGCCGGAGCATTATCTGCATAATCCAGCTATCATTTACACCCACACACTCATGGCTGGCCGGTGGACACATTTCGGATTAACACGGAGGATTAGGCGATGATAGTTTCTGGGAGATGATGATGAAGATGGAAATGAGTCGACTGGGTTGACAACATATTGCTGCTGATAAGGAGTTGGCTACGTACAGTATTTATATGCAGATTGTGTACTGATACATGCTATTTTTCACCTCGTAGCAATGCAGGAACATTATATCATAATAGGAATCTTAGGAGTGGTTTCTCCACAGACTCAGGCCCGTGTTAAAAGATGCTACTCACTGCGTTATTTGCGAGGCATTATTATTTTACAGTAAACAAAGGGGAGCACTTGGCAAAATATATCAGTGCTTTTATTGTATACTTCCATGTAGGCTTGGAAAGAATGTGTGAGAAAGCTGCATGGCACAAAAGGAGACCAGTACTAAGATCATACAACAAAAATGAAGAATTACTGCATTGAAACACTAAGTAATACATTTTAAAGAAGGGAAGATCATGACAATAACTTGTCTTTTCAATCTTAAATTCTTTTATTCCCAGAAGATAAAAAAAAATAACAATATTTTTCAACTGAATCCAATATGTTTTTCTATGACTGAAAATATATAAGTCGTCTCCAGTGGATGTAAAGGGTACATCCTGCCTACATTTAGATACATTCTGAGAAATGTAATGCTAATATTCAGGTAATAATTTAATTTTACTACCAGAATAGGTTTACATGCATTAAAGCTCAAAGACACATCAGTTTTCTGTATTCGCCCTCTGTCTGAGATGCTCTGCTTAAGCTTCCGTCTCTCTTTATATATATAAATCACAGACTAGTTATTTGTGACCCCCCTCACAGAGAAAGAGTCTGCTCTGATTGGTCGGCTCACACATGCCTGAGCCTGCACTGCTCAACTTGTCTCTGCTCAGCTCTGTCGTGTTTTCAGCTTCAACTTCTACCATAAAAATAGGCAGAAATTATGCAAATGTGTGACATGGTGACATCATGTGATGTCAAGAAGTCAGAGAGTCAAAGGCGGGACTACTGACGAGGCGTTTCAGGCACCTCAGCACTGCTGCAGTAGAGAGGAGCTCCTGACGGCACAGACCTTGGGCTTTTGAACTTTCAAGAACTTTTACATTCACAAGAACCTGTTCAACACACTGAGGAGAGAAAAGAAGCGAAAGGCATAGAAGGTCTCCTTTAATCAAACTCTTCAAGTATCAATTATAAGTCCACTGGAGTGGATAGATGTTTTTTTTTAAAGGTGAGTCAAATCTGGATAAAAGTATTTTTCACACCTTACGTAGTTGAAAATAATTTTTTCACCTGTCTGATTTTCTGAGCATGAGAGGATTTAACAGTTATTCCAGAGGCACTCAGCACCCATTTTGAGTTTATGATGCCAATTTTCAAAGAAAAGAATTAAACTGAATTGCGGACGAGGCTTTGGGTATTTGCCACCTGATGACTGGGATACGGTTCTCCAAAAAAATGTTTAAATATGGCTTCCATCCATCAGTCCACTGCAGCGTACACCGTGCATAGACACTGCACACTGTTTCAACTAAAAGCACCTTCATTCAGAAGTCTCAAGTATAAATAGCAAGATGTACATAATTCATTTAATGTAAATGTTTTTGTAAAATTGATCCCTTATGAATATGGAAATGCAGGAACAATCATTTATCTTTCTATTTCACACACAGACACAGCTTATATACACAATGGCCCACCCACACACAGACAGACACACACACACAATTGGCCACAGCTGTCTGAGCGAGCTGCCACTCTCACTTGCCTTCTTTCAATAATTCATCGGGTTCAGCGGGGAGTTTGGCGCCACATCTCCGCCAGATACTGTATTTACTGCATCTGCCTGCAGGGTTCTCCTCAGAACAGCACATGTGTACATGCTAAGTTCCAATGTGCGGCAAGTGTGTCCTCTGGAAGGGAGCGAGGGAGCGGAGTGAGGGGGCATGTGAGATAACGAGAGTGTGTCGGAGGCGGTGGATGTGGAGAGGCTCGCTGCGCCGCGGCGCCATACCACGAGTGATTAAAACAACGCCTCGGGTCAGCAGTGGATTGGGACGAGGGGAAGAATGGAGGCAGCCAATCACCATCTGCTAACAGTGTGCTGACTTTGCCCGCCCCAGTAGTTAAGGAGACACTCCTCCAGTCCCCCGGGGTGCGTGGCAGCATGTGGCCTACATTTTTAGTCACTTTACTGACACACGTGTGGGCACACACTCCTGCAGACACACACCTCATTGAGCTTCAGTGACAGCGAGCCTCTCTGCTAATCAGAGGCATTTGTGAGGCAGCAGTTTTTTTGCCCGAACGTATGCATGCTGTGCCGTTCTGTGCTTATTCTGATAAAAAAAGAGAGAGATTGGGACTGTTTGCCACGGATAACTCATTATGCAGTCGAGGTTTTAAAGTTAAGAATTTGATCCAGTTTACTTCATGTAAATGATCAAAGGCTCCTTACATGTGGACTTATACACGTGTCTTTCTCTATGTATATATGTGTGTGTGTGTGTAGTATGTGTGTCTAATTGCAGAATTATGCAGAGTGTGTGATGCCAGCGCTGTACTGTACACTGCAGGATTTTTTTTTAAACTTATGCAAATAGCTTTCACACAGCTAACATGGGAAATAGCAGCATTTCACACCGAGTCAAAAGAGGAGACGGGCGCGCACATTGTGTTGGCGCGTTTAAGCCGCCGCGCTGAATACTATAATACACAGTGTCACTCTCTAAGTGTGATGTGCTCCTTGAGAAATGTGACATTTGCTGACCCGCGTCAAAGGAGGTTTTCTCCCGGCGTGCGCCGCGTGACCCTGAGAGCAAAATGGGAGTTTTGTCTGAAATGTTGTTTCAGATGAGGCAAAATGTGATTAATAATCCATTAGTAGAGGACGTGCCGGCGTTGCAAAGTGGAGGCGAACCGCAGATGAGATGCGATGGTACAATAAGGTTAGCCGGAACATATTGAGGGTGGAATGGGCTGCATGCATGATGTGTTTGCTCAGACAGATCTGGTCTTAGTTGGTCCCTCGGCTGGGAGATATTCATGAATGTACACTTTTTCTTAGCAAAATCCTCTCCGTTGTGTGCGTGCTAAACGTCTCCGCTGAATCCGCCTGCAGAACGTTCTGCTTGACTGTCTGACTGATTGATAACCTTTATTAAAGACTTGAGTTCATGAAATTGATGCACAGATTGCCGTTTGAGGGATAAACAACACAAAAGCCGCAACAATTAAAGAACAGTGTAATTTGTAGAATATGGCCAGAATTCAAAGGTATCTCCGAAAACACAGGTGGCGGCATATCACCAGCGTAACAACAGCTACTCATTGCTAGCAGCCCATGTCTGTAGCTAGCTTCCTTTAGCAAACTAGCTCATGGCTCAGTTAGCAATGGAGCCAGCAGCATCTATAGCCTCTTGCAGGCACCAAGTCCTATTATGAGACAGGACATGCCAGAGCTAGCCGTTTAGCATGCTAACCTCAGTAGGAATCTCCTCATCACATTACATGACGTCTTTGCTTTCACGTCAACACTGTTGTTTCTCTACACTCTGTCAATAATGTTGGTTCATTATTTTAATGTTTTTAAACTAAAACTTCTGTCCATATCTTACAAATTGCTCCTTTAATACAAACTTAGAACCAGTTTTGACATCAGCTAAATATACAGAAAGTAGAGTAGAGAGATAGTAGACTGTGAAATAGAACTGTGTAAATACATTGATATCAGTATCGTCCAATGGAACCAGCCAACGTTTCCATACAGGAGACAGTGACGTGCAGTTATTGCCTGCATCAAAGTGCTGTGCAGAGTGAGCTGGGGCCACTCCCAGCATGCTCTGGGCACGAGGCTGATGTACAGCCAATAACTGAGCAAACACAAATAAACAGCCAATCACTCATTTTTTATTATTGATGTCCACAAAGTGTAACAGTTCCAATTAGCCTGATGTTACCTGAGACGTCTGAGTGTGAGAGCAGAACAATGCTAGCACAGGATAACAATACACCTCCGCACCTGCTATTTATAATTCAACTTTGCTGGATGTAAATGATGAAAGAATGAATGCAGAAACCAAGTGTGCAGAGTGTCAGGCAGCAGAGCTGAGAGCTGGACTCCAGCACCCTGTGCAGTTTGTTCCCTGGCCTGACCACTGTTTCAGCACCACGGACAGCTCCACTGCTCCACGATGCCTTCAGGACCGCAGGAGACCGCATGCACACACCAGCCGCAACATCCCAGCCGTCCTCCTGCCTCCAGGCTCATCATCAAAACCAGTTAGCAGAAAGCTCATTATCAGCCCTGCATCACGGTCAGCAGCAGAAACATCGGCTGTTTGGCTATTTCATCAAATCCAGCCGCACCAGATAAATTGTTCCCTTCTGCCATATCTTATCGCAGATAAACCCTCCGCTCTTTCTGCTGCTGCTTTACAAGCCTGATGCCTCCTTCAGAAAATGGCGAATATGGTTTGAAAAGGATCAGACAGTTAAATCAGGTGAATTGGTGCTGTGATAAAGATAGCCCATTGTACAAATTGGCCCAAAGACAAAACTAAATAGTGTTTTTGAGCACTTTGGTGCTCTAATGGAGCATTTACCTGTGCCCCATTACAGTCTCTCACAAAGGACCACCATTAGGTACAGACAATACATCTGGGCGGGTAATAGATTTTAGATCACTGCACTGTTCTGTCTGCTGTCAAAAGAAAGGAATGTGTTCGGGGATGTGTGTGTACCTCGCATTCAAACTACATGCGAGTACATGTAAGTCTGCGTGCTTGTTGTTATCCGTCTTGGGGAGACAACTCAGTTCTCGCTGAAAGGAAGAGGAAGACGGCTGCAGCTGCTGTCTCTTTTTAAGCGCGCTGCTCTCTGATCCGTGGAGTGCTTGGGCTGCAGTATTTTGGGGGGCAGAGTACAAGGCGGGTCTGAATTCTGTCCACAAAGCAGCACAGGTCTGCGAGACCTGGCAGCACTATTGATTGAACTTCTGAGACGGCACATCCAAACGTGAGGGACATGCTAAGAGCCAGCAGGTGAGCGGGAGAGGAGATATGTGTGTGTTTGTGTGGAGGGGAGAAAGAAACAAAGAGATGTTGTTGTGCATAGGTATTGCTCAGTTGAGAGCGAATGTTGGGATGATTCAAGAGAGCGGTTGGTGGGAAATGCACAGGGGCTCTGTGTGTGGAAAACAGCTTGGTGTGGTGTAGGGGCTGAAACAAGTTCGTGTAGTCAAATTATATCATGCATCAAACATGTCAGTCGACCAAAAAAGCCATGAAAAGGCCAAAAAAAAGCTAATAAATAAATGTGATCTCAGTAGGTTTGATTATTTTTATTTCAAAATATGTCCTCAGACCAGTGGTGTGCACAAGGGTCAACTGCCCCCCTTCTGGCCCATTTGTTGAAAAAACGCTGCTAAAGTGCCGTCTTGGGAGCCAAAACACGTGCTAAAGCGTGCTTAGCACCAGAAGGTGCCCTCTTGGGTGGCAAAAACATGTGCTAAGGTGCCCTCTTGGTTGGCAAAACACACTAAACTGCCCCCTTGGCTGGTTAAAACATGATAAACTGCCCTCTTGGGTTGCAAAAACGTATGCTTAAGTGCCCTCTTGGTTGGAAAAAACACACTAAACTGCCCTCTTGGGTGGCAAAAATGTGGGCTGAAGTGCCCTTCTGGTTGGTAAAACACAACTGCTCTCTTGGGTGAAGAAAACACACTAAACTCCAGAAGACTATTAAGACTAAGAAATACTATGAAACATTGCTGTTGCAATGACTTTTATGTTGGGCACTTTTTTGATCTATATTGAGCCAGAACTATATCTCACAGAACCAGTTTGGATTATCTGGTGCTAATATGGTGTTAAAATGCACTAGAATACAGGAAATGGCATCTACTTAATTGAAAAAGTGTGTTCTTCACAGTCCAGCATTGAATCTACACTGTTCTCGTGGATGCTGATCCTAACTACAAACTAACTTGAGTAGTCTGTCTAGTTTTAGGCTATATAATGTGCCATTAGTATAACATATAAACATGTCTAAAGTGCCCTTGAGAACACGTGGAACTCAGTGCCCTCTTCAGTGGCGAGAACGTATGTGCCCTTTTATTTCTATTCGCCCCTGCCCTTCAAAAGGTCTGTGCACGCCACTGCCTCAGACGTTTTAGACTTCCATATTAATGATTGTTTACATCTGACCTTTCCTTAGCTACAGCCATTCCTTACAATATTATCCTCTGTGTTTTCCAGTGAATAACAGGTATAATCCTTTATTTACTTTCCTGACCATGTAGATGAAGTTCAGACAGTACATGGAAAGTGTTGCCCCTGAACGCCCAAACAAGACGCCGTGTTAAAGCTTATGGAAGGGATTAGTGGCTCAAAAGTTGTGAAGTATTTTGGAACAACAGCTATTTTTAGCTTTTTCACTATTCATGCACGAATGGGATAAGGGGCAGAGGCAGATCCTTTGCTTTGAATGGATGAAAAAGCTAACAAAGACTCAATTATTCTTTTACAGTTTGCCGAACAAGTGAAAATAAGAAGAAAAAGGCGATGCACGGGAGAGAAGGTGGGTCACTGAGCAATCAGATGGAGCAGAGAGAGCGGGGTTGGAGATTTGGAAAAATATGAAAGAAAACTTGGCAGAGAAATCTATTCAGCTTCATCGATTCTGCTCCTTTTATTTCTTCTTCTTATTTATTTATTTATTTATTTTTTACTGTCTTTCCATCAATGATCTTCAGAGAACAAGAAGGCCCCTGGGGAATTTTCTATTCTCAATATGGAAATGTTTTCTTATTATCATACCATTAACTATTGATTTCAACGCCTTCTGTGATCGTGCTGCTCTAACCTGTTTCTCCCGCTCGCCTCGTGTGTTGCTCAGTATGCAGCATCGGTGTGAGCAGCAGAGACCAGCCTTTGCCCTTTTTATCCGGGCTCAGGAAGGCTTCACCCGAGCCCTCCGTCAGTCAAGCAGCCAAGTGCATCGGGGAGGAAGAGCAAGGTAACCTGGAGCTGATGTCTGTTCTTCAGGAGGAAACAGGAGGCTGCGATGCTACACAAACTGACTGTACAATTTAGAGCTGCACACTGTACATCCAGGCTGGGGTGCTTTGTTGTGACCCCAAAACACACCATCACTATTACCATGGATCGAAAAGGCAGAAATTGGGAGTAACGGCATGGATTCATGTTATACAACTCAATTAACAAAGTCAAGAAACTTTGAAAGGTTGAAATACACTTTGTTGAAGCTGATTAAACCTTAGCATGCCCAGAGAACGTCAGAACTGAAAAGGTCAGCATCTTTTGAGTTTCAGCAACACTGTTTCTTTGACTTGCTTTAGACTCAAATGACTGTTATTACCTGGAGCACATGGTATTGTGAGCTAATTGCTCTGTCTTGAGTTTTTTCCCCTCTCTCAACATCGTTACTCCCGCCATCTTGTCTTCCACCTCTCCCGGAGGTTCAGAGATCCTTGAAATTGACATTATGCAGCCTTCTAAGCTGCTCCTCCTGGGTTCACTTCTCATCCCTGCTTCCTTTCCTCCCGATGGTTCTTCTTAATAGCATGTGCTTAACATAAGGAAAGGGGACATATGGAAATTAAAGGTACCCAAAGTAGGCCATCAATTTTCCCTGCGCTCCACTGATTTATTTACATCACTGAGATATGTCATTGAAGAAACATTCATAAATTGCGTCCTAATCAGACACGTCTGAAGGATTGACGAGGCATCAGCCAGCAGGGAGCTGAGTGTCTCTTTGATTGATCTGTTAATTTCTCCTGCGCTAAGATTCCTTGCATGGTTTGACCCACTTTGATATATGTACTCTTTTGAATCTGCAGGATATTCATACGAGGGGGAAGCCAGAGAAAATGGCTGCCCTGCTGGCTTGATTTCCAGGCCCTCAGATTTCATTGTCAAGGATCGATTAAGCTCTCCTTTCGACTACCTCCACTGCTTTGGCACCTCTAAGCGCCCGATGGGAAGCTGAGAGCGAGCGCTTGGCTTTTTCATCCTCTGCTTTCAAAGCCAACCCCCAGCTTGGAAGTGCTGAAGGTTTTCATTCGCATCCCGACTGAGGTAAATATGCAGGTCGCTCTGTTTCAAATTTCTGGTTTCCTCGGGAGGGAACTGCCAACCCCCCAGCTTGCCGCTGCGGTGATGAAAGGGAGACAAATGCAGAATGAGGAGTTGAGGTTACGGGAGTTGTTCAGATCAGTTTGCCCTGGGTGGATGTTTGGTGAGAAACGTATGGCGAGGAACAAAGAGAGAAGGCGAGGAGTTGAGCACAGAGATGTGATGTAATTATAGAGAGCTAACAAAGTTATATTTACACCCCTTATACCCAAAAGAGCTACCTGTTTGTAGCTAGCTTCATTGCTCTGTCGTTGGCATGGCAGTGAGTCCACTACTTTGGTCCAGACTGGAATATTTAACAATACTGGATGGATTGTCGAGACACTTTGAACTGGGGCCAGGAGCATGTTACCATGCTGAAATTAGCACTTTGCTAATGTGTAGCCTCGCAGACCCTCAAACATTGAGGCTCTGCGAGGCTACACATTACCTAAGTGCTAATTTTAGCATGCTAACATTACACATTAGCATGCTACACATGCTGGCTGTAGACGCTTGTAAATTAGCATTAGCCAGAAGCTCATCATTTTTCCGGGAGTCACAAAGCTATAATAGTTGAAAACCTTGATTGGTTAGTTGCAATAATCATCCTGGAGCAACATTAATTATGATGTTCCAGGAGCGACATCGATCATGCTGGACTGTAAAGTGACCGTAAAATGTGCTCTTCACTCTCCCTCTGGGGTCGACGGACGCGCCGGCGCGTCCAAATCACGACGACGGAGCAGCGAGATGCAGCCTCACTGACTCTCCGTTTCAACTTGTGGCGAAAGTGCAGACTTCAAACAATATACCAGTTTTTAAATTGTGTTAATAGGCCGAGTAAAACCGGACTTGTGATAAATAATGTGCGCAACGCTTTTTCGCGAATATCGCCGTCACGTTTGGTGCGTGTTTGGTGCAGGAAGAAACGGTAAAAACTGACTTTTCTCAGTAACGTGTCCGCAAACAGGAGGTGCTTGCAAGCAAAAAAACAAAAACAAAAACACGTGATACCCCCTTTCCTATTGGTGGAAAAAGCCACCATATCAACCAATCACAAAATGATATGGTAAATCACGTGATTTGGTTGCTGGGGGACAGGGGGAAGTTGTGGGGAGGGACGGCGGCGAAGAGTGACAGCGATACTGACAGCGACAGAGACAGCGTTAGTGACAGCGAGCTTTGAGAGCTGAGAGATTTGTGACATGTTTGGAGTGTATAGATAGTGTGTTGTGTAGTGTGTTTAGTATGTAGTGTAGTCTTTTTTTTGTTTTGTGGGTCAAAACAATGAGTAGACTGTTGAGGACCTGAGGGAGGCCTGAGCCTGAGGCATTGCCTGCATTAAAATGTAAATAGTTACATATAACTTTGTAAATTTCAAAAACTTATGTACAAAATTAGCAAACAACAAATTAAATTTGCATTCTAAGTAATAAAAATGGTTTGTTAAACATATTTGTGGTTTTCACAGTAAAAAATCTAACTTTTTCCTACTCGGATTTTATGATTTTTGTGTGATTTTAGGTCCACTGTGTTAATACAGTATGTCAAAATTAAAAAATAACTGTACAGTAACATAAGTGAGGTTGTGCTGAGAAAAATGACACCAAACAAGGCAAGGTAAACAGTTTTCAGTCAAAAATGGCCATTTATACCCTGGACTCCAGAGGGTTTAAAGCCTCCTGAAAAAATCCCAGAAAGGCACGTAGTAGTTTCCATGGTATGTATACTGCTATCAGTCTCACATGGGCTCACAGTGCAATGTTTCACATTTCATAGATGAAACAATTACAGTTATGGGACTGTGCATGTGCCCCAGCACATCGGTGATGATGCATTTAGTCCAAAATCTAAATTAACTGCTCATTATAAAGTAAGCTAAGAAAGAAATATATGTCATGTAAGGGTTAGTGAATGAGTGAATGAGGGAGGGATCTTGAGTCTTGTTTTAGATGTATATGAATATCTTTTTTTTCTACAAAGGGACGTCAATCTCACCGGCTCATTCAACTAATGCACAAACTGGAGACTTCCGACTGAATGGATTGGAATGCAGGCTTTGCCGTGTCACTTCCTATTGTGTTGTGTGGTCCATCACTAATAAACACTTGAGGATGTGTACTGCCCACTCGCCCAGAACAGTGTCTCTTGAGGGAGGCACTTCTGGTTACAGCGTAAAACCCAGTGGAAGCTTGAATTAATTGAACATATATACGTTTTTCCCCTGGCAACAGCTCAGTCTGAAAATATTACAATAACAAAAATAGCGTGGGTCATAATCAGTCAGCTGCATTTTAAAAGCACATCCAGTCTCCGCTCTAACATTTCAATTATCATTTGTAAAACTGGGTCAAACAAGAGGTTCACGCGTCAGACACATCAGAAAAAAAAAATGTAATTTGCGTGGACCTCCTCGTGTCAGAATCTGCTGTAACTGTGTGTCACTGCCAACATCACCGTGTGCTCACAGCGGAGCTACAGAGAAGAAAACACATGCGGGCACAGTTGGTGGAGGCATGCCTATTAAACCCGACTCCTTCCTATACTGACTTCCTCGTCTGAAGGAGTAGCCAGCCAGAGGAAAGGCATGCTGGGAGGAAAAGGCTCCCTGAGGTGGCTCTTGGCTAAGCTGATGATGGCACATCTCGCCTGTGCACGTAAACACACGGACCGGAGTTTGGAGCCGACAACAATAAGCCAAAAATGTTCTCGTGTAATGGAGGACATGATGGTTGTCTGGAGATGGATCTGGGGCGGCCCCTCTTCACCCACCACCAGATCTTCTTGGTGGATAATATAAAGAAGTGCTTGCCAACACAGACAGATGGAGACGGAAAGAGAGGGCGATGGAAAGGGGGAAAAAGACAGAGTGAAAAGAGAGCGAGAGAGGGAGACCGCTGGTAGGAGGCTGGCTCATGGGGTTACTGCTGTCTGTCTTTGCTGGCACACACATTTGTCCTGACGGAGGTGAAAGTCTGGCAAGGATCTGCAGAGCGAAGCCTTTTGGACGTGGTTACCAGGCAGCATTTTTTTTTTGTCTCCCAACAATGCAGCAGATCATTTCTAACACTGCAACCGACACACTGTGCGCCATTAAGTGTTTCATTTCTGTGCTCGCAGACGGCACCTGTTTGCATTCTGCTCGTGTAATTGTTTGCTGCGATGAAACCGGGAGAACAAGCGAATGATTTGTTAGCGTTTATTGTGCTGTGATAATAGTATAATAGAAGTGTTACTTCTGCGAGACGGTGCACTTAAACAATAAACCTCTCGCGGCGACCAGCTCGGATGAAATATTGATCAGTGTAGACAGAAAAGTGGTCATATTTTCCTCTTGATTGTTGATTTTTTCTCCCCCAAAGTTTCCAATCATGCGTAAAATAAATGCGCTTCGTTTTTTGGAGGCGGTTAGCCGTGTAACTCTGTGTGGTTCCGAAAAACATTCCCGCTTAAATAAAGTATACGTGGTGCCCGTAATGAGTTACACCAACTTCTTCACCTTTGACACAGTGGATTAGGATACTGGTTAGACACATCAAACAATCCAATTACTCCAGCAGCCTTATCAGGCCTGAACACTGCTGCAATATGTTCTCTGAGCTTCCCACTTGTCCATATCTCATGTTAAATTATCTCCGATTGAGATGAAGTATTTCCCTGACAGATGCCAGTCTAATTGAGTGTTGCGGCTCCAGTTGGTGGGTTTGTAACTTGGCTCCGTGCCTCTCTCTGCCTCTGCATGATGCTGCGGAAAAAGTAACGGCGCTCCGACAGAAGCACAAATACACTCTTTGTTGTTTTCCTTTCACTTCTTGTTCCCCCCCCCTTCTACACAGGCAGCAACCTCTAAATCATTTGTCTGGCGGGTTAATGTCTTGGTGTGCACACTCCTGTCAATGGAATGAATGCGAGTACAGTGGATTCTGTTCACCATCACCATGCTCATCACCGTCCGCTGATCCAATTATTGTGCAGAGCCCCACAAATAAGAATCAGTATGGCTGCTGCATCTATTAGATGCCATCAGGCTCCATTTTCATTATATACAGTATGCTCCCACCAGGCCGTGCCATTCATAAACATTACATCGGTTTGCATTGTTATTCAGATGACACGCATCATTCGGCACTCCTCCGTCTCTGCTGTCCTTCACTGTCTGGGTGTCACGCAATTACCTCCAACTGACGGAAATTTGACACTGTTATTAATATTAATAAAATGTGTGTTTCTGTCTCGAAGCCTGTTTTTTTTTAAAAATAGGGTGACCGAAGCCCCATTCACATGGGACTAGTATCACCAAGAGACCGCACATGATTTATAAATTACCACCTCGAGTCTCAGTGTCTCGTGGCACATTCACACAGTATCAGCAAAGTTTACTTTTTGAAAATACACATTTGCAGCTCATTCAGGTGACGTCACACATGCTTTGTGGCTGTACTTGAACACGACAACCTTTTGTTGCTCCTAACCTTCACCGTCATCACGTTTAAAAGTCAGTTCAGGCGATCTCACAGCTGGTGACTGCTGTTCAAGCTAATATGAACCGCAGTCAAATTTCAATTAATTTGTCTGATGGCAGAAAACATATGTTTTAAAAGAAATAAAACCCCAAATCACCAACACGCTGCCTCGCACAGGACTAATATTATCACAGGGCCTCTGCGTTTGATGAACTATGGTAGATAATACGTGGTGGAATATTGACTTTATCAATTATGGACAAGGCAGAGTCACGCAGACTTAAGATCACACATGTCCTCAGCAATTATTTTTCACATATTCTTCTGAATAAATGAGAACTCTGATCTGCTGGTGGCACGAGAGGAATAGGCAGGGGATCATCAAAGTCACTGAGTGTCTTCCTCTGAGGGCCATTAATGTCTGTACAACATTTAATGGCAATACATATCAGTCTGGATCAATACTGTATGACTGAAGCCGCCCAGCTGTCTGTTGGTTGCCATGGTGGTCTACTAGTTAGGCTACATGGTCTCCAATTTGAGGTTGTGGGGCCAAATCCTGATTCTATTTTAAGATGTTTGTACTAAAATGAAGAATTCAAAATAGTCAGTATATTTCACTTATCACTGTGCGGTAGCAAGCCTGATCTCAATGTGATGAGTCCAATGTGATCTCAAACCCAGCAATTTATTTTTAAAAAATGTATTTCAAACCTTTGAACACATATCAGAGCCAACTTATTTCTAGACTAGAACCAACTCACTTTAAGATTTATTTTCAAGTGAAATGATCTTCCTGCAGCATCAGATACAAATCAGTAGTACAGTTGAACTTCCAGTTTATCGTAACTTGGATCTGGTTGCTAAACTTTTGGCTGTCTTGTCTAATCTTACTGGCAATAAAACACTTAAAGCCTTGAGATATTCTTTGTTTTTTCTAATCATCAACAAATTCCATGCAAACACCCAAAACAACAATGAAATAAACTGTAACTGCATGTTTATCCAAAGCCTGATGCTTTTTTCTTTCCTCTGTGCCATGGAGCCCCATCTTTGTTCAAAAACTATTAAAATACATCAATGAGCCTCAGTGTTGTTGCGCTGGGTGACATGATCCTTCATTACAATATTGTTAATTAACCCAACATACCCCTTGCTCTTGTTGTAAATACTCACTAGCAAACCCCATCTGCGGTGGAGCAAAAATCCCTAAAAGCTTGACTGTATTCACTGCTTGAGTAACATTTATTAAAAATAAAAACAAACCAAAAACCATTATGGGACATTACAGAGCGCCTTATCAATGAAACATATATCTGTGAGTCATTTTTGAAGACTTTTGTCTAGAGTAGGTCAGTCGGCCTGGGGCTGGGTGTCAAAGACAGTCATTAAACATTATCCTTTAATTTCTGAGGCTCAAGAACCACAGGCAGGTAATGAGACAATGGACCCCTGGGCACCGACGCATATAAGAGCTTCGGCTTGTATCCAACAGCGCATTAACTAAATTCACTTGTGACCCAACAGGATTTACAGCACGCATACACCAAGTTAACACCAACAGCATATTAACTAAGACACCCATCCAGCTGCATCTCAACAGGATTTACAGCACAGGACAACTCAAAGCCAACAGCACAATATCTGGAAATAAATTCTGTATCGCAACAACAGAGGATTTACAGCACAGGTCCGCTCAGTTAGAGCGTCCAACCTACACCGCCAGGAAAGACACACAGAGAACTTTAAGCCATCTGTTACTGTCAACCTTAATGACGTGAATGACTAAGCCCTTCGACTGCGCAACGAAAACGCAAAGTTAATGACAGCGACTTCACCCAGAGGCTCTGGCTTCTGGCTGGTCAGGTTGGGTGGTGGAAACGTGCCATTGGCAGTGATTGGCTCAAAGTCGGATGCTCTTAAAATCCAAAACCCGTACTTTCTTCTCCAGCGCTGATGAATGTATTTCTGCCATCGGTAACACTCGTTCCAGTTAAAAAGCAAAAATGTTGTGAAATTTGAGGGAGCTGCAGGGAAGAAACGCCATCAGTCAGACAATCCATCAACCCGACGGATCAATCAAAATTATTTCACAGAGAAATGAAGGTGGAGGTTAAATCACCAGAACTGTCTGTTGTCAACATCCACAGCATTTTAACTTTACTAGCTGTCATTTTACGCACACTTTTTTCTTGGATTATAACTGACATCCTCCGAATCAGGTGGTTTAGATAATATGACCTCACTGTTAGTAGTCTCACCATGACATCAAAAGTTTATTCTGCTCAGAACTACAGCGCATTCTCTTTCTGTTTTTGTTCCTTTCACAGTAAAAGCCCTGGACGGTATACACTGTGTAACTGCTTATCAGGGGGAACTTAAATTCACTCAGACCATTTTACCAACAGGACACTCCTTAAAACCACTTTCAGTACTACTACACAAGAGAAACAGAAACAGTGCAACTGTATCCAGATTTACTTTTTTTGTATTTGTAGCAACAAAAGGAACAAAGGGCACAGCTTATTAGAGAATGGAACTGAATAATGGTTTACTTACAAAACTAATGCATTATGTTACTCGTTACGAAAAAAAAAGTATTCTGAGTACTATTTAATGTGTTACCTCCAACACTCCATATACACCGATCAGCCACAACATTAAAACCACTGACAGGTGATGTGAATAACATTGATCATCTCATCATAATGCGATGTTCTGCTGGGAAACCTTGGGTGCTGGCATTCATGTGAACGCCACTTGACACGCACCACCCATCCAAACACTGTTGTGGACCAAGTTCACCCCCTCATCACAACAACACTACCCGATGGCAGTGGCCCCCCAGCAGGACAATGTGCCCTGACACACCGCAAACACTGCTCAGGAACAGCTCCAGGAACACAATAAAGGGCCCAAGGTGTTGACCGGGCCTCCAAATTCCCCAGATCCCGATCTGATGGAGCATCTGTAAGACGTGCTGAGCAGGTCTGATCCATGGAGGCCCCACCCTCCAACATACAGGACCCAGAGGATCCACTATAAAACGCCCTGGTGCCAGACACCACAGGACACCCTCAGAGGTCTGAAGTCCATGTCTTGACAGGTCAGAGCTGTTTTGGCTGCACAAGGGGAACCTTCACAATATCAGGCAGGTGGTCATAATGTTCTGCCTGATCGGTGTAGGTGATAGGTAAAACTACGAAAATAAGGCCCAAGTTGAATAATCCTTACATTATTAGCAAGTCATTTAAGTTCACATTGCCAAATTGTCTTCAAAGCCAACTATTCCTCCACGGTTTGGACCTAAATAAAAAGCAGGTGTATATTTGACTGCAGATTAAGGTTCACAGCTGGAGGTCTGGTGATCGCCTCTAGAACAGGAATTGGACGCTATTTCGGGATTTCTCTCCCCTGTCCTCGGTCATGCACTTCAGGATATTGTCAACAGTAAAACAAACGAAAAATCGTGATGACTCACACTGACTGATTCCTCTGAATATCAGAGACTCAGGCAGCCATGGTTTCTCTTCTGCACGTCATCAGTCTGATCAGCTTCTGTAGAAAGTGCTCACACGCATCTGTCAGTCACGTACATGATATCGTTTGGGTTTTATAGGTCGCTTTGGCTTCAGGTGGAAAAATAACAGAGCGAGTCAGGTTACATTTGTGTGAGAGACAGCCTGAAGTGGCACATCACATTAAGTCTAAATGCTAGGTGACAGGCTGGGGCTGAGATGAAAAGGCAATGAAAGGTGAGCGCTTCTCTTCTCCGTGGACATCTGGACATCACTTGTCTGACAGCTAGCAAAAAGCTCTTATTATTTTTGGGCTTAGTAATCTTTGCCTGCTGCCTGGCCAAAAGTTCAAGTCTGTCATTTATGACAAGAAAATAAAACTGCAACTGAGTTGGAATTGCATTTGAAAATATCCTCTGATTTCAATATAAAAATGTCACTGTATTCTTCGGCTTCAAAAACAGGGCTGACGCATGGAAATGTGCTCAGAAGATGACTTTTTGCTTTTGGAGAGAACTCACGTTGAGTGACCGCTTTGATGTGAGCACTGTGCTCAACTTTTACACTCATGTGCAAAACAGAGAATGTGCTTATTCTTCCACTAAACCTTTGAATTCAGGATGATGACGCCATTGGATTTCATGTTTTGACTTACCCTAACCCACTTGTGATTGGAAAGTGTGACCTTTGACCTTTGAAGAAAGAGATGTTAAACTCAGACATAAATTTTAAACCACAGTTTTTGACGAAAGGAAACCATTTGACACTGCAGGTATTGTGCTATTATTGCCACAATATTTCAAAAGAGAATGAAATCTCTGGGTTGACATTTGCTATTGCAGTGTATGACTGACATTTAAGAGGAGGTCTGTCTGCCATTCATGGATCCAGTTGTGGTGACTGCGGATGAACATAAGTACAAAAACTCACAGCATCTAGTTGTCCTGTAACCTCACGTAACGACTCACGTATTTCATTATGATTCCAAACATGACACAATGTAATTTCCAGGAAATGAAAATATGAGCATGTAAATGAACTTGCATTTCTGCAGCACTTTTCCAGTCGACTGACCACATTCACTGATGGCAGAGTGTGCCATGCAAGGTGCCAACTGCACATCAGTAGCAATTTGGGTTGGGTGTATGTTGCTCAAGGACCTACTCAGCTCAGCCAGGGGGAGCCAGGATTTGAACCAGCGACCTTACTATCACTAGATGACCCGCTCTAACCACTGAGCTACAGCCGCCCCGTTTATGCAGATAAGGATCGGTTCATTGAAATAAGGTGTTGGTGGTACTAATTCTGAGCATTACACTGTTACAGACGAAGAGGACGCAACGAGATGACGTGATTAAAAGTCCGCCAGTCAAACCTAAACGAGTGGATTATGATGTAGGATACAATGATAGAAATGTGGTATTTTTGTCTGTTTCATGTATTCATTTGAAGAAAGTTACAGTGACCTCAGATTGTCGATCTGATGTTGTCGTCTGTCACAATCTTTAATCCCTCAAATGAAGAGGGTCCTTCAGTGAACCTTAAACCACATGCTTCATATGCATTGTGATTTATTTCCCAGTCTGTTTCCACTACACTTTTTTGCACTTTGCTTTATATTGATACGCCAATTTTTTCCACCTGAGCAAAGCAAAGGATCTTTTGAATTTCCGCTCTTTTTTTTTCATGCACAAATTGAAAATGTACACAGAAACAGGTGAACTGAAATGCACCAAATGGTTGACGTCAGTCCCAAAGCTGCAATTTCCTATTTGGCTGTGGGAATTGAAGCAATGTAACAAACATCATTAGTACCCACCCTCACAAATATTGGTCCAATCAATCAGTTAATTGGATCCAAAATATTCACACGCTGATGAAGAGATCACTGTCACTGCAGAACTTTTGAGGAAGTATCAAAATGCTCAGTCCTCACAGCCCAGATTCAGACACTGTACCTTTAAACCAGTCATCAGGACCTCCGCAAGGTTATGATGTCACACCTATACAGTGTCTGCCCTCAGCCACACCCACACAGCCGTGGTTCCAATAAACACTGGCAGAGGTGATGCCTGCTCAGGCCTGTGAGAGCTGTCCAATCAGAGCAGACTGGGCTTTTTGGGAGTGAGGTTTTTAAAGAGAGAGTCAATAGAGGTGCTGCACGTATGAACAGAATCAGAAAAATCATGTTTTTCAAACATCTAAAACTGTAAAAAAAAAAAAAGAAAAAAAAAAGAAAGAAAATTAATTAGACGCCCATAATGATACAATCAAATCTATTCTTTCCCAATTACAATTTTTACCCAATAACCATTGGAGCCAAAACACGCACCAATCATATATACTGTGTGGGTGTGTGTGTGTGCGTTTGTGTGTGTAGAATGAGTTCTTACTGTATTACAATCAGCAATTATAATTTCCAGCCCGACCTGTATACTTCATTCTCGGTTCCGCCGCCACAGACCGGAACGACCTACTGAGGTCATGATATCTTAAGCTTTCAAACAGTCTATTGGGATATAAAAGTAATACAATCATGTAGGCGGTTACACAGCACTCAGAGTCTTATCTACAATACAGAGAATCCATTTGCTATACGGCCCTCTCCCTCCCTCCCTCCCTCCCTCCGCCGCCCTGTTTCTGACCTTGTCATATAATGGAGTTCGGCTGTCTTGTCATTTAGAATTGGACAACATTCGTCCTTTATGGTGCCGCTGCCCGCCTATAGTGGGTAATCTCACATCTCTGAGAGCTCATCTCATCTACCTGACTGACTTTGGCAATATCACAGAGGGACTGTGGAAACTGATCCAGCAGCACCTACACTCCCACTCTATGGCAGCGAAACAACAAATCTCCCTCCCTCCCTCCACGTCAGCTGCAGAGGAGGAAATCTGCTCCTAATATTATTGAGTAATTGTTATTTAAAGACATCAGGAGCGCTGGTGTAGACTCAGTCAATCGTGGACTTAACTTCTTTATGAATGAGGCTGAAACTAACCACCCATGCTACTGAGCTGATCACAACCAAGCAAGGCGTTACAAACACAGAGACGGGGTGAATTCTCCTATTCTGCAGCAGACTTTTCACACGATACAACTTGCCTGACGTCCTACTTCAGCAGAGCCTTTAAGACCTCTGTATGTACTTTTTGAAAACCAAGCGAGTGAATTGTGCAGTGACTCAGAGCTCGTGGAAAATAAATCTCCAAACAGCTTACTTATGAAAACCAGTTCCCCGCCAAGAAAATCCGCCTTTGCCCCTCGACTTATACACAACAATTAGTCATTAATAAATATAAATGACTGGAGCTCGCCTCAGGAAATATCCGCCCCTAACATTAACCTCCATGTAGCCAAATCAGCCGCTCGCGTCTTTGCATGATTGTTGAAATTGAGAGACAAAATCCTCTGATGGATTTTTTAGTCGGCAGCCTCCGAACAGGCCAATAGCTGTGTGTTGTTCATAGCTGGCTAACCCTGCGCCGGAGCACATGTAGCTTAAGATTCAAAGTGTTTGATTTTTTGTAAGCTGCTAATAGACTGTGGTGAGAGGAAGAGGAAGCTAAAAATACGGACACTGTTACATAAAATGAACTCTGCCATTTGAGCAGTCAGTATTAAAGCTCCTCATCTAAAAGTCCAAATATATTTTCAGTTTAAAGAGGACACATTGTGCCTTTTCACTTTTTTTTTCCTTTCCTTCAGTGTTTTATACAGGTCTTGTGTGTGTAAAGGGCATTTAAAGTTGAAACGATCAAAGTCTGCACCAACTGCTCCTCTCTTCAGCAGAACAGTGGTGCAGAACTGGACAGCAGGAGAAAATGTACGTGTTTCTGAGCATTAAATCATGTAAACCTTTTCTAGCAGTAACCCAAAATAAAATTATGAACCTGAACATTTAACAAATGCTTTCAGTACATTTGCAAACGTGGAGAACAAGAGAACCTGTGCGTCTCTGGTTTTGTAAGCGTGTACGCCTACACATCTTATGTATAGTACAGGACACGTGACAGAAACTCCCTCTGTACTTTATTCTTTTCCCAAAGCCTGGAGACCCCCCACGTCTTGAGCTCTGAAACATCAATTTCTCGCAGACTCCTTTCTCTGGAGCAGAAAAAGTAATTTTCTCAATCATCGAATGAGTTTTGTCCCGACTGTCAGAATGTTCCATTGCCCGGTTTCTCTTTAGAGTTTAGGCATTATATTAACACACGCTCTTTTAGGCAGGACAAAAGAGTTGGATGATTGCTAAAAGTGGGGCAATTAGACTGATGTTGCGCAATGGCCCGTGATAAGAGATATCTGCCATGGCGAGAACATTCAAGATTTTGACAGCGTGTGCAGAATGACTCGGGATGTTAAAGTTTGCAAAGTATATTACAGCTGCGTTATGGCACGCTCAAGTGTTGAAGATCCTTCATATATAGCAGACATTCTGACTGTCACATAGATCAAAGTAGTGATACATTGAGAGATATACAATTATCACCAAACATACATTTTCTTTAGATTCTGTAATGTGAAAAAAAACTTGAGTTGATAGCGGGGGGATGTGATTCACAGTGACACAGAAGGCTCAATTACAAAATATGGTCAAAACAAATGGAAGATTATTAATATTGGGTAGCTCTGCATTTCCAGAAGTGGTTTGATTGCCCTTACATTAAATGAAATGTAGTGTTTTAACAGCGCTTATGACATTTTTAAGTGGCTATATGTATCCCATGATGCTTTTCCCTTAATGAGAGCAACGTCTAACTGGTTGACAGTGACACCAATTACCAAATGCAAGGCTTACATTATGAAAATGATCATTAAGCCTGCGCCCATTTATTGAGACACTGTCAATGATTCAAATGCAAAGATGCAGAAAACAACAAAAGTGTGCTGAATGTTTTCTTGCTAGTGTCACACACACTGAGGATGGAACACAGTGTGCGGGCTGGAGAACAGGCTCAGCGGCCTCTGTCTTTATGTGGGCAAGGCCTTCAGCAGCAGCTGTGACCATGTGGCTGGAAGCATTTTCTCTCTGACTAATGGTTTTCTAGTTTGACACAGCTGCTTCAAGCGCCATTCAGGTACACGCCGCCATCTTTAAATATTATCCACAGATTCAACCACTAACGGTTTTACAGTTAGAACATGAAAACATTTGTATTGTTTATGAAAAAAAAACGCATCATTTGCTATCCTAACAAATCCAACATCCTGTCACCAGGAGCTGTGTTTCACAACATACGACACGACACTGCGAGCAGCCATCTTGAAACACGCACTATGTTTAGTTACGGGCAGCGGTGGAAGAATATCAATATGCCCTTTCTGAGGAGAGCACTTCTGGCTGAACTGCTTGGAAAATCAGAAAATTTAACTTTACCTTGAGTTATTTGTCAAAGTTCCATACTCACTGAACATTTATACACTTTTAAAAAGGGTCGCTTTAGCTTTGGCAGATGGCTCACACCTGTAGTCACTCTCCACCACTGTAAACCATGGCAGAGTGACAACATGAATTATGATTCTGTCAGAAGTCCTTCCAGTTGTAAAGCCCCCAAAACCATTCCCTCAGGTGCCAACAGCAACACTGGTCTCAGTGTTTTCTTGCACAAACCGAGAATGGAGTTCTGACAAACAGTATGAGTGCTCTGATCTCTAAATGAAACACGACTGTTATTGTTAGCAGCGATTTTACATTTTTAGTACAAAGTGTTAGTGTGTTTTTTCAGTGTTTAAACGTGTGCAAAACTCCTCCAAAAGTGTCCTTTTTATAGGCAAAAACGAACACAGCAGTATAAATGAAATGAACATACAGCTGCTTAAAAGATTTTGATGAAATTGCCGTCACTTTTATCCAAATCAATTATGTGCCTCCACCTGGACTGAAAAGATATGCTCTCCCTGCTTTATGTATGGAACTAAACTAGTCATAATGTAAGTATGTCTTTGACTTGTTTGTAACAGGCGGTTGATTGAGCGGCTGAACACCTCAGAGAGATTTTACCAACTGCTGTACTTTGTGTGGGCGCATGTTTGGCTGAGGAGCTGATCCTCCAAAAAAACAATTAGTCAGGCCTCACATGTGATGACGGTCCTTTTTTTTGACAGAAAGTTAAGAGTGTTATGCCAGTGAGACTTTACAGGTCCTATTTATAAGAGAAGTTGATTTCTGAGTCTCATTCCCAAATCGTCTAAAAGGGGTTAGGGTTAGGGTTAGCTTTGGGATAGTGGCCGACCCGACATACAATCCCAAAGCGTCAGTACTTGATGAGCTGTGAAGGAGACTCAGATATCAACTTTTCTTACACGACCTTTAAATGACACTGTGTGGTTTTGAGTTGTAGTGTTTAATGCTGCTGCTGGAGATTCCCAACAGGCAAAGAGCACTCGATGTGCTCTTTGCCTGGAACACACTGGCTGCTTAGAGCAACACATGTAAAATCTTCTTTAACATGGATTCACTATTTTATTGCAGCAGTAGAATGCAAGAAAAACACCATTTGTTGGTGGTACAAAGCATTTTGGTTTTTACCAGTTGCCAGAATAAAATAAATATAATTGATACCCAGTTGGCTTTTTGTTGGAGCTTTTCCTGTGCTTTGTTTACTCTCTGAAATAATCGAGATTTTTTATTTCTGAAAAGCTGCAGTTGACACTGCTAGCAGCCTGTCCTTCATCCTCAGTTGGGAAAATTTCTCAAGTCCCCAAGCACTCAGAAGTGTCACAGTCAAAGTCTGATGGATAAAAACAGAGGAGCAAAAAAGAAAAAATCGAGGAGCAGTTGGTCAGAACGCTTCAAATCCGCTCAGACACTGCTAGAGCTGGTTACCAATTACAGCACAATGTAATTCAGCCCGCTTCACAGACAGTGCGGAGCCCTTAGTGATAAAATATGCATCATCTTCCCACGGCCCAGTCTCCCGGACAGCCATCAGAAGGGTCGCTGAACCCCCATACATCTGTGTGTGACAGCAGGCAGAGTCTGACTCGGTGCCAGAACCACAGCTCTCCAGGGAAATCATTTAGTCGAGAACTTGGGCCCAGTCACAGTCTGCTCGCTGCTGATAAAGGGGTCAGCCCGTGCCCGGGTCCTGTCCTGCACCCTCTCCACATCCTGTTTCAAAAACCCATCAGCCATACGATGATTAACTCAAAGGGAAAAAAGATTAAAGGAGAAGAATATCTTGAAAGAAAGAGAGAAGCGGGGCTGGGCGCTGTCTATGTAATCACACAAAATGCCACAGTTTTACTGGCTGGGATGTAATGGCTGCCTTTGAAGGAGCAGCAACAGGCCACAGCTTTGATGTGGGACTTCCACAGAGTAGAACTTCTCAGTTGTCTCCCTCCCCGTCATGGTTACACCTATCGCGAGCCATTTGTGCCCGAGCACATTCATTACGATATTTATTTTAGAGGACGGGAATAATAAGCCTATCCCGTTAAAGCATGCGATGCTAGGCGGCACGTCAATTTGCACCATGTTGAAACTAATTAAGCTTTCAACATTGTCATGCCAAAGATAGCCTCCTCCATTTGGTCATTCATTAAAAATATGTTGCAATTAAGATGATCCATTATGAGCTTAATTACGGCATTAATGCTGATAATTCCGCACGCTGCGGCGGGATGAAATATGGAGCCTCCTCAAAATGACGGGGAAAACTCGGGAGGCAGCGCCGGCGCCGCGTCCGACAACTGATAATCAGCTGGTCAGGTGTCACGCTAACAGATACTAACACTGTAGCTGCCGTATGATGATTATCCCCGGGCGGCGGAAACAGTTTGCAGCATCATTTGTTCTGCAGCCGGTGACAACAGCAAATTGATAATCTGCCATTATCTGCGTGGTAGGCCTGGGATGAACGCTGGACATGTAGGAGGAACCACCAGGACTGTTTAATGACCTAGTTCCCAAAGGTATAGCCATGGATGGATGGGAAGAGAGGGGCGCACAGACACACAACCAATTAACAACAAGCAATTTAACCTTCCCACTGAGGGAGACAGGACGGGTTAAACAGAATCACGGAGTGGTGGAGTGATTACACGGAGCGCTTAGTGCCTACAACTGTATGCACTCCCATTTACAGCTGTCTCCACTCCCCCACCGATAACCCCACAAAGAAATAATGAGCCTCTGTGAGTTTATGCTATGACATGCTTTTGTTCTCCAGCCGGGGAGTCACTTCTGTTCACCAGTTTGTTTGGCTTGTTTGCATTGTAACAGGGAGACTGCCTCGACAGCAGAAAGGAGAAAATTACCAGTAATTGGTGAAATCAGTCTGATAGTTATTCGGCTCTCCTTAAAGGAAAGATTAGGATTCTCTGAAGAGTGTGTGTGTGCACACAGCGAGTGCCCAGCAGCTGAACGCTATTGAAGAGGAGCAAAATGAGTGTTTTGACTTTTGGAGCGGTTCAGTCTCAAGAGAGGAGACACTAACAAGTTGGACATGCAAAGGCTTTCGGCTAAAATACAATTTCTTGAACCATGAGAGAGCAGGATTCGATAGAGCTTTCCTCCCGTCGAGATGTTGTGGAGTGGTGTGGTTGTTGTGTCTGAAAACAATCACATTAACCGTTTGACCCTCTTTTTGACTGCACGCCATAATATTTGTGTCCAAGGCTAACACTCGCCATTTTCTATTTCAACTGAGTTTATGTAACTTTTGTCATGATGAATGACACAGTCTTCCTTTTACAAGTGAAGGGAGTTAAATTCATGAATTTAACTCTGCAATTTCAGCTTCACTTGGTCTGATTCTGATGATTATAAGTGATGTTAGAAAACTTATGCCTTAAGGTGCTTTGACAGAAAAGGAGAAAAACAACAGACACAACTTTTCACATATTAATATTGTCAAACGGCCATGGTTTGGTTAGGGTTAGGTCTTTCTTTGGCCTACAGTAACTATGTTCACTCATGTCACGTCATGTCATTTACGTACGTTAACCTACTCATGTAAATTAACTTAAATACAATCACTCTTGTCTCTTGATTATGAAGCCAAGGTCTCCTAAAGGAGATGTTCAGTGTATGACCCATCCAACTAACCTGACTCTCACCAGATGCATTTCGTTCCGCCTAGCTCCACTCACATACATCTGGGATCGCTCCCGTTGGGAGGGATTTCAGCACCAGATTTTATGGTAGAGCCAATCAGGACTGCCGGGCGGGAGTTTCATAGATGTGACATAGCGAAGAAGCAACTGTTTTGATTCAGACAACAATGGCGGCTCGCATCGAGGAAGCAAGCATCAACATTGATGCTGCTATTTCATCCGTGTTGTCCAATCTACCCAATATTGTTTCGTTAAAAGAACATCAGAGAACGGCTCTGAAGGCTTTTGTTGGTGGAAACAATGTTTTTGCCCTTCTCCCGACCGGATTTGGCAAGAACTTGATCTACCAAATGGCTCCAACAGACAAGTGGTTTATCCAATCCAGGATTTTTGATAAGGCCCAGCCTTCTGAAACACATCTCCAATGGAGCGATCCCAGATGGATGAGTGGAGCGAGGCGGAACCAAATTCATCTGGCGAGAGTCAGGTTACCATCCAACCACCCTGACTTGGAATTTTCTCAATCTTTTTACAACGGCACCTGTGAGGCGCTTCAAGAAGGACGGTAACTACAACACCAGACTTGGATCCATAGGGCCAGTGACAGGCTGTTGGATGTGACGTGCTGGGAGTGACGACGGGCTGGGCAGTGGATATATTTGCAGTTTGCACAGCACAGTGAAGTCTCCACTTTTTTTTTTAACCACTTCTCCAACTTTGCTGACCTGATTGGTTATTTTGTTTAATAGTGTGTTTCTCAGATTCTTGTGGGATGTGTGTCAAACCTCATGTGGAGGCCGAGGTGAGCGTGTGCTGACGACCCTGCCTGAGCCCTCTGCTTCGCTCAGTTTGCTGCTGAGAAAGGATAAAACAGGTCTCAAGAGGAAGAAATACGCCTCCGAATATCACTCCATTTGGCGCGACACCTTTCCCTTTCTTGACATTTGCCTCCTGTTTTACCTGCTCGTCTTCTTGCCTCCACACCGGAGGAAACTGTAGTCCTGCATCATTTTATCCTCCTTCTTGTTCTTTTTGCAGCTCTACCAGGGAATCATATGCAGTCACTGAATGCATTCTATTTAAAAGCAATAAAAATGTCAATGTGAACCACAGGTTGGTTCACATTGACAGCAGTGGTGCTGACTTTCTAAATAGTTATTGTGACTCAGCAATTGTAAAATAAACTGTAAAAGGTGTCCTGTTGAGTTGGTTTGGTTTTAGTCACCATAACCTGCTGTGTGTATCCTTGAGGCCTAACAAATGTGTTCAATGAATTTCCTTCCTCATAAAACATTTGCAAAGCATATTTGTTCCATTTTCCTGTCTGGGTGCTCGCACACCGCCCATCCTCGTGCACGTTCGTACATACACAACCATCAGAAAACTTTGCTTTTGAGTATAATAGTAGCACAGATCACCTCCACAGGGAGCCGTTAGAACTTTGATGTTCACTTCTCTGCTCAGCAGGTGTAGTTGAACATTATTATACGCACACAGATCATTTTTTTTATTTGCCCACCCTGAAATAAACTGAGCGCAACTAATTACTCCCAGCATGTAACGTGTGACCGAAAGCGCTGTGTTGTGTTGTGAACCTAAAACATGATGAGAGCACGTCCTCTCTGCGTACTGCTCTTAAATGTGTCTTAAAGCAGCTGTGACCAAATAATTATCAGTGTTGTAGTAAAACACAGTGTTAAGTTGTATTAGTCTGAGTATAATTTGCCATTCCAATCAATTATTCGCTAATTAAAATCATTAAAGACCTTGGACTACAGTGGGGAGGATTAGTTGGATTGTTTTTAGCTTGTGTTGTCACGCTTCCTTAATTCTCTCCACAGGTGGCACATATCAAAGTTCACAAAACAGTCCTCTACTTGTCATTACCTCGAGATGGTCTCTCCAGTCTGAAGCTCGTACTTACAGAGCATACAGCATGCAGTGAATGCAGCATTAGTGGCGGTTTCGCTCAAGCTTGTTAGAAAAAAACATATCCAATACTGCAACGTGCTCCAGCTGCAGGCGATGGATAATTGAAAATCAGCTGAAGCCAGATCTTGTTCTTCTGTGATTGTTATTCGGTTGGAAGCACGTGTTTTAGTCCCTTTTCGGGTCCAACTGCTGAAGAGGCACGGCAGAGCTGGATCAAGCTCGACAGTCATCTACTGAATTTTTTAACAGAATCAATCGCAATGGCAGCACGGAGAAGAAAAACCAAGCCTGGGTTGAAAATAACTGGAATTATCCTTCAAGAGTGAAATACAAACCGCCTGCTGAACAGGAAGCTGGATTTCAAAAATGTTGCTGCTTTTGTTCCTTTATGACTGAACCCATGTCTGAAGTATGCAGTTTCCTCTTGTCACATCAACTTCAGATTTTTTAAGATTCGTTCAGGGAAGTTGGTCAGGTGCTGAGAGAAAGTCAGTCTATATAACGACATAAGTCAATGCGATTTATATAGTTTTACATTATTCTGAATGGTCGGATAATGAATATTTAATAAAGCAGCTACAAGGAAATTTCATTTTGTGTGATTCTGGTGCCCCGGTGGACAAAAGCGGTATGATCTGGCAAGGTGAAAGAAAGACACAATGTGTTATTGAATACAATTTTTTTATGTTTTAAACAGCTATGATTAAAGCAACAGTATGTAGAATTTGGCATCTATGTGCAATGTGCCCCCCCCCCACAGTTTCTGAGTGCAGAAAACAAAAATCCCAGGTCTGTAATAATTTGTCAGACGTGATGTTGGTGCTGACTACTAACAAGACTCATTATGTCATAATAATGTTATGTGCTGAATATTTGTATCTTGGAGTGAATATGTATGTAATGCCCTCTTACATCTTACCCTCTCTCTGTTAGCAGAAACAAGTGATGGGGGGTGGACAGAGTCACCATTCACCCTGTTACGAGACGCTGTTTCATCAGAATTATTTCGAAGCTGTTGTTTTAAGGTGAAAAGTTACATAATGTTGTTTTAATAGCTCTAAAATGATGACAGTAGTTTCTGCAGCCTTACAGTACGTAATTATTATGCCGTTTGTCACACTCTTTACCTTTATCAATTAACTGCAGCTTCTGCGTCTTGGATATTGCCTCCCACACACACACACTCCTTCCCCCAGTGACAAATGCAAGGAGAGGAAGAGGAAGTGAGGCAGTGCATCAGATGTGACCCATGACGGGGTTATCATAGTCGATGATAAAGCAAGGCCGTGAGGATACAGCTGTTCCTTACAGGAGTGTATACGTGGATCTACCGATGCGCGCTGAAGTGGCGGAGAATGTGAGAAGGCTCCGTTCGACACTGTTTACGCCGACTCCAGCCTGCACCTCGCCGATAAACCTGAGAGCTGCAGAGTTACATCAGGCTTCATGATGAAATGACCAGCGTTTGTTTCGCGTCTGCACTTCTGTCTCTGAGCGCGCTCCCTCCCTCCCTGCTGCAGTCGCCTCAGCACCCTGCTCGTCTAACTCCACGCTGCCTTTAAGAGAAAACACATCTGGAGTCGCACGGTGCAGCCTTTAGCTACATGAGAGACATGTTCATGCTCAACGTTCTCACGTATGACCAATGCATCATTAATGAATAAGTTACCTTTGTTTCCTCACACCTTCGTGCAACGTGCAGTTTAGTCTTCCCCTCATTGCTCCTTGTTCTGCATGCATGGCGCCAATGTAATAGTGAGCCTCATGCTCGGCTTCACTGGGAAACCCACTGAAGCAGTAAGTTGGAAAAAAAAGCAGAGGAAAGTCTTGTTTATGGGATGTTCCTCTTGGCTGACGAGGCCAGGGGGGGGGGTAGGGCCGACGGCCGAATCGTGTCAACATGAGATCTCACTTGTAGCGGTGTTACCAAAACATGGGAGGCGAAGAACAGGGAGATTTAGGAAGAACGCTGCGGAACGCTAACTGTTCACACGTGGCAGCCCGAGCATGATGCCCGACAGAGCCTCCATCTTTAAGATGAGTGTGGAGAGGAGGGGTTATGTGGGGAGGAGAACAAAAAGGATGAGGCAGGGAGACACATTACAGCAGATGATGTGATGAGTGCGCTGGGATAAATAACGGCAAAGAACACAGCTCTTTATTTTCAGCTCCTTGTTTCTGCTCTCGTGTGTTCACAGCAGCTCCCTGTCCTCCCCATCAGTCTCTTCCCTCATATTTTCTTTATCAAACAGACAATTTTCCGCTTTCATGTCGTCCGTCTAGATTCCTCGGCGCGTTTAGAAGTGTGCGAAATGAAGTCCCTCCACCACAGATTGATCCCCGTCCAGATCATCCTCCTACTTTTGACCTGATAGCTTTCAGCGCGCTTGAGGAGGGTTTAATGTCCATGGATGTGAGAGGGTCGTGTTCAGTGTGCACGCTCACATCCAGTCCTTTCCATCTCATGGGCAGATCAAATTATAATTGCAAAGAAGATTTTAATATTCAGAGATGTGCTGTATGCAGTCATCTATGACCTCTGTCAGACCAGCGCCATCTCCAACAATGTTACAAGACTTTAAAGGGTAGGTTCACAGTTTTTTCGAGCCCTTGTACATCAGTGTTCAGGAGAGCACTAGAGAAGATTTTGCTAAATGTAATCATTCTGTCTGTTAATACTGGCTGGGTGTTCGTCAGCCCTGGTCCTCGGGGACAGCTGCCCTGCTCCAACACACCTGATCCAAATGATCAGCTCGAAATCAAGCTCTGCTGAAGCCTGATAACGACCCTTTCATTTGAATCAGATGTGTTCGGGCATGGAAACATCTCAAACACCCATGGTAGGGGCATTGTTCAGCAGGCAGTAAGAGCTGCCTTCCCGTCTGTGTTTTCAGTTTAAAACATGAGACAGCACTCGCTCTGTCTGTCTGTCTGTCTGCTCATCTGAGGTCTGATAAATTACCGTTTTGTTTTGCGATCCCTTTGTCACGGCTCAGAAAGGGGAACACTTTGTACGTTTTGTCCACTTTCTACGCCCATGTTGTCCAATGGGACAGTTCTCACAGGACACGCCGTGTTTCACAACCTGCTGTAGTCTCAGCATCTGGTCTATTTCTACTCACAGGAAAACACATGATAATGTATCATAACCAAAGATAAATGATATATCATATATTATGTAAATGATCAGATATTGATGAATAATAAAATGATAAAAATATGTCTTGTCAGAAGACATTTTACAAAAGTATATAGGGAATATGAAATAGTGTTTAACAATGTAAGACAAGGTACAATATTCATCTTTTTTTCTATTTATTTTCTATTTAACTTTATGCATATTTTTCTGATTCTTTTTCCTGTACTGTTGCATCTTGAGCTGTTTCCCCATTGTGGGATAAATAAAGCGTATCTTAATCTTAATCTTATAAGACTCTGTCATAATGAGTGTATACTGTAGTATACCATGCACATAATTTATAATTAACAATTTTCACAGCAGACGTTTCGACTTTCGAAAACACAGATGAAATTTAGAACATCAGTGATGGTTGCATTCCATTCAGGTGAGTTGGTTCCAGGGCTCTGGTGTTGTGCATGCTCGCTCACTGACATAGCTTACTGGGACACTTAATACAATGGAGCTATTGTTAACATTATTGGTCACAGCTTTGCTTTTCCTGCCTTGACGAGTCAAAGTGTCTGCAGTGAAAAGGCTCTATGAGGACACGGCATTCCTGCTGACATCACCGGAGCTGCTGATGTCACATCATACTGACTCCCCTTTTGTCTTCACTGTACATTTACAACAGAGCAAAATTGTATGTACCCACAATGCCTCTGTTCGACTGCATTTAGATACATTTATACATCTATGTAGCACCAATAAATGAGCCAGCAACCAATGATCAAAGCTGATCTTCTAGAAGGAATTATATTTTACATACAAAATATCAGTGCCACTGATAAGAGAGCATGGGCCTCACCAAGATGAGCCTGTTCTCCTCCTGATCGGTCCAGACAGTCACAAGCCGGTCGTTTAGATGCCAAGACAACCGGCTGTCAGGTAGGCACTATTTGAATGATTTGACTCAATTTTATCACCTGAAAATATCTCAAAACTATACTTGGTGTTACGAACAGTGGCTCATTTACACAATTCATCTCTGAAAGCATCCTCACCAGGAGCAGGAACACCTCCGGGAATTTGGAGCAGACTTGGCTAGAAGCTTCGGACTTTGAATTGGGCTGTGAGTGATGATGTCCACAAAAACACAAATACAGACATGAATGCAGAGAGAGAGGAGCCCTTATGTGCCTGCGCTCTGATGGGTTTGTCCAGGATGCTGCCTGGTCTTCTTCAACAATGCATGCTGGGATTTCTCTATCGCGGCCCAGAGACGAATAAAGGGGTTATCAGGAATAGCGTATAAACAAAGAATGGAACTGACAGTGCTACCGATGTGCACACTCTTTGAAAATGACCAGCTACATGCACGCTGAGTCTATACCGTCAGACTTTTTTCACAATACTGTGCTCTTTTTTATATATTCACCCATTCAGTGTTTCACCTGGAAATAAATGCAGTCTGCTCTATTATTCAATCATTTTTTCATGCTTATTATATCCAGTGAAGAAGTTACACAATCAATCATCCATGTGGGATGCTGAATAAATCTGTGCCAATGCTTGTATGCCCAAGCGGCATAGATTATTCGATGCTGGAGTTGCACAGATACAAAGTAAAATTGATTCCACATTACGCCTTTGTGTTTTTTGCATAAATGCTTTAACCGGAAAAAAAACGCCAATTCCCCTGAAAGTACCTCCTCGTGTGGCTGCTGTTGATTAAAGAAGCAGGAGAAGCAGTGAGCGGCCATGCGGCTGTACGCAAACTGCCTTGGCACGTAGCTGGATATTAAACAGTGTTAATAAAACAGACAGACAGCTGCTATAAAATAAGATTAGAGTTGACAGAGAACGGAGATGATTCAGAGGAGGCGGTGTGGAATTTACTACTACGGCACCTGCGAGCTCTGCGGCGCACAGGAAAGACTTCTGTCTGTGTGTGACGATAGAAAACACAAAGAATATCAAGAAGGACCACGGTGAGAAACAGGGAAGGACAGGGAAGTGTCCGGTGCAGCAGCAATCAGCAGCAGCCTGCAGAGTCATGTATCTTCATATAAGGAATAGCTGACATGGCTAGAAATATAACTGACGCCCCTTCCTGATCCTAATGCATGATTAACATTTAACATCACAGGCCTGCCTTTATTTGGTGTGAAGAGATTTATGATTGGATTTACTCCTGAGACTTTAACAAGCACACAGGGAATGTACAGCACCCACAAGTCCCATCATATCATACAATC
This sequence comes from Lagodon rhomboides, assembly GCA_039737535.1. Taxonomy (NCBI): domain Eukaryota; kingdom Metazoa; phylum Chordata; class Actinopteri; order Spariformes; family Sparidae; genus Lagodon; species Lagodon rhomboides. The sequence continues at coordinate 4,983,736 of CM077801.1, forward strand.
AGCATTTGCTTTATTATGCACACGTTCGTGCAATTACTAACCAACCATTTTTTGCAATAATCACGTGCTCCTGAAATGTCATTTCAAAAAAACATGTCACAATGTTAAACACTTTGCGGTTACACTTTTTACAGGTTCAGACATGTTATGGCAAGTAGGTGGTTGCAAAATGCTTAACCTCATTTTTTTGAGCCACGAATTTCAAATAAATTAAGATGTATTTAAAATCACCCCAGCGTGATTTGATGATAATATTTAGCTATTTTCCATTAAGCAGTTAATAAACAGATTGCGACTTCCAACAGGTTTGTGCTCAACTCCTGCTGATCGGGCCATTTTAATTTGCAAATAGTTCCGGTCTCAGTGGGCGACTAATTTGAAGTGGGCTGGTGTAAAAGAAAAAGACAAGAAAAAAATACCACTTAGAACAATTGTTCCAAAGCCAGACTGATTGGCTGAAGTGAAGAAATTGGTGAGAATGTAACTGGTTAAAAAACATAAAAGAAAACTAACTTTAAGTTAGTGGCCTGCTGAGGGTTGATGACAGGAACTAGTTGTAACGTTCCCTGAAACGGTAATCAAGAAATGACCAGCTGTTTATGAATTGCTTTGGAAAATAATGGAATATTATTATTAAATCATGTTTTATCATTATTTTCAAATGTTGAGGTGATTATTGTGGTAATTTGGGAGGAATGTCAAAGAAATGTCAAATATGTTACTCCACATAATTACCACCTACTTACCATGACATTTACAGACCTGTGAATTAAAGTGTTACCCAGTTATCTTTCAAAAAAACTGCACTGAAATCTGGAATTTTAGGCTCCAACAACCCCAAAACATCCAGAAAAGTCCTGGAGGGACTGATGGGAAAACACACTAGTCTACAAAAAGAGGACTGAGCTTCAGGAATGTCACCCTCACGTTTGAAGCCAATGTTTCTAAGCACCTAACCGCTGCCAAGCATCAATGAGTCAGTTTTGCCGATTCTTCCTGGCAGGTCTCGGGCTTTAGGTTTGTTATGTGTTCGTTATGTGTTTCACACCAAAAAAGAAAGAAAGTATTCAGTGTTCCTCCGACTTTTTGTTTCTATTTAAGGTGGAAACTAAAACATTTAGATGACAAAAAAAACCACCCTTCCACTGAAGCCCAGTCTGATGAAACTCTTCAGCAGACTTGAAAGAAAGCACACGCCGCTCCATCTATTTCACAGAAAGAGGAACTCTGGGAAACATTAGCCCTTTGAATAAAAAATGAAAGTGCTATTGAGCACAATATTGAAACGAATAAATCCAAAGGGCATCCTGAGAAAATGCAGTTTTTCATTAGCTGTGGCTACTAACTGTCAAAGCTGGGCAATAAAACTGATAGATATTTAACAGAGCTGATCAGGGATTCCAACCAGTGACATTTCAGCCACGAAGCCTGCTATCCTAACCTTTACACTCCGGCCAACCCCTCCAGCAAAGTAGAAATTGCGTTGGCTACTGTCAGACAGGACACACACTAACAATAGTGGAATGAATCTAATCAAAATGCCATGTCAATAAATAAATAATAAAAGAGATGCATTGTGCTTGACTTCCATTAAGTGATGCTGTTACTCTGTCGCGCATCGAGCCCATCCAAAGGTCAACTTCATTTTCCGTCGATTGTCGATGAAGAGATGAACATTTGTAGAAATCATCATAATTTCATGAATATTATTAATGCGATTTGTTCGAATCATTTGCATAACCCGATCTGCTGCGTGTTTGCTGTGGTGTGTTTTAATGGGAGCAGATATTCATTTGACCCCGGAGATGCCGATAAAATCAAATATGGACTTATACAATTGTGTTGAGGGCTCTTTTTTTTTTTCAATCTGCATCATGCACACACACACACACACACACACACACACACACACACACACACACACACACACACACACACACACACACACACACACACACACACACACACACAGAGCACTGGAGTAATGACAAGCTACAATCACACCAAACATGAAATGAGTCCCGGTTAATATCCCACACTGGAGAAATAATTGGATAGTTTATGGAAATCTGAGCGAGGCTGCTTTTTTTTTGCAGCACCACTGAAACTAAATAACCTTAGCAAGGAAACGTCTGGCGTTATTAAGAAACAGCTAGGTAAAGAATCCCTTATGTCTGCAGCTTCAATGAGAAAACTGTTCATGAAGCAATAAGGATGATGGCTTTTTAATGTAGCTGGGTGTTTGCATGTGACTCTTCTTTCTGCTGACTTAAACACTAATGCTGTGTATTCATGAATCCATGATTACAGTTGTGTTGGACCATTACGTCCAGTACAACACCATATTCTATTACTCACCACCTGTGTGAACACAACTGAGCGTCCATACACAGTAAGTATGTACAGCAGCAGGTTGAAGCCTCTGGACAATCTCTGGCACCTGAAGGGTTAAAAATCAGCCTGAAACAATCCGCCAGGCGTTACTGTCAAAGCACTCCTGACTCAAAAGTAGACCGAAGCTGTGAAACTTTGTCGCTTAGCTCTCTCAAAGTGTGATTAATGACCCTTGATGAGGAAACATTAGCAGCCTATCAAAGCCCTCGTAGATGCTTTTCCCCCTGTTGAGTACACTGCAATTTAATGAGCAGCGGGGAAGGAACACAACAAGAGAGAGATGATCGAGATGGAGCCAATTTGCACGTCAATGGCGGCAAAGCGCTGCTGTAAGGAGGACAAAAACAGACATTGATGGAGAGGTGGAGAGGAACGGGAGGGAGCAGGAGGCTGATGCAATTTCCATGTTTAATTAAAATGACCCATGTGTTTGTGATTGGAGGGACAAAGCCCATACAGTATTTGACAGGCGCACACGCCGCTGTGTGCACAAGCAAATAGTAATTCATGGGTAAGTTGACTAATTGACTTACATATTGATCAGCAAATTAAACCGTTGAACAGTCGTAGCCGGTGGAGGCGCAGAGCCCGCCGCTCATTATCTTTGCCGGGGCTGTCTCGCTGGGCTCACTGAGCGTGGGGCCCCACATTCATTTTGACAGGGAACTCAGGGCTTGTCTCAAAAGGGCAGCGCATATCTATGCAGCATGTGGCTACCTGCGTCCTCATGCTTCAGTAACACAGTTAATGGGAGCTTTAGCCTTGCCAGATGAGAAGTGATGTGTAAAACGGAGTGTGTTCATGCTCATGCAAACAGGGCCGACCCATTACTGGGCTGACTGCTGAGCGTACCCCTCTGCTGTCCATTTTTCTGACTTTCAGTGTGGAAGATAATGTGTCACTGTTATGCTAACACCATGGGGTGCTCGTGTGAGGAATGACTGAGAAGTCTGTGAACTTCTTTGTCTTATCTGCTACACTATACATTAGAAACAAGCATGGGAGACCACAGACGTAATAACAGATTTAAAGGTACCATATTGTGACATTTTCAGGTTCACTCTTTTATTTAATGCATCTACTAAAAATATATTTACATGTCTGAATCCTCACCCTTCTCTGAATGCTCCATTTTAGTGCCTGTCTCTTTAAGGAAAAGCTCTCCTGAAAAGCCCATTCTGCTCTGATTGGTCAGCTCTCAAAGGCCTGAGCAGGTACCACAAAATTCACGGAAATATCACTTTTTTTTTTATCATGGTTGACCTTTAACCTTTTTTAACATCTTAATTGTAAGAACGTAGAAATAAGTTGATTCACGCAGGACACAGTATCACACACTTATTAAGAATTAATAAACAATGTCGAGTGGGGATATGGTGGACATGAGACCTCACAGAAAGTTGCACAATCAAATGTCACTTCAGAAAAAAACAAGCATGAAGGTGGACTGTCATCGTCAGCTGGTTGCACTGTGCTATGCTCTGCACTGAAAAACATCTTTGACAAGAAGCTCAACAAGCACTCATTCTGTTGCCACAATACCACGAGCTTGTCCTCCTTTTCTACTCTCCACAGCTGAGGAGAAACAAGTCTTATTCTTGCTGTCAGCAGTCACATTTCCTGTTGACACAAGTACGCAACCTCCGTTTGGCAACGCTTCCCGGTCAGCTCGCTCTCAGTGGCTTGCGGGCTTCTACTTAATATTGCATTGCTGTTCCTTTTGCACCACAGGAGACACTCTGATCCAGTCAGTAACTTCCAGCATATGTCTGAATACCCACTACACTAAAGGATCGTTTTGAGCAGATAATCTGTCCTCAAGTCGGGAAATAAGTAGTAAACTGTGAGATCACTACGTTTCTCTCAGTTTTACATAATGACAAACTGCCAAAATACATTAAATAAGACACAAGATCAATACACATCTGTTTTAACTACATTTCACTTTCAGATCCATCAGTGGGAATCTCAGCAGTCATGAGCTGAATCAATGAATTTGAATAAATATAGACCAGAGTGCTTATAGCAGGATTGCTTCCAGATCAGCAGATTGATTCAATGGTGGTTCAACTTTGTGATTCCAAGCTTGTGTAGTCCAGCACACACCAGTTTAAATGACTGCCACACCAGCCTAAATGAACCCAACTAAATGTGTGACAGATTGAACTACACAATACAAGTTAGGTGTGAAAGCACTCTGAGATTTGGTGTTGCTGGAACACCAACAGCCCAATCAAGTCTTCGACCCCCACTTTTATCCCACTGTCAAGGAGTCGGCATGCTTCAACCAAAGCACAGGAAGTCAAACAGTGTCTGAAACCTTTTTACTCCGACAATTTCTGTAACTTTTCAGCAAGCATCCTCACTTCGATTAGCCGGGTGTAAAGAGGTAACCTTTACTGTGGACCTATGTCTGTAGCCTTTATGTGGCAAAACACACAAAGACAGGTAGCCTTAGTTAACTCTGTGGTTGGGAAAATTCTTGTTGTAGGTGAACAAACCCTGTTAGATGCAGCATCCTGATGAAAAGAATAAAACCTCCTCCTGAGGTTTCATCACCCTTAGGTAGAGTGGGTCGTCAGTAATCAGAAGGCCGCTGGTTCAGATCCCTGCCGCCCCCGGCTGCATGTCATCCTTGAGCAAGATACTGAACCCCAAATTGCTCCTGATGAGCAGTTAGCCATCAGTGTATGAATGTGTGTGTGGATGTGACAAATGCTGTAAAAGGCATTGAGCAGGAAAAGCGCTATAGAAAGGCACGTCCATTTACCTTAGGAATCCAATGGGACCATATCTTCTGGCTCCCTTTTGAAATGAGGAATCAGTACCATTTATGGACATACAGTTATGGGTCACAGTTTTCAGTCTCTAACAGACAATCACAGTCCAGCTGGAGAAACTGTGTATGGCGCTTTTCTCTCTTCTTTCATTTTTGAAGCTCTCTACGTTGTTACTAAACTCCAAATGGTACACGATGAGCCCTGTCAGTGCTAACTTCAGTGCCGAGAACGCTATCAGGAGATTGGAGCATTAAGAGTGAAAGACAGCAAAAGAAGAAAAACAGTGAAGGAGGCTGGATTGAACCAATGTTGTTAATAACTCACTCAACTCCTCAAAATCTCACCTCAAATGAGCTCTCTGGGGATAAAAAGGAAAAACAATCCGACAAAAACCCGCTGGGAAATGGTTCTTACACCCTTCACTTCACTAGCAGAACCTTGCGGATGGTGAACACGGCATCATACTGCCAAAAGACGTAGTGAGGGGAGGAGTGAGACAGGGGCAAAGGGAATCCAAGGAGGACAGGAAATGCTGCGAGCAGTCTGTCTGTCATCAGAGATGTTAGAGATGGAAAGGAGATGATTGTATGGAGCAGTGAGGAAGAGGGGAAGGCAAACTAATCGGCCTCTGTCTATTCATTCCTGACACATTGCTTAACCAGAGTTGACAAGCTTCGGAGAGGAGAGGGAGAGTTTGATGGGGCAGATAGCTGAGAATGCCTCAAAAACATGACCGGTTTGCATAACGGGATAGATAGAGCCATATATATTTTTTTAAATAAACAATGCACAACTTGGAGAGAATGTGCCTGGCTGCATCTGTATTTGTGTACTCCCGGCTCAGGTGTGTGTTGTAGTTATTTTCTGCCCCAGGGCCCTTAGCCACACTGCAAAACTGGGAGCTTATAAATGAGAGGCTCTAACAAGACTGGTGTCTAATGAAAGAAAAAGTGGTGCCTCCACAAACCAAAGCGCCGTTTCCAATAGTCGAAAAACAGTTGTATCAAGGAGTGCTAGCTGTGTTAATGTTCAATTATAGCCCAATCCATCTGCCTTCGAGTTGCATTCATTTAAATTCTGCTCTGACTGCACAAAGATGTGAAGGAATAGGTTACCGCTTGTGATATAAAGGACAAAACTTGTAGCAAAGGCGCCGGGCTGCTGCCACCTCAAAGGACCACGGCACACGCAGATGGTCATTATGCCGAAAAGCAGGACGTGTCTGCCAGACATCAGATAGATGTGTTGAGAAATGTCTACGACAAGAATCACGGCGCTAAAATGGAGATCAGGGAAGATGCTTTGAATTCTGAAACCATCTGGCTGCACTCTGTGGGTTTCCAGCATCCATCAGATGGGAAAGTTTGTGCCTATGATTGATTGGCAAGTATTTCAGATAAGGGCTGTACTTGGCATGGAGTGTTGGCTGGCAGTGATGAGGCAATCAGGGCTCTTGCCTTGAAGCAGACAGAGAACGCTTTGGCATAATTTAGCTGCTGGACTGACTGGGGATGAAAAGAGCTTCAGAGGCCAAAAGGTTGGCTCTTGTTATTGACACAAGCAGCAGTCAGCACAAATGAGCATGGAGAGCTTCTCTGTTGTCATCACACTCAGAATAACTTTCATCAACTTTATTAAGGGCCGCTCGTATTTATTTCAATTCGAAAAACAATAGACGAGGCTTTTAGACGAGCTGGGTTTACCCCAGATACACTGCTGTCCCCTCTCAAAAGCTTGATAGGTCTCCAATTGTGGATTAACATAATCAGAAGACACATTTGAAGGGCTGCATGTATTATCATACATTGGATGATTTTATTGTGTGATTGCTTTATCTAGGGAGAATTTGGGTTTTCTTAATAATTGGGCATTACATAATTTGTAGGCTGGGGTATTATTTGTGTCTGGTAATTATATAAGATAAATCACATTAACTGCAGAGGAAAAGAATCAACCCATTCCCACTCCCAACATCACCGTAGAACAGTCTGAGTCAGGGGTTTCTGGGGCGGTTGGACAGGTCATTCACGTTCGTGTCTCGTTTGTGACCAAGAGTCAACAGTGATTTGTTGTCAATTTATGTAACGTAAGTAAGTTAATGTATGGAAATAACATAACCTAGACAGTTATGTAACCTGAAAGATGTAGTTATGTCACTTGCGAATATGAGTATCAATCTAGTTATTTTAATCCAAAGAATGATGATGTTCCTAAACCTAACCAAGTAATTAAGGAGCCTAAACCTAACAAAACAGCTTAATACCATTAACAACAGTCCAAAAGTCATAATCTGTCATAAAATGTGAACTGTTTGTCAGCAGGCTTTATTTTCAAAGTGTAACCGGACATTGTGTTGAACATATCATTGCTTAATTGGTCGCAGTTGCTGTATTTAACGCGAGAGGAGTGAAACCATGTTGATACACAGTATAAGACAATGGGATTTTACTCACCAGCTTTATTTTAGAGACACAGCCTTACAGTCAATGAAGCATCTTAGTTTAACACGTGAATGTGTACACTGAAATTATGACCCAAACTCTACACAGTGAGCATTTACTGCATTGCACAGAAATTCCCTGGTTCAACTTTGACCTGCCGTATTCACCATAACTCAATGGATGGTTACAGCTGTAGTATTTTCACTTCCTCGGAAATGCCAAGGCATGTCTAAGCCTGTTCTGGTATTTTGTGAACTAAAAAAATATTTTATCAGTAAAGCAAATATGTAATGGCAGTATAAAACATGATGAAAATACTTTATCCCAGCAACAATCACGGTATGTGGAGGAGGCATGAATATTTCACTCAAACGTTCTCCTTTAACCTTGACCCAAGCCTTTTTAAACTTTAATCACCGTGTTCCACTTCTCCAACTTATAACTGCCGAAACCTCAACCCTTAAAATTAATCTACATAATTTAATTGCCTAAACTTAACCATTAACGGAATTTCCAAAGTTGTATTATTAAAAATGTATAATTCATGCTATTGTCACACCATTCAATTTGTGGGAGGAACATAAACAACTCTGATTTTTTCGTTCATTTAATGGAACTTAATGGGCTGTGCTCAGTTGAAAAGATCGTAATTGGGCTCTGCTTTCTGACACTCAGTGTGTGCGTGTGTGTGTGTGTGTGTGTGTGTGAGAGAGAGACAGAGAGAGAGACTGTTTCTGCAAAATTTGGAGGATTCTGATGTATTTCAGATTCATACACAGCAAGCAGTGCACAGATCATTGCAGACAGTTAATGGTTTGTGTGCTGTGCAGAGCTTAAAGATAGATTTCTTTACAGTAATTAATTCCTCAAAGGGAAGACAAAACAACTGAACTGTGATGATCTGAGGTGTTTTTTACCCAAACTCAAATATTTTTTTGTTGGAACCATGCTTTGCATTTGGGTCACTGATGTCTTTGTAGCCAAACCAGTCCAGTTAATCTGCATGGGCACAGGGGAGAGAAATCCACAAAAAGGAAAAAAAAGAAGGTTACGGCTGTGCACAGGATTTGATTTCGGCTCCCTCTCTTGCCGACTGTAGCCCCGATGCCATGCTGCTTTTTATAACTCCGACTTATGTTGAGCCAGTGTTCAAATAGCCTTTTTGTCAGTGATTCCCGCTGTTCGCGCATTCAAACCTGAGCGGTCACAACACAAGCGTGACTGCGTGGCTGATCTGCAAAGACATCATTTCGTGTCAGTGACAGCGACATGTCACTTTCCACTTTCCCTGTGCACCTTTCAAAGCGAGGTACAACAGCGGGGATGGCAGATTTCATGTGCTCGGTGTCCTCTCCTGGCATCGTCGGTGCTCCAGGAAGCAGCGCTCAACTGGGAAGAGTAAACACATGCCGGCAAAACCCGTGACATTTAGAAGCCAACAGTATATGAGCATAAACAGATGAGAGCATGTCAGCGTAGTGTTTATACACACACGCCACAGGAAAGAGGAGGGAGACGCTGTGAACCAACTGGGTTGGTGCGCAGAAAGGAAAGGTTCTGGCAGACAGCATTGCTATCTGGGTCCTCATCATTGAATACATACAGCAGATACCTTCTCCGAGCTAGGCTGTACCTACAGACTGACAGACAGAACAAGCAGAGGGTAAAAGTGAGACTGAGGAGAGAGAGGACCCAACAGAGGCGAGCTGGATTTTAATTGGCTGTTTGTTTTTCATCAGTCCCAGAAGAGACAATGTTTATGAGTTTGATCTTTCTGCGTTGCTGCAAAGTAACAAGACGGTCCGGTAGAACGAGACGTGCAATGAATCGTTCTTTTTCTTTCTCTCCTGCAGGGGAGCAACATTTTGCACCCCCCGCCGCATTTATTTTGGAGCTTTGCATGCTGCTAAGGTTAGCCCGAATCCTGCGAGAGATGACGAGTGAAGCCTCACCTGTTGTAGCGACAGATAACGCCAACGCACATCTGAACCGCATCCATTAGAGGAACGGATGTTGTCAATAGGAGCGAGGTGTCACGACTTGCTGGTATTTGCCGAGTTTTGATCTCACAGCTGTGCTTTGGAAGAATACAGAAGCGCTCAGCCACAGTTGTTTGGGATTTGACAAAAGAAGAACCACTATCATGCCTAAACTCCCACCATTTGCATTCATTTAACTGTATAATGAGCCGAAGGGCCAGGTGGAAACAGAAAGGGAAAAAAAAAATGTTTAACCAAACCAAATGCTGAGAATCAGATTAAGATATCTGAGGAAAAGGCTTGCATAATAGAATATCCAGACAGATAAGCTGTGCTATGGAATTATTGATGAGGTTTTGCAGTGTTGATGCAAATGTTTGGCTAACCTGACCTTGGGTTAATCAGAATTTGAGAGAAGCGGCTGTGAGGGATAAGTCCCTGTCCCTACCGCTCAGTGTAGAGCTGATGATTCACACCTGAAATACATCCAATGCTGCCTTATTACCATGGATATGTGCCGTTGCTATTTAAATATCAATAAAAGCCTGAATCATGCTCCTGTCTGAGCCAATACAGAAATGCCATCCATTTATTCAGTAAACATAATATCTTTTGGTTTGATATTATTAAAACATAAAGCCCGTGTTTTTGTGAGTAGCAGTCGCTTCTCGGGTAATCACATTTTCTCATCCATGCAGAATTATTCTCTCTGTTTAGAATCCTCAACATAAGGTCTGTCTACAGTCTCCTTATCAGCAGGGCCCTTTAGGCAGTTTTAACTAGAAGTTATACTTCTTCCTTTCACTCGTGAGAAACAAAGAATAACCCAAAGTGAAGAACGTACCGGCGAATAAACTCCCACTCTCTTCCCACTTGCTCACAAGTGCACCTTCAGACGCCCACAAGCCCTGTGACGCACAGCCTTCAGGTTGACTTGCGCAGACTTTCTGATTCAGCTCAATAATACTTGACCTCTTGTGGAGTCCAAACAAAAGTGCTGTAAGGGTTCAGCGCACAAGTCAAAAGCAAAAGCATGCGAGCATCCCGGCCGCTGGAGGACTTGTGGGCATTCGGAGGTGTATCGCCAATAAAACTAAAAATGTGAGCACATGCAAGAAGTGACGGGGGAAGCACATACACCCACCTCCTAGACACGGTCGACACCCACATCCACACATACAAATGCGCCCAGGTAGTTTAGAAAGGTAGGCTTTGATGAAGGAACAGCTGTTCCTCACACTGTCCGACAGAAGGGACTTCATGGCAGCCTTGAGGAAGCGCGGATACTAGAGTTAATCTTGCATGCTCCCACTCGGCCACAGCATAAAAGACTTTTCCTCGGGGCGACTTTACCTGAATTCCCCCTTCCCACTCTCCACCACCGCAGCCCCGACGCTGCCACAATATTTGAACGTCACTGCCTCTGTACAAACTGGGCATCACTTCAGGCAGGAGTTTCGCTTTAACGCCGAGTTTATACGTCTGTTGGTCTCACAAAAGTTTGATTCCTGTTACCCGAGGCAGCATGAGAGTGAATATGATGTGCGAACAAAAATTAGGCCACACACTGTGAGAGACCAGACAGAATGAGTCGTACCCTGCATGTCTGGAGCTCCCAGCATTTTAGAGGATTCAGCTCGGAGTCACAGTTACTGTCAGGAGAATACTGGATCTGGAAATCGGTACACCTGAACTGAAAAGAAGCTCTTGCAATAATGGGCCCCAGACTAAATTAACGACTTGAAAACGCATGCAGCTACATTTCGATTATTTATTATTGATAGAATGAAAAATCGGATGTCTGACTTATCTCTGGCCTGAGGGAGTTCTGTAAAACATCAGACTCAAATCTCTCGTTTCAATGAAAAGCCTGGCAGACCATAGCTTTTGCTACACGCTCACACCAAATGCAGTTCTTGAAATACCTTAAAACCAGAGACCGTGGTCCCCACATCTTTACAGAGACCTGGTTACATCCCAGATCAAGCCATTGCACTTGATGAACGGACTGTGTTCTGTGCCGACAAAGCAAGAAACCAGCAAGTCACAAAGGATGGACACTGTTTACCCGATGATTCAAATTAGAAAAAATGAAATCAATGAATACGGACTACATCAGAATGTAAGTAATCACAATATAATAACCTATATAATATAACTTAATAGCATACCATCCCAATCCACGCTGCTATGTTCTGCCATGCCCTTTGGCCCCTGATTTAGAAAAATCTTTAGATCCGCCCCTGCTAGCAAGGCTAACAGAAAGTAGCCGCATTGTGAACACTGTAGCCGTCCCAATATTTGGAGACTTTAATGTGAAAAAAAAATGTTTATGTTTAATTTAGCCATCACAACCTTTCATTGTCGTGAAAATGTGTTTCTCTGGTTTTTGTCTAATGGGAGATACTCCTCAATAAAAACTAATATAATTAAATCCAATTACACAATGATTTTCAATCCTGGAATTGTTCTCAACTTTAAATCAGTTGGAAGCGTATAAAAATGCCTGGGGCAACATATTATCCAGAGAATTCTTCTTTCGCTCACAACTAATTACTATTCTGAAAATAAGTCCTGATAAACATGAAATGTCAAACACTGTGCCAACAGCTCAGTATTTTGTGAGGGCATAGTTAAAAACGGAGGCAGTAGAATTACAGATGTCTAGCCAATTTGTCTGTTAAAACGTCAGTTTAGTCCCAGTCTTCAGTGAGGCCTTGAACACTCAGAGACATGTCGGTCACACCGCTGAGTGCAGCCAGAGATCAACACTGAGCTTGTTGCACTCCCAGAGAGCTCCGGGGTATGTGCGTGCTGTCCTGGTCTCCGTCAGGTGCGATCACACACCGGTTTCTTTTACCACAGCCCGCTGGGAGCATGAGAGCAGCGCGAGCAGGGGTGATTGTGGCAAAAAAAAGAGACTCACATTGAGGCCTCTGTGTGCGCTGCCTCTCTAAGCCGCTTTGGTCTGCAGCTTTGCACTTTTTCAAAGTGCTGGCTTGCGCCATGGAGGCTAAGCTTGCCACTATGGGGCCAGCAGGCAGTCTAGGAATATACGTAGTGAGACAGACAGACAGACAGGCAGACAGAGATGGGTATAAAAGGGATGAGAGAAAGGAGATCACAAGTACCTCTATTAGCCCAAGGGCATTGGTGTGTCTATGAAACACATACACAATACAATACAGGCACACACATACGCACATACCCATGCTTCTCATTTCCCAGCACCCCCTCTGGCAAAATCTCCCTAGTGTTCATAATTTGATTTCAGATCCGTGTTTCAGCGTTCACTGTGCACATGGCTGAGGAAAACGAGCAGCAGCTCTTGCTCTTCGTCGTGTTCTGTCTGTCCACATCGCTAGCATTTCACCGAATCTTTGCTCTCTCCCAATGCTGATGAGATTGAAGGAACAGGCCTATTCTTATTTTGTCTGGGAGCCGCTCAGCTCTCCCTCTTTATCTGTCTGTTTGCAGCGTACAAGGCCGCGCTCTCACCCTCTTTTCTCAGAGGATTAGACATGCTGAGTGTTGAGGGCCTTTGCATACAAAACGGCTGGGGATAAGAAGAAAAAGACCTCAGTGTGGACTCCGGGGCAGTGATCAGATACCAAATTTTAACAGAAAATCAAAGGCGACAAATAGGAGGTGGTTGTTTCTGACGACTGCTCATTGACTTCATATAGCTGGAGGGGACTATCCAACACCTGTAGGTGTAATTAAAGACAGATAATTCACAGTTTGCTGGAAAGTACATGTAATTCCTCAGCCATTCATACTCATTTACAATCTCAGTTTTTACTTAAAACCATGCAGTTATATTATATATACTTAATAGATCACAAAATAAAGAGAATTTTTAAAGGCTGTTTAAAAAATCATCCTCGTACTGTATTGATTTTTTTTATTTCTGATAAATTAAGAAGCTAATGCTAAAAAAACTTATAAGATCTGATGCTTGACTCAATTTGCCCTTGAGTATTCTTTCTTTAATACTTGAATACAAAATGTATCAGGTATAAATCCAGGAAATGTGAAAATATTCAGCTTGAACAGCTGAGTGAGACATAAAATCTAATTTTGCCCGGTGTGAGGCTCTGTACCATGCCTCCACAACAGCGCTGAATCATCTCAAACAGCCTCCTCCTCTCCTGAGCTCCAGCCGGATCAATCCTTGGAAAAAGGCCTGACAATATCAAAGTCAAGATATTGAGATCCTGCGCACACCGCTTTATTTTCCCCTGCATCCTCACAATGTCACCTGCACAGGATGCCAGAAAATATGGAAAAAAGCACTTCAGTTACTCCAGGTGCCAGGAGTGGTTGCCCCAAGGTGTTGAATGACTACCACCCAGTGGCCTTAACATCCTCAGTAATGAAAGTGTTTGAGAAAACAATTTAAAAGGCTATCCTGTGCAAGACAGAAAACACCTTGGCATCCCCGCGGTGTGCACGCAGGGCCAATAGGATGGCACTTTAACCCTATAGGAACTCAATTACAAACCAAAGACACACACAGGGCTGCCTTTCATATTCTTTTGTTCACCTCTTCACACCCTTACGCCTCATATGCTGACAGTGAATCGCTCTTTCACCCTTTTTTTGGATGTCAGTCAACCAGATTGCTTGTCCTGCAAAGTTTATTGAATGAATGCTTAGGTATTTACAAGGTTATAATGTAAGGATCGCATATGACATTGTGATACTCACCTCCTATGGGATGAACACAGACTTGTAGGAATTGTTTTCGCCATCCTAATATCTTAAAACCAATGATGAAGCGAAAGACTTTAGGAGGATTTGACCTCCCTCTGCTGTCACTGCATCCAAGTAACAGTACTGTATATACCTTGTGTCTATTATTGACAACATACTTAACAAGAAGGCTTAACTAAGCAGAGAAAAACAGAGTGTCTGAATACACTTGTTGGTTTAAGTACATGGATCGCTAAATGTTGTGTGCATTGAATTTGTGATAATATTGTCAAAGATAGTGTATTTCTAGTCTTTTACAGGCAGTTTAGACTTTAGAAGCTGTTAGCACGGGTGTAGGTTGCTTCGAGCTCATTTCTCATCTCAGTCTTTGAAATTCCTCAGTGGAGGCCCCCCACTGCTTCCACACCAACTGGGTTTTAAATCCACGGGAACGATCCATTCCAGTCATGAAAAAACGTGATTATTTTTCACACAAGTCAAATTGTGCGCATACGACGACTGTATAACTGAATTTCATGCTGTGAGATTAATCGGGTAATGGTTAGACTGTTGGACATCATCAACGTGGAAGACGGACTGAGTATGCAAAGTGACAAAGGTAGAGTTGATGGAGCTCTTACAAATTTAACATTCAAGAGATAGAATTTGAATGTGATTTAAATTACCTGTCCTGACAGCAAATTTATTTAAACACAATCTCCTGCAGGGACTAAAAGGGCCCCCTGACAGAAGATAAATCCCATAAACAGAAGAAAATGTCATTGGACTTAACATGCCTGCTGACTACCTGGTTTTGTTTTTGTACTGCTAAAAGCATTGACTCTAAAAGTAGTGGACAGAAACACCCCCAACTAGCTGACTGCTACCAACAAGCAAAGGGAATTAATCGCACAGCAAGACACATTATCTGTCAGATATTTGCATCGAAAATTTTCAAAAAGATACAAATACTGCAAAGAGTTCAAGTTCACTCGAATAGCTTTATTCACATTAGTACAATCATTTGGAGCCTGCGAAAAAGGCCTTGGATGTGTCTATGTGAGGTGTTGTTCAAAATTTGGTCTCTGTTTTAATGTTCGTGAACTTTTGATTGCTGCTTTGAACTTGACTCCTCGTCAGAGTAGATCCATCTAAGCGCCTTGAATTTGGAAGGTGTGTAGGAAGGTTTTCTTACCAGCCTTTGCTACCTATGGTTACCCATAACAGACACATGTATCCTCAAGCCATAGTTCCAGCCTCATCCCACAACGCACAACGCCACCGCTGGAGTTGTCATTTGCTGTTTTCGGACAGCATTGCTCCAAATCAAACCTCGCTGGGATGTGCACCTGCAAATCTGCCTCTTGGTTTCTTCAGCAGGTGCAGCTGAACACCTGTAACAGCACTATCTACAGGTTGACATTTGAAGCCAATTGAATTACCATGAATAAGTAAGCAGCAATTATGGAAGAACAGTAGCAGCTGGAGCGACTTGAAATCTAGAGAGAAAGAGGGAGCTTCTCCCACACTGGAAGCGTCTTTGGTTTTACTGGTGTTCATAGATCAGCATTCAGCAATACAAGTTATGCTCATCGAATCTGTTCCCTCCTGTTTAATACTGTATGAGGCGACACTGAGTAAGTTATTGAGCTGAAGTAATGAGATAGACAGTGTTCGTGCGGAGAATGTAAACTGATTTGTATCACATGCATGATTTTTGCACAATTTTTAATCCCTAATTTCATCATGCTGCTCTTTTGTCTCATGTATAGTTTTTATCCAGTTGTTCAAAGAACTCGCTGCATATATTTCACTGGGGCATTAACTGGCTCTTAAAATGTTTACATAAATAAGATTCTTTGTCTGAATGTACCGTACATGATTCGCATATCCATCTGTTTTTTTTTCTACGCAGTTTCCAATTATCTCTGCTTAATGTGTCATAACAGTTTTCTATTGATTGGTACTCCAACCCCCCCGCTTAATTCATTCCATTCAGCTGTGGTCTAAATAATAGCACTTCTCTGTTTGATTCCTCTCTTCTATTCTAATAAGTCAAAATGGGTGAGATGATAGGTGGGACATAATGCTATCTTTTCTATTTTTGTTCTCATTGATGTACTGTGTGTATCACATAATCCAACGCCATCGGCAAATACTTCCCCTATGCTGCACCTCATGTACCACCATTTTTTTGTAAAGATTCTTGGCCCAGTATCTTGTGTGTCAAAGGCTTTAAAGCAGCTAAAGGGATTATAGAGCACGCTGCCTTGAGCCTGTAGTCTAAACCTCAGTCTGCATCAACCAAAAGAATTCAGACAAAGACGCTGCAGCTCTAATGATATCACAACACTAAAGGATAGGATAGATCTGTATCAACAGACGAGACGAATACAGCAAGGCAGCTTGTGCTTTGCATGTTTTATGTGTTCAGAATACCCTTAATGAACATATTAACGTTAGCATTTAGCAACAAAAATGCTTTCAGTGGAAATATATACCCCATGCCCCTACCACTCAGCCCTGCCCCTCCATAAGTGTTAGGGCTACATGTTCCTGCAAACAGGTTTTTCAGAGGCACACTTCAAATGTAGGGTTATGAAAATTCTCCGTTATGGCATGTATTATGGTCCTTTTGTCAACATGAATGAAACAGTCACTTCTAGTCTACGTATCTCTTTGGAGCAAACTAGCTAGCTAATGTTACACTGTTGTTGCTGATTTGTGCATGACAGTCCTGCATTCTGACGTATTTCAATGTTGCATTTCCCCCCTTTGTTGTCATATGACGCCTGAAATTAAACCAAAGTCCAGCAATGAAGTCTCTAATATCAGTGCAGACAGCAGGGTAGGTGCACAGGTTACTAATGTTAGAGGGGAGCTGTTGTTAACAAGCATGGCTGGTGACTGTACCTGACTCAGGGGCTATTCATGTCAGGTGCCAAACCAAAGGTAGCAGGGTAGACGTTCGGATGTAGGCAATGAGAAGCTAGGCGAGTCTCCTCACTAAGAGCTTAAGCATTCCCTATTTAAATCCCATTTTAAAGTAACACCTTGTAGGTTTAGGGACCTAACCCTTTATAACGGAGAGCTGGTCCAGTGCCTCCTGGTCAGGGGTATACTCGGGATCTAACAGCCTACAAAGCAGTGCTAGTAGGGACGTAATGAGGCAGTGTTCTTTATTATTTGATGAATCATTTGATAGCGTGAAGTTTTGAATGAAGTGCGAAACGTCTGTGCTTTTCTGTCTCAATCAGATAAATGGCAAATTACATTGTGATGATAACAGCATTGCCATGGTAACACAAAATAAATCAACACAGCTCAAGACAACATGTTGGAGTTGTGTGGTTACATCTGTTGACATAAATGCCATCAATGACAACTGATGATGTATGAGGGTCTCGAAGGTTTACCCGACTTCATAGGGGGAGATTTCAACCACTACCCCACTTAACTGTTCTCTGTGGCCAAGAGGCAAAAAATTGGAATTGGGACTGAGCCTTCAACTTGCTAATAAAGCTAATCAGTCTAATTTGAACAATCTCATAACTCTGAGGTCATGATGTCCCCAATCAGTCTGATATTCCATGTCACTCGTTGAGGAATGTATGAATGATGGAGCACCTCCCTCTCCTTAATCAGTGTAATTTAGAAAACGTAATGGTGAGATCCATCACTCATGTGTAATCAGAGGTATCTACAGCAGCATCATGTCTTATTATCACATGAATGACTGACTGAACAAATTGACAGAAACTGGTCCAAAGTCCTCCGGCAATGAAATCAGCCCTCGATGGCAAACGCACGTGTCACACAGCAGAGCCATTTTACAAATGCTTTCCCTTCATCCCTGCTGTTTAACTGCAAATGGGAGATCGGACTTCATTACAGAACCACATGCCTCATGCATGGTTCATCCAAACGATGGCCATCGATCATCGCAAAAAGATTCATTGGTTGGTGTACCAACGGTGAAATTTATGGACATCGTAGGAACAGTCATAAATGTATTGAGTATAAGAGGCTTTTCACAGTGTGTCACTAACACTGCAGGGGACTTCCACCTTGACCTTTTTATTCCCATCCCAGCCTTCAAACTGCTGCTGGTGCACTGTATATGTGATCCCATTGTTGTATGGCAGAGACTGTGAGCTAGTCTGAAAACCATAACCCCGCTCCCTTTCAGAGTGATATTCATATGGACGACGCATTTCGAAGGTTGTGGAAACTAGTGAAAGCAACTGCTTTTTATTATCATCTCCTGTGGGCACAATTTACAAGCCATCCAAACTGTCTCAAACAAAGAACCGTAATGAGCTCATACAGAACAAATGGAGGGAGGTAATGACTGCGCGACCTAGACAGCATACATTTAAACATCATCCCATATAATGGGAGATGAGTTGTTATTATCTAGAGAGTAATGTTGTTTGTAATTGATCTGCGCAGTGTATGCAATGGGCTGCACCACTGGTAAGGTTCAAGAGGTGCTGGTTGCAACCCGAAGACATTTGCTGTTGAGTTTCATACTTAAGCAAACAACAGTAGGGCAAACAAAAAAAAATCTGTGGCTTGGCATTATGAGAGCAGTTGTCTTTTAACCTTGTGGAAAAAGCAGTCATTTTCAGCTAAACTACCCATTGATCCGCCGATCATCTCCGATAATGCAGTTGGAAAAGGAGATTTCCGACACAGCCAGACCATAATGCCACTATAATCACATCGGGCACTTCAGGAGTCTTCAATGTGTCTGTGACAGAGAGAAAACTGAGTAATCGGTTTTAATATTGCCGTCACATTGGCTGCAACCATATATTCTCACACTGGCACATCCTCCTCCCATAAAACATGGCATTTATGGTGGTAATGTGATGTCACATTGTTTCTCAGTTGGGCTTGCAGGGAAATCACGGTTTGGTGACTTTGCAGGTTTACCGTTAATTCTCAAGTGGCAGACATGGGAAATTAGCAAATCTGATACAAATCAGCTCCTGGGTTTTTACAGAAAATGGAAGTGTAATGGAATTAGATTCAGCGGTTAGTGTTGCGTGTGCTTGGTTACAATGAATTGCACATGATTGTGATATATTCCCGGAAAATGTAATTCATTATTTGTTGTACACTGAACCTTTGCTGCTGTAAATCAATAATCTCTTTTCTCCATGTCTTTTGTACACAGAACACAGAAAAGAGCTGGGATCAAAGAGATCAAATCTGATTGCTGCTGGCATTAAACACAGGTCATTTATCCTCTCATTGTGACTCATTTGGGGCTGAATGCATGAGGCGGAAACTGGGTTTGGTTATAAGAAATTATATCTCAAACCCAAAGGGTGTCCATTCAGAGTGTTACTTAACAACTCCAAATTGCAATCAGGCAGTTGTCAAAATCGTCTTTCAGAAAGCATCAAATGATTGGCCCTCGCTGTCAGCTGAAGCTTCGCCTGTACCCGCAACAAAGTGGCTTTTTATGTTGAAAGAATACCAATGCTTTGTCACTCTGATTGTTTCCTTCACAGCATTTTTATTCTCACCTCTCAGCTCGGCAGAATGCAAATCACTCAGGCCTTTCAAGACTGATTTGTTTACTGTGAATAAGTTAAGGACAACATCTGCAAAGCAGGATCATTATAATCTTAGTGCAGCTTCAATATACAAGGTTCCTTTCAGATTTAAGCAATTTCAAAGAGCATCAGCTATTTTCATTGTCAGCGATGCTAATCAAATCTGTTTGCAGTTGTTTATACTGACAATCATCTGTCAAGATCATCTGTGCGATCATTTATTTATAAAGTGCATCCGCCTGTTTGACTTAATGACATTTTATCTAAACTCAAAAAGAAGTTCCAAAAATACTGCAGACATGTACCTTTTTAATCTGTTTTTATCTTCACTGTATCTCGACAAAGATATTGGAGATAGCATTAACAAACTTCTTGTCTTTGCAGGTGACAAATTCAAAATAAAGCAGCAGCTCTTTAATGGAATTAAACCAGTGAGACTAACTGAATGTGCAAACAGTATTGGACATTGATTGGCAGATAGCACCTTACCCAGCTCATACACTGAAACTGATGAAAGCGTGATCTATTTGGATGACGTTCAGCTTGTTGAACTCGACGCCTCGACGGAATTAAATCTGACAGTTGCATTTCTGGAAAAGTGGGCTAATTTCATCACATCCTGTTGTCAACAATACCATGCCAACACCAAGTGATTGATCCTGAGAAAATTCAGTGAAGTAATTAATTTTTCTTGTTCTCTGTGGCTAAATTAGGATTCTGGACGACACAGATCCAGCACTCAAACCAAACCTGATGGCTATTTCCTTGAAGAACAAAATGTGGTTTTTACTGTCTTTAGGCTATTTTACTCAGACAAAGTACAGTTATGAGATTATGTGTGACTGAGAAAGGCTATAATTGAGGCCATGATGGCTGAGTGTGAAACCAAGTCAGACTCAGAAATGACTTCCAGAGGCTTTTGTGCTCATGGGAATGTGGCCACAGTGATTGGGAACAAAGGAAGAGCTCCCATTGTCTGTTGACTGCTGGACAGGAAATTAGGCTGGGCATCAAAATCTGCATGTTAGCTTGTTAATTGTCTCTCCCAGCATTCAGAATAAAAACTGATTTTCGGAGGATTAGTAGCCTTGTTACAGATCATATATCCAACCTGTTATTAAATGAGGATTGGCCATTGTGGCAGGGTTCCCAGCCTGCTCTGAATATGACGGGGTTGTCCAGGCACTGAGCCAGCAGAGTAATATTGTTTGGTATGGGGACACAGGGAGGGCATGTCTTACCTGTAACATTCAATTTAATTAAATCGTCACCTTAAATTTCATCGGACAAACTGCTGTTTATTAGTATTGTTGCACTTGTTCTCACATTTTATGGAGCAGATAAGTCTAAATGAAGTTGCTAAGTTGCCAAGCCATTCCCCAGAGGTGCTCGTGTTGCTCTCTATCCGTGTCTGTGCAATCTGTTCAACTTGCTGGGGGACTGAACGTTAGAGCTCTAGTTGGCGCTCATTTTCAATGTGCGCATGCAGTTTGAAGTCATAGGCACATACTGCGTAATGGTCAGTTTTGGACAGTGTGGTCTTGTTTTTGATACATCAAACATTCCTTTGTATTTCAAGTTGGCTGTGCTCACTTCATAGCTAAATGGACTAGTGTTGACTGTGGGTCCGTCCCAACACCCACACTGGCTGCATTCTCAGAACCCGTCGGGTATCGTCTGACAATGATTTAGTCTCTGGGTGCGATGGTCAGTGTTTTAGGGTTTCCAGTGTGGGCTTGGATATCCTGATAACAGATATCTGGGTAAGGATTTCCTCTACCGTACAAAGGTCATTGTTCACAGTCTGATTAGAAACTAAAGATGCAAGACTGGAGATGAGAGACGACACTTAATTAATCTACCTATACAGGTACATTTTGAAATAATTAAAAGGTGCAGCATGTAAACATTGGCCACCTTGAAATCATCCCAAGAAATGGGGTAGCATATCACAGGAGTACCTGCTAACCATATTTTTTTAATGCATCATGACTGCCGTTAGCTTGTTGGCTCATTTAGCCAAGCAGCTAGCTGGAGTGTTGGTGTTTACACCACTTTGGATGTTTGGACCGCTGTGAGAAAGACGTTTTCAGGCCTGGGGCTAGCTGGTTAGCACACTAGCTTCAGTAGATATCTCTTCAACATTGTACATAGACGTCTTTGACAAAATGTCACATTATGTTGAGCATTTTTGAATGTTTTAAACTAATGTTCTTACATATTGCACCTTTAATAAAGCTACATTCTCATAAGATGATAGCCAATACATTCTGAGATTGTATTTCAGCCAGTGTGTCCACCTCTTTTGCTCTCCACTCAGATTTTTTCCGTGCATGCGACCACAGCCTGCTCAAACGGGATTAGTCATCACTACAGGGACTACAATCGGACCACAGAACACTTATTATACAAAAATCGTGTTCCTTGCCTACTGACTCATAGAGATAACTGAAATATAGAGATAACACTTTCGGTATTTGAGAGTAGTCATGAATCTGCTGGTGTGATGTACTTCTGGTAATTGCCACAGTGCCTCAGTGCCTGTTTTGACCGAAAGTATGTGGAAGTTTGTCATAGCTCACTGAGATAGGCTTGATTAAAAGGAGCATCCAATGATTTTTTTTTTTCTACCAAATTTCAAATTGTTGATCGGTTTCTGAGGTACCCTGGTAATAAGAAACAAATGTTATCTCCGAGTTGGCAGAGTTCAAATCTAATATTGTCGCCTTTCCATCAAAAAGAACTGTACCCCCACCTAAATCAACTTCCATTTGCGCCTTAATCAATCAAATGGGTAGACAGTGTCCAATGCCATGTAGAGACGTTGGTGTTGTTTATGATAAATCGGTTTATTCATTTGCAACATGGGCAGCTTTCTGAGGTCTTGCTACAGTAGCTCTGTTGGTTTAGTTTGGTGTTTGGTTTTGAGGCTGCCTCTGCCATGTTTGCACGAACACATGCACACACACACACACACACACACACATACATCGGTCACTTTTGGGGAAATTAAACAGCTGTTATCCAATCGCCGACATTGTCCCTACATCCACCTAAACTTGGGCGATGGTTCTACTGCTACACCTTCCAAACTTGACTGTTTTAATCTGGAACATTCTGCTTTGCAATGACGTGAGGGAATAAATGCGGGCCTGTTAAATCACAGGCAATAATAGCCTGAGTTTCATGAGTGTGTGCACAAGTGCCTCTAGTGTTTTTGTGTGTTTGTATCATTTGCAAGCATTTGTTTATTTGCATGTGCATGTGTGTGTCCAAGCATTACAGAGGGAAGAGAACCGTTCTCCTCTCCAGAGAACCTCAGACTGACATCAAAGCCATGCAAATAGAATCAGTGTGGTGTGTTTGGTATTGATTTGGCTACTCGCCGAGGAAAAGACTTGTGTGTTTCAGTGTGTGTGAGCTTGTGTGTGTGTGTGTGTTTGTAATCTGTATGCCTACTTCCCTCTCTTTTGCAGAGCATTAAGGTGAGCGTGTGTGAATGCATATGTTGCTTAACAGCACAGTCCAAGCCAGCCCTAATGATGTTGAAAGGTCACGCAAGCTTTAGCATCGTGCAGACACTCCAGAGATGGTACGCTGCCCACCGCAGACCCACAGAGTGCTGTTCAGAATGCCGTCCCTTCGTGTTTAAGTTATTTCAGGCAAGGTGAACAACAAGAAGATAGTTGTCGAAATTTTGGTATTCTGCAGAAACATTTAAACAAGCTCTCTCGTCCGTGCTTTCCATTCACCGGTCACATAAATGTTTGCACCGCTGCAAATTAATAAAATAGAAAATAGGTGCAAACATCACCCAAATGTCAAAAACAAGCCCCCAAAAAAACATCTATGATAAAAACAAAAGTAACATTTTAATGTAGTCTGAACAAATGCTCCCCTGATTTTCAAGGTCTCAGTTCCTCAAACAGACTCAGTCGCTGCATATTTGATTAGTGCTCCCAGTGATGCGGTAATATTCATATACACATCACTTGTACACTGGGTGAAAACATTTTCTTCTTGCCAAAGTATGAAAACATGGATGAGAGAACGAGGTTCTAACTTTGTTGGCATCACAGAGTTGTTCAGCGGTTTGAAGAGGAAACAATGAGCGGGCATGATTTTTTTCTTTTCGTGTGGGCGGGAGAGGTGAGTAGCCTGATGTGAGTGCAGGAGGAGACGGTGGGGGGGTCTGCAGGATGAAAAGCTCAGGAGACCTCACCAGCTTGTATTCGGGGAATTACATCTATTTTGGACAAAACTTATTTTTGAAATGCTTGATAATGCGGAATCAAAGGAAAGCGTTTCATTAAAGTTTATTTTATTCTGCATGGATGTTGAATATAAAACCAGCCTGTAAAAGTCAGTCTAAGGATCATTTTCCTTTGAAATATTAAACTGAACCAGAGTTGTAATGTAAAACCAACATAGTTGCTACTGTCAATACCCGCCTGCATGACACTCCAATAATGAGCACCCTCAACAGCTCTGGACAACTTTTGATCAGTTTGACCTTTTGGAGAAATCAAACAACATTTCAACACAGATTAGTAGCGAGGCGGGGTTAATAAATGTGTTATCAGCGCGCACACAGGTTGAGAACATCCTGTGCATATCCAGCGAGGTAGGAAATAATTATTCTTGATAGGATTTATCTTCAGTCTCCTCATTTCCTGCTCTGTCTGACTGGAGGGGGATGCAAAGAACCTGGCGTGACGTTTGATCCTGAAATTGAGATGACAAAAGTGTCACAGGCGTGCACGCACTGGCACTCACTTACAGCAACATACATGTTTGTTCTGGGGAAGTACCATCAAAGGGGATTTCTGAGGCTGGCATTTACGCTGCAGTGTTCTTCGGGGCACATTAAGCAATCATATGGGCACATATGGCCGCTGTGAGGCCACAGTGTTAAGAGGATGTGACATGGTATTTGAAGCAGATCTGTGCATGATCCCTGAAGCCAGTGAAATGCAGACACAAGGCCATGAGAGTGACTCATGCTTCTTCACAGGAGATGCTGGAGGAGAACTGTGCCCTCATTGGAATGAGCAAGGTTTCTGGGGTTGCCTATTGGTCTACTAACCTGTTAAAGGATCAGTTCACCCAAAACACAAGAAAAAAAGTGAAAATAGTTTGGGTTTTATGCGCTAAGACTTCACTTCATGTGACGTGAATTGCATTTTGTTTGTGTGCTCTAGAAATATATATATAAAAACTCAGCAATATACTCTACTTGGCAAAAACTGCGTATGATGTATGACGTCATATATATCAGTGGATACGTGACACTTTGGTGCCCTATTCAATTACAAAGTAGGTCAAGGTTCTAAATACTGTGAAAGTATCAGCAGACTCAATCCACACACACAGACCAAATTCACAAACTGACTTCTGTAAGGTTGTGATGTCACAACTATACAGTCATCGCCCTTAGCCACGCCCCCAGCATAGCAGTGGTTGCAAAAACAACGCAGAGGACATACAGTAATGTGGTGGACTTTGATTGCTCAGGTCTGTGAGAGCTGACCAATCAGAGCAGACTTGGCTTATAGGGAAGAGGGCTTAGAGAGACAGACGGAGCGATCATACAGGGGGTGAATAGAGGTGCTGCAGAAATGGATTTAATGAGAAAAAAAAGGTTTTTGGACATTAAAACTTTAAAAAGCCCTTTAAATAATTGGGTGATTTATTTATTTTGCTGAGATTACTGCCGACATTGTTAATAATCCAGAAGCTGACATGTAATTATGATAATTATAATAATTATAATTGAAATATTTACAGGTAATTCACTGGTATATTAACTGTGCAGTGCCTTTAGCACCTGTTTAGCCCATGCTTTGTTATTCAGCCTGTTCACATGCTGTAAAATATACAGAAACAGCCTAATCATATTTCATGTGAATTTTACCTCCCACACAAAAACTGCTCGACTTGGCGATATATCATTATTATGACTTGCCATTTAGCATTAGAGCTGCTGCAAATTTCATTTTCTCAGGTCTGAGATTATGCTGACAACCACTTACACAGTATATAGTACTAATACTAGTGTTTCTAAACAGTTGTTTGTGACATAATGACAGTATCTGCTGTGTACTATGCATAATTATCACTCAACAAATACCACTGTGAGTAACAGCAACAAGTCCCTGGCAGTGCATTACTTTCCTTTACAGGAGGGAAGTGAACTCAGGTCAGCCGATGTCAACAGCAGTCAACAAGCTTAATAAATGAAAGTTTAAAGCTGCACTAATGAATAGTTGTATATGAACAAAGGGCTGAATGACTGTGTGCAATGACAGATACAATTAACACTCGACTCTGCAGCCCTCCCTCACTGCTATGGAGCATTTTAGCATCTTTCAGTTCATTGTTTTGGATTTATTGCCTGTGACTTTACTGTTCTGGCTCACCCTCAGCGCTCTTATCAACAGCAGCAGCAGCATGGCGCTCAGATAAACCCAAGTCAACAACTTCTCCCCCAGCCAGGTCCTGTATGGGACCCCCGCCCCCCATAACAGGCTCGTCACACACTTATTTATTCTAATGAGTGATTTTTTATTGTGATGTAGTTCATCTATATAAGGTTGCTACCTTGGTTTTCTGTATTTTTGCACTCAGTTCTGTTGATATTTAACCTGGATTACAGGAAGTGACTTCCCCTTGGTAGTATGTGCATTAGACACTTGAGCCTGAGCAAGTGGTGTACTGTTTTCACTATGCAGACTATGAAGTCATGTCCTTGGTCTAATGATGAAAAAGTGGTTTATCTGACTCGGATGTGATTTTTTTTTCATTTGAGCAAAAACTTCCCCAACAGCAGGATGCAGTAGGAAGAGTAGAACTGCAATTTAATAAGGCTGCAGTATGTGACAAATGTGTGATATGCAGCTTGTTGGAAAGTTCTGATCCTAATTGGGAAATACAGATTAACTCTGCTTAAAAGTTAGCTGCGTAGGAACACAGATGTGAGCAGTGACTGAAGATTTCATACTCTTCACCAAGGAGTACACACACTGTAATGTATTAGCAGCAAACTGTAGCAAAACTCAAAGTTGTGAGAGACTTTAAAATTTATAATGCATTACCATCTCAGTACTATTATAATTGTGTTATCATGTTATGTATGTTGTTGTCTATAAAATTAAGAATAGAGCATCACAAAATTGAATTTCTCACATACTGTTAAGTAGAAAAGATTTCAATTTAGTTCAGAACTAAGGCCACTTTTTGTACTTTGCACATTTGGCCATCAGTAGCAGGGGAGATGCTTTTTACCTGTCCGACCCACAAGTATTTTTATGAACACGGACTCGTTCAAAGCTTTGCACTGATCCACAAGATGTATTGGAAAGATGTTAGGAACAAAGATTTTTGAGATCCGTTGCATAAATTCTTTGTGTCGACGACGCCACAGTCTGAAGCCATTCTCTGTTTGTTGTTCGATGGTGCAACCTAATTAGTACTTGTCAGACACAGACACTGTGCAAACTCATTAAGTTGATTTGATGTTATGATGATTTAAAAATACAAGAGCAGCAGAAGCATTCTTTGCTACACTGTTCAGAAGCAAATGCAGCGCACCGAGTCGATGGCAGGTCGAATGTCTTAAAAGTTTACCAGCAATCTCCACAGCCTGATTACTGATGTGATGTGCATCACAGCTTACACAGAGTCATCTGAAGCTGTGAGAACACACTGACTAAGGTATCTAACTATGAAGCACAGACACTTCATTATAGTTTAATTTATCCTTATCTGTCTTACTGTAATATAATTTGGGCAAGTACATTTCCTACTACTCTTCACAAAACTTTGGTTCTCCAGAAACGCTTTGTTAGGATTGCTACTCGATCAGAGTCACATATCTCATCTGCTCCTTTATTTCAGAGACTTCAGATTCTAAGTATTTATGACATTAATATTTTCCAAATATGTGTTTTTCTTTATAAGATACTCTCAAATGAAGGAAATATTCCAGAACAATTCAAGACTTATTTCAAAGAAAGTTCAAAGGTTCATTCTTACTCAACACACCAATCTGCAAATCTTCATCTCCCTAAACTCCTCACTACTAGAGGTCAATTCTCAATTAGATATAGAGGTACTAAGTTATGGAACAATTTCTCCCATTTAGCAAAAAAATGTTCTTCTGTAAAATGTTTTAAAAAATGTTTAAAAGATCATTTAACTGCTGTTTGGTAATGTATTGTCTATGTAGGCTTTGTTTTACTGTTTATTGATAACTATACATTTTAACACTGATTATTGTATTATTCACATTATTATTATTATTATTATTATAAAAAAAATTTCATGTTATTTTGTGATTTTGTACATTTAATTGCAAATATTAATATTATGATAAGGTGGAGGCTACAAATAAGCCCACTGTGGTTTTTCGCCTCTCCCTGCACTGTCTCATTATTACCTATCATGTTTTTTTATGTGTATTTTTTTCCAAATTGTGCAAAAATAAAAACTCAAAACTCAAACTCAAGCCAAGAATCTCTGTCAGTCTGTCTTTCTGCCTGTATTTTATACGCCTAACTCAAAAATCACTTGTCCTATCTCCTTCACAAGTGATAGGTTTGTTGCCGAGGACCCAAGTATGTGTGTAGGAAAGTACCGATGTAATTGTGCAGATTGTAAATATTAAACATGTGTGATGTTATCGGGGTGACCCCGAGGAGTCTTCCAGCACTTCAGGAGACTTGAGAGTGGATCTATAAACCCCTCACAGAACCACATAATCTGGGCTGAACAGCATGTTTTGAACAGGCACTACACTCGTGTCATTAAAATCAAGATCACGGAAGGACTGTAGCGCTGTCATTACGGCATGCAGAGCGCCATGACTCTGTTTACATCCAGTCGTCAGGTCTTGAGATGGATTGTGAGAAAATGAGATGGGAGTAAAGAAAAATACAGCGGGGAGCAATATGACCGCAGCTGGTGACAAGAAGGAAATGATTTATGTGGCTTGTAGCTGGTGGTGAAGAAGAATCATGACAATTTGCTCTTTCAGCAATCACTGCCTCGAGATTGCGTGGAAATGGAAATATTAATGGCGCTTTCTGTAGTGCATGTAAATGGCTTAATGAAATAATTCTGATGATCCCAATCAGAGCAGTTGTTGGGTTTCCTATTGTCTCTCTGGGGAGGTTAATACACCGTCAATCAGACACACACACGCACAGAAACGCACACACACACACACACACACACACACACGGTGCTTGCTACATTTTTGGGGACTGTTAGCGGGGCCATACATCACTGGATTGCACAGCTGTCCTCTGCCGCACCAGTAAATTGATGCTAATGCAATTAGCTCTGTTGCCTTCATCTCAACTCCACTCCGAATCTACCGGGAGTGAGAGGAGGTGTGTGTGTGTATATGAGTGTGTGTGGGCGGAGAAGAGATCTAGAGGAAAAGAACAGACCTCCGGATCTAATTAGGGGAAAGGCGTCAGCGGGAAATGGGTTCGGAACACAGTCAAAGTGCCCATATTTCAGGAGCGAGCTATACATTTTCACAGACATGAATATTGCAGCGCCGGGATCCTTCCTGGCAGCAATAAGCAAAGTAGTCTGGAGTCGAAGAGCTGCGTAAATACCATCAGGTGAATATATATGGTGACAACAAGTCACTCGCCAATGGCGTGCTGATTCTCCATGGATCAGCACGAGTGTGTGTTTTAGGTTCGTTAACAGCTTTCACGCCCTGCAGCATTACACTAGCCTCAAGACATGAATTATGAAAAGCACATGTATGGAAACCCGTGTTTATTATGACTGTCTCACAGATGAACATTATTCATCATGGTGTTGATCCAGAGAATGTGAATGTGAGCGTGTCAGAGGGCTGAGAGAGACTGCGGAGGGCACAATGACTGGCAGCAGTGCCTTTGTGTCTGCAGAACAGAGAGAAGTGAGAGATATGCCACTGAAACAGATGTGAAAGGGACTGTTCGAGTGTAATGAAACACTTGTGTTTCTCCTCCAAAGCGCGGGCTAAAGGTTAGATCTACAACTCTGCCAAAGGCCACGTTTTATGAGCAGAAATTCCCCTGCAGTTTGATACGGCATCCACCATCGCGTAGAATGAAATTTTATGATAATGTGATCGACCACTGTGTGATAAAAACAGATGAGAAATGTGTTTGCGGATCTCGTGTGTGCTCCTCCGTACACTTC
This sequence comes from Lagodon rhomboides, assembly GCA_039737535.1. Lineage (NCBI taxonomy): Eukaryota > Metazoa > Chordata > Actinopteri > Spariformes > Sparidae > Lagodon > Lagodon rhomboides. The sequence continues at coordinate 5,013,798 of CM077801.1, forward strand.
AGTCAGCGCTGCAGCGTTTCCCGTCCCCACTGGTGCCGCGGCGGTCCAGCGATGCATCATGATACGATCTGAAGTTAGCTTAATTCAATTAAATGCAGTATTATGGGCCTGTAATGCTCGACCAGGAAACCGCACATAAATTAAGCTGCCTAATTTATCTCCTCTTTTCCACACACTAAATTTAATTTATTCCAAACATTCTCAACAGTGACAGCCCGAGCTGCCGAACGCTAAAGAAATGGCAGTTCAGTCATGCAAAATATTAGGCATCTCGGCTGCTCATAACGCCTTTTTGTTTTCGTTTAAACTTAGTAATTAAAGTTCCAACGCGACTTCTCCCCCAAAAACACATCCGTTTTGTTTGGTAGATCACGCTGAAGGTGTCCCTGTTATCACTGCGCCACCTTCTCTCTCATTTGCCTCCTGTTCGACTAAAACAGAAAATAATGCTCAGAAACACATGCGCGCCCGTGCAAGACTAACGCCAGCCCTTATCGCTGAGAATTGCGATTGCCAAAAAGCCGACACGTATTTGAAACGTGGGTTTTAAGAAAAAAATAAATAACACCTGTCATCCTCGCAGACTCCCTGCCTCTCCCTCAGAAAGTGGGGCATCTGTTGAGGTGACGTCTTCATTGTGGAGCTGCGTGTCTGATTAAAACGGATGGCACTCTGTCAGGCGCTCCCTGCGTCCTGAGCAAGTTTTTAATTAGTTTTTACGATAAGAGACCTTTTCCTTCGTTCCCTCCGGTTATTGAGCTAGATCAACAGCCACAAAAAAACACGAGGCGAGCACTTTTGGGAGGATGCCCGGCTTTTCTTCAAGACACAGTTTTTCGGGGCGAAAAGAGAAAAAGTAAATCCCCGCTGTAGGCTGTGATGAATCCATTATGTTGCTGATGTGAGCGGTGGACGTTCACAGGCAGGTTACATCATCACTCCATCTACCTGTCTTCACCTGATACCAAGAGACACTCATCCTGATAACAGATGTACTGTCTCATTTACACTCTTGGGGAATATCAGGGGAAACTAACAAGCATGATAAGCTCATGACTCAGTTTAACACTGTAATAGCAGGGGAGTGCGAGCATGTTTTTATGTGGGGGGGGGGCGACATGAGCTGTGTAATCTCAATGGGTTATTGATTAGGGACGGTTGCGCAGCGTAATACCCTACGTATCAGGTGCATTTATTTCCATCTGTGTACATTTGATAACAGTAATCCACAAGGGCGCAAAGCCTGAAGAGGTACGAAATATCAATCCTAGGAATATCGCGTGGAACACGATATCGATCACATTCATCTACCGCCCGCTCTCACACCCAGCGCGTTAAACTTCCAAGTTTGAGGGCACTGACCAAGCTGCGGTATTTGATGAGTTGGGAGTGAGAACGTGTTGTTATGAGAGTATTTAACATTACTGATGCCAAAATTGACTATTAACCAACAGATTGAAACAGACAATCACTACCCTTTGCTAAGCCCTGTGAGTGTTTGTTACTGTTACTATGCCTATTAAGCTTTCAAGGACTGCACATTTGCAAATGACCATGGTAACAGTGGCAGATTTACACACTGTTTAACCCTTCCCTTATATTTGGAGAGGTAGCACACTCTATAGCACCTGATGCACACCACACTTTGGCATGTAGAGGAATCTTAGTTTTTACAGAGCCACAGTCTCTACTTAATGTTGCAGTGATTAGACAGTTTGACACAGTTTGAAGGAGGGTCGTGTAGACCCATCACAAAATCAGACATGAATGGTGATGGCGGTATTTCTATAGCGTTTTTTACCCAAGGCAGAAATGGGGATTATACAACAAGTAGTTCCGACCAATCTGATTGGTCAACAAGAAATGTAGACCGTGCTCAAATCAGCATGACAGCACGCCTGACTCATTACTCAAAATATTACTCCGCCAAGTCTGTGGCAACATCGTAACTGTCAGAGCTGGAGCAGGAAACAGTGGAAAAATAGGCTACAAAATGGATCGGTTTGTTGTTAATTTTGATTTATTTGGCGGTCTCAGTTTGGATGAATGGTTGGAGGAGGATGAGAAGAACAAAATGACAAAAAAGGAAAGATTTGTGCCTATGTCACATGAAGAGCTCAATCAACTGGAATTGTCCAGGAACGAACAGACTACGTCCCTGTTCCCTTCAGTGTGAGAGAAACTATTGTGACCGCTGTGAAAACGGTTTATAAAAAATATAAAAGAAAAAAATCAACATCTTTGTTATAACTTGGGCAACAAAAATAAGCCTTTTCTGTTTATCTGTGCAGTATTGATTTAGTTCGGGGAAATTCCGAGGCCGTGATAAAACATTAACGTCAGCTCAGAGTTCACTCATCTGGGACTAGAAAATCCTTTCCATTGCTAGATCGTTACTAAGGGCTGGATTATTTGCTGTAATGATAAACTACGTTCCATTACACATATGAGTCTACTGACATGACTGATTTTGTTTCAGTTATTAGTCAGACCCCATGTGTTTCCATGGAAACGCAACGCACACTCGCAAAGACCTTTAAAATTTGAGAGCAAATCATCCATTAACATGGATATATTTTGATTATACATTTTATTTTTGTTGGTATTAGTTGTATAATCGCAGTATTACCCTCGAGGGTGTGCTTTAACGTCATTTGAACCAGCACTGAAGTGTCTCTCACACTTAAATCACACCCTCTCGGCTAATATTGCTTAATTATCTACCTGCTGAACCTCAGGAGGTAGACACGGACAGTATATCAGGATAAAATAAGACACATTTTAAGATTTGAGTGTAACAATAATCACTGTCACTATACAGGAAAAGGACATTTAGACTATAATAGGGAATAGATTAGATACTATGGACTAGAATATGATAGCTCACAACAGGTGGGAGAGGGCTGAACTGATGGACAGATAAGGTGGGAGGATCTGACGCTGACAGTTTCACAACTCAGCAAATTCCGCCTGAGAGCACAAAGTATAGCTTCCACAGTCAGCTCAGCAGGTGCCGGTAATGCCTCTGTTACTGCTTACAGACTGCACACTGCACTCGCTCATGTAAATTCCTGCAACTCATCTCTGAGAGGACTGTAAACTCTTGAAGAGAATTTATACCGCTGTAATGAGCGTATGTTTGAGTTTATCTTTCAGCTAAATTCTAAATTAATGCCCCCAAAATTCTCTATATACTCCATTCTGTGTGAGGCTGACTGTGGGAAGAGCATGAATAATTGACTTCCTCTGATGTTTAGTGGCCTCCGCTTGATTAGCATTCATAAATGTAAGGAGCTAAAATGTTTCTGTGACCTATGAGGACTGCTTCAGATACACGGTCATGCATTGAAATTTCGAATTTAAGGAAGTGTGGTGCACATCCTGATTATCGATTCACAAACGCACGTGTTCAGCTAATTAAGAAATGTATGTAAATTGGCTTTTGGCAGGCACAGCCCCCTCTGCAGCTTGGAACACTCGGTCTTCTCGTGTCACAGGTAAGGAGATGCATTGGAAGGATTACCAGACAGACACCCTGGGGGAGAGATACGGTGTTCGCAGCGGCCTGCCAATACCTGTAAATAGTCTCGCTCTGCCAGAACGTCACAGTTGTCTCCTGCACCACAGACAAATGGCTCCGACAAACGAACGCCTCATGCAACATTCATTCCCCACCTCCCCCGGTTTGACCCCTAATCTGACAGCGCTAAATCTTTAACCGTTACTCACAGACTATATATTTTCCTCTGTATACTGTTCAGTCCACCTTAATAATTTGTAATAACCAATTTCAATGTTTATGAACCTTCATGTGCTCAAAAACACTTTCAGCTACATCTCTGGGCCTTCATCAGCACACGATGTTTGCCCATTCCTCACGACCGCGCAATGGAACATTGATGACATTTTTGACGAGACGTCAGGACATCCCAAGCTGTGTTTGTGGTGATCAGAACAGGTATTTTAAGCCAAAACATGATTCTAACCAAGTGGCAAAACCTAAGAGCATAAGCACATTGTCGTCACTTAAACTTTAAATGAGAAATCATAGAGAAACATAAAGTCATGTAAAGTTTCAACATACCTGTAGTTGCAGAAACATACATGGGCAACATTTATTCTTCCAAAGCAAATAATGTTAATGCACAGATATGTATTGGTAATAACAGGACGGTTATCTGCAGTTGAATTCCATTAATAGAAACTTGAGATCTATGTTTACATATTTTGGTATGTGTAAGATTTGTATTTGCCAAAAGTCTGTGAATTGGTCCAGTCACCTCAGCCAATAGCAGTGACACGGCTGTAGTGGTTGCAGCGTAATCCTTGTGTGCAGCTCTGACTGTCAGAGTACACCCACTAAGAGTGCTTGTTTTCCACTCACAAGCCGGGGTTGTTATTCTAAAGTGTAAGCTTCTTTTTGTAACCCGGAACAGAGGTGTTGCTCATGTTTTCTCACTCTGAAATCTTGCGAGGTGAGATGTCAGCTAAATCTCCAGCCATGACTTCGGAAATAAATCCTCGCCGCCAGTTCCTCGAGGGTAAACTCCAAACTCCTTTCTCCACCTTTGACTCGCGTTTACGCCATCATCTTTTTTTGCAACAACTTATTGTTACTTACAATAATATTCTATATATCTACTGTTTAATGTGTAAAACCATCATGGCTGATTTCATTATCTATGATTGATTAAATTATTGGTATAAAAGCTTGTTAAGTAAAATAAAACAGTAACCTTAGTGCAAAGACGCCCAGTTGACATTTACATTAATGCACTAGAGAAAAACTATATTATGGTGAACGCTAATCTGAAAACACACTGTGGCTTTAAATACCATGTTGACTGCTCACCCTGGGTTCAAGTCCCAGCACCCTGTGCACCCGTCTTTGTCTTTCATGACTGTATCTCTCTCAAAAGGCCCTAAAACGACAGAGGAGGAGTTGACTGCCCATTCTCTTTAATGTTATTTCCCCTGGTTTCCCTGTCCTTGCATTGCCGCCTTCAAAAGCCGATGATTTCACTCGATCTCAAAGTAAATGCACGGTGTCTTTTATTAGCGTCTGGGGTGTGTGGTGATTGCAGCAGTAAATGGCTGTTAAACCAGCCATTGTGCCGTTGCCGTCTGGAGATCTCCAGATAGACAGGTGCTCACAGAATATCCTGAACATCAGCAGCCACTCGCTTATCTGTTCTCTAATTAGGAAAGCAAATGCATTCCCTTTTCTAGGGGCTACATTCAGAGGGGGAATTAGTTGTCAGAGCAGCACTCGAGAAACCAAGGAAACAATACATATCAATAAACCCTACTCGGTCTGATTATCAGTACTGATGCCGTCATATGGTTCCTGCTGGTCGCTCTCTCTGACGCTCTGTCTTACTTACAGCCAGTTACAGGGTAGAGCAGATTTCTAATGTGTGACACCTCAAGCTGGGAGCTGGTGATAAACAGTGAAGGATAGGAAAAAAGTGTAAGCAGTAAGCAAGGGAGCATCATTTATCATCAATAATGATGTAAACCCTGTGGTATTTGGGTCACTATTTATTGATAGCAGTCGGTGAAAATCCTGACGAGCACTGAGAGAATTGCATTATGATGTGTTTTTATGGATAAATGTGTAATGAGACCTGGAATGCACTTGGAAGAATATTTACTCCATCGACACAGAACTGTAAATGTTGGCAACGTACAAACAAAACCACAGACCGTCCCCTCCGCCTACCGATATGACAGTCAGGTCATAAACATGTAATATGAACACGATATGGAATGTAATGAAGGGATGTCATTGTAGTATGACACGTGCAAACGTGAACGTATCAGTGGTTGGAGAAACTGCCAACATTTTCTCCTTGTGCCTGGGCTCATTTATTTGTGCCTAGTAATGCAACACATGGGAGTAAATGGAATGATGCATTTCTTAAATCGATGCGTTCAATATAGGGTGTATAAATTGCCATGTATGTTGCTTTTTACATGCTCATTCATGTGTTAAATAACACCACAATGTCTGTTTGTGTGTGTGTTAGAATAGAAACCTCCAGACAAACCCCTTCTGTTCATCTCCACCTCTGTGCTGAGTCACTGGGGAACATGAAGGGATCGCGTCGGGCCCCTTCCATATGCATCTCTGTAAGCTTAAGGACCCATTCCCACTGGGGCGTGAAATCCCACTGCGAAATCCCAGAACACCCCTCGCCCCTTGAAGAAACACTTTGAGTGTAATCGGTCGGGGTCATCTGGAAACTCAGGGTAAACACAACCGTTTCTTCTTGAAAGCCATCTGGCAGATGCACAACATTCAGGAGCAGACGTCAGTAATATTTCATGCTACCTGGACAGCAGCAGCATCTCTCGACCCGGGCTGAGAATAGACCATGAATCAGGAGGCCCAGATGTGTGTGCCATTCGACACAGTCTGTAACAGTCATGTAACATTCAAGTGTCAAGCTACCCCCAGGTAAAATGTGAAAATTTCTGACAGACATCTGTAATGATGGCAATCATGAAATATCTATTACTTGCCTCGTGTTCTGAGGTGGGCTTCAAGTTAATGAAGCCCAGTGAGAATAAGTCAGTGGTGCCAGTGTGCATCATACGTGGATCACCATTGCAGTAATTGCAATTCGAGCCAGTATACTGAATGAGGAGGTGCAGGTACAGATTCTTGCAGACATGCAAGGTCTAATTGTAGAGAAAGTACTGACCTGCAGAATTTGGGGCTCATGTGGGCCCGCGACTCTTCCCTGTGCTGATGATAATAACACATTGTCAAGTCATATTCCCTTTATCACACCTTTGATCTCTGCGAGTGGCTCTGCCTTCTCCTGTGAGAAAATCTTAAGACAGTAGAACGGAAATTTGTTCTTGTGCTTCTTATTTCCTGTCCTCCTCAGCATGTTTCCTGCTATGCCAGCACTACTATTGTCCCCTCCCCGCGGTAAGGAGACGCTGCGCAGAAACCGTCCAGGCTCCAAGCAGTCGCCAAAGACTTTCCTGACAAAAATGAAACAGCCTTAGGCAGTAATTGTTAATCTTAAACAGGGGGGGATGCCCCCAAACAATGCAAAGCCGTCCAATCAGAGACAAATGACTCAGAAAAAGGTCCAGAACATCATAATTATTTACCAAACGGTGTGATTCAGATTCAGTGTCGTGCAAAATCTTTTATTTCATGCGCCCTTGATTTGGATTTGGGCGGGTATGTTTGCTCGCATAACATGCTTTTAATAATCACTACGGCCTCAGATATGAGTCACAGCGATTTTCAGCTGCCCATTAGAAAAATGAACATGTAACCCCTGGAATACACCGGGCACGTCTGTGTTACCTGTTGTGTTCCTGCTGTTTTGTTCCGTCCTCCACGTGGCTTCACATGCCACTGGGAGTGCAGAGGAAGAGCGTGGTGCCTGCCTGCTGTTGTTGACTTGCTCAGATTGTGTTTATTTTGTCCGCTTTCTTCGGGGTCTGTGGCTCTACTGTGGCTGTCGTTAAAGCTTTTCATTATTTGTCTGTTTAATTGTGCATTGTTTGTATTTCCGACTTTGCTGCGCTGTAGTTCCTGAGTCGGCAAAGGCTTTTGGATTACAGGCCCGGCTGCCACCTGAAAGTGTCAGTATTTGATTAGATAGGAGTATGAGTCAAAAATCAGCTATCTTACAAATAGGAGCTTGAACAAAGTCTGGTAATGTGCACATCTGATTGAGCACAGGTGCAGAAGAGAAAGAGAGAAAGAGAGGTTCTCCACACACAATGTAAGGAGGCAACACCAGTTTTTTGAGACCTTGAGAGTCAACATCTTATTCAGCACAGATTAAATGTCTGATTTAAACAATCCTGATGTCGTTTCACCTTCAAATGATCCTAAAATAAAACACCCAGATGTTCCCAGACAGGATTTATTCTAGATGTTATTCCCAGATGTTCCCAGACAGGATTTATTCTAGATGTTATTCAGAAATGATTTGCCACTGGCCAAACCGCTTACAACTAATTGTCTACAACTAGCAGATCTACATAAAATCCGAACAAATTCTAAACACTTCCTGCTATTAAAATAGACTGTTCAAAGGATTGTTTGGCCTTGAAGGAGGTGTGTGTTATCTGAGTGCTTTCCAGTTATCGTCAAGTTTTAAAGCCTTGCTTGAAGCACAAACAAGACACCCCAGGTGTTTTAACAGCACTCCCTTTACTCCGCTTATCAAGGCTTCAGAATGTAATGGCTTTGTGAAGTTTGCTTGTGCATTAATGGCAGCTGTAACCTGAAGACAATTTGCCTGTGTAGGGGACATCATCTTTATGATCATATTTTCAAAAGACTGCTGCATGTTATGCTCCGCTTAAATCTCTCCGCCAATATGCTCCGTGTCGTAAAGAGGTGTGCCTCCCCACTCCTATGTCATAAAAACATGGAGAGTTTCCTTTTATGTACTGGAAGGAGACAATTACTGGGTTAGGGAAGAGGAGGGATGATATAACCATGGCAGATTAGAGACTGTGTAAAGACACCAAATGTACACCACAGTATCATGTGGAAAAGCCACAAGAAATGTAATATTATAACATTGCTATGTTCTGTCAGATTAGTTGCTTGTTAATGCCATACAGGATGTTAATACAAAAAGATGCTGTGTAGGATTTTCCATGGAATAAGCTGTGTTGACAGTCTAATACCAAAATGAAAAAAACAGATTTTGCCTGTGATGGCCAACTGATCTGCTTTATGCATTCATTTAGTCCAATTTGTGCATTCTGAAGCATCATTTTCCATGAAACATCCCCTCCATAAAATAGTCAACAGCCCAGCTGGGAGGGGAGATAATGCTAACATAATATGCTAACAGAAACCCTCTCACAGAGGCTGGAGAATGAACTGACGGATGGAATGACAATTGACTTTATCATGAGTAACATGATTGGCAGCAGATCTTCCACTGGGTGCGTTTGAGCCCCTCTGAGGAGCCAAACTGAACCAGCCAGGAGAGTGATTGTGTCCTTTCACCCTGCCTTCTTATAGAATTAGTTCCTTAGAATTACAGGACATGAGTTTATGATGCTCAACAGATGCTCCACAACTACTTGACTTACTGCCAAAGTGTTGTATATTCTCATCTTTATATCTGGCAAACATTGCCCTCTGAATTGACTTTGTCTTAAAATGGACCTAAAAATAGCTCCCTTTGAGTTGCTCCTGACTCTCAAAGGTGTCATTTGTGAGAAAATTATGTTTTGAAGGTAGCTCAAAAACTATAGGGGGCAACATAACTGCTAGCTGCTGCTCATTATATTCTTTACTGTAGCTAACTTTGGCTGTTGCAACTAGCTGTCGTTAGCAAGTAGCCCAGTTATCCATAAAACAAAGTGACGGGAGTCTACCCACCTCAGATCACGGGGGAATCACCGCAAGCAACAGGGCTCTGAGGCTAAACCCAGTATCATAGACCGACGGAGGTCAGTTTGAGGATGGGGGATACAGTACAGAGGTGATTTACAGCAGCTCTGTATGGTCTGGCATGAGCAGTGGTTGGAAACTGCATGTAGAGGCGGAATATTCTCAAATCTTAGTTGGTGAATTGAGGATCTATTTCTACCAAACCAGGGGTGATGATGCAAAGACAAATTAAGTATGTCATGGTGAGTTTCATTGTGTTTGTGTTGACTTTGACATGTGTTTTATGACGGTTCACAAGGCAATTAAGCTCATCTTAATTTGTTAAAATAGAGAGACTTGAATTCAGAAGGTGTATAGTTGTATTTTTCTGTTTAATAAGAAAAACAGGTGTAAAAATACCTTGTTTCTTCAGAGTTTGTTTGTTATCTATCGTCTCTTTATGGCACAGAATGGTAATACAAGTGAGCTGTTCAGCATGCTAACTTTAATCTTCACATTAGGTTGATAGTGTTAGCTCTTTTTTTGAATGTTTGAAGCTATAATTGTGGTCATATCTTACAAATTGCCCCTTTAAATGAGCTAGATTCTTATTTGTTTTTTTGTATTTGTTTTTTTCTCTAGCATTCACAGTGGGTGTTATCTGGAGTGTCACGCTCACTCTGTTACTTGCCTGTAGCATAGTGTAACAAGTACAAGCGATGACATGATCTCTAAAATGTTGTGTTATGTCCCTTAACCTCCACCAGCTGGATGGCTTTTCTTATACAACAAAAGCTTTTATCTTTTTTATTTTCTTAAAACAAAAAAAAAAACGCCTTCAGCTTTGAGAGTGTGGGATGATTTTAATGACCACAGTGTATAATCATCCTAATGAAAACTGTTCCATGAAAGTGATTCAGAGTTGAAAACCACTAAATATGCTAATAGAATTTCTGATTCTGTCAAGCTTCGGTTTCTTAATCGATTGATTAATTACAAATCAAAACATGCACAGGCCTGACCCAAAACACTCTTTATATTATAAAGCTTTATGTAAATGTGTTTGTGTATAAGGGCTCCTGAACATACACCACCACTTGCCCTTGCTACTGTGTTCATGTATCTGCAGGGCCGCATGAGATAGTGTGGATGTGCCCGAGTGTTCGCGCATACATTAGTGTGTGTGTGTCAGTGAGCTCTGTCTGAGATCAATTAGACCTGTGCGCCGGCCAGCAGAGGAAATTTTAATTATGCCTGCAGATGTCGGCGGAGTGGCACAGAGGCTGTCAGCTGGCTGAGGAAGCCTCGGAGGCACGTACTGTATTTAAGGAGACTCTCTCCTAGCCCATGATACAGCCATTAGGCTCTGCAGCGTCAGGGCGGGAGAGAGAGGCCGGAGCCGTGATTCGAAGATGTTCCCAGTCATCAGTGGGAACATCTCAGTGACGCAGGGTAGATTAAAGATCACATCGCTTTTCAAGATTTTCGAGCTGTGCAGTGAGGATGCACAGTGTTCTGACAGACATACATCGAAATAAAAAAAGGCCCGCATCATAGTGACACATCCCATAAACATAGTGACTGTGTGCTCTGATTAGTATAATAGTCCTCATTAACAACTCACTGGCACAGAGGCCCTATTTTACATTCCTAAATACCATGGATTGGGAATTTCACAGCAGTGTTGTACTTTGCATTTCCATGTATCAAACCTCCAATTTACTACTAATTAGCGGGTGCACAGTACTCCATTCTAATTGCCCTATTTGGTGTTTAGCAATAAAAAAGGAAAATTTAAATTCCAGAGAATGGCTGAACGCCTGAAACAAACGCATCCTTCAGGTCACGATAGTCTTAAGTGTTCGGTAATATGTGTGAAATGATGGTGCAAGGATGTGGTGACTGGATAAGCGCTTTCCCTTTTGAGGCAGTGTTTGCAGATCTACGGCTGCCCTAATTAGAAGGAGGATCTCCCCAGAGGAAAGCAAAATTAGCAAAATAACGCTCGCCTTATTAACGTGGCTGGATACAAGGTAGGATGAGACGCCGCCAAGAATGTCTGGCAAGCCTCGTTGTGCAAAGATATAAAAGTGTACCGTTAAGACAAGGGATGCATGAGGGGTGGGAGAGTTTTAATTCCACCAGTCTGTGGAGAGTTGCAGTGTTTGTGCCTTTTGTTTGGGAGGGCCAGAGGGAATAAGGCTAGCTTAGCTTCCCAGATATGCCACCTTGTTTTCTGTCACACATTGACTGCACACAGCCAGACTCGGCAAAAGCAATCTAGGTCATCTTTCATCATCTGGTTCTCCTGCACAGGCAGAGGGATGAGCTCGGAGTTAAGTGGACACAAATTGTGCACAGAAAGTCGGTGTGCACAGACTGAAAAAAGTGGAATGCAACAAGCGGGTGCAGCTAATGACAGTGCACGGCCATTACATGAAACGATCAGCCCATGTTTAGTATAAAAAAGGAGGACTGCTGGCTCTGAGAGTGCTCCAGGTAATTTTTCACATACATTTTGGTCCCGGTTTTTAAAAATGCATCAGCTGGCAAGATATGAAATCAGAATACTGCGAGATTGGCATAGATATTTGGCATTACTCACACATTGTACCTCTATGCTATATATTGCTCAAATCTTTTGCCAGCTGCTGTGTGATTATTATAATTATTTTAGAAGCTGAAATGGTTTGTCCACATGGCAATCAAGTGAAATTATCTTTATATGATTGTTATTTTGTATCATTACATGGTGTTATATTGGCTGAAAAAAGTACCTGGAGGAACTGGCTATAGTCATTTGCTTTGGACAAGACAAGAACAACAGAAAGAACAGTATTTCTTTCTTCTGAGTACATCACTACATGTATCATTCACAAACAAAAACTAAAAATTCTGTTTGATGAAAAGACTTCTAACCTAAGCGTGTGTGTGTCCCTTGTCGCCTTGGTGCTTGTGAAGTTTAAACACATTTGTTAATTAAGGAGTGAATAATGATCTTGTTGATCTCATGTTATATTCTTTGCTTTGTACATGTTTGATCCTCACTTACAAAGAGAAAACACACTATCCAAACACAATCTGTACCCTCGTCACAGTGAAAGCACAATAATCCAGTAATGTGGAAGAAAAATTAAACATTGACAAGCAATTTCACAGCTTAAAAAGTTTTATAAATCTGTTGCCATTTGCATGTCTTTAATTAAAATCCAGTTCTAAAGATTCACAGTTGAATACATTTTGTTCCTATCACCAGGAATAAAGCATTAAAGAGTTTGTGTAAACTAAATTATAGCCACACAGATTCATTTTTTTAACCCATTTTTAACTCATTGGTTCAAATCCACATGAGGTGGGTCTTGTTGGGTTTTTTAAACCAAGTGACCACCCAAATGTCGTGTGGTTGGCCGACAATCACGTCAATCAATCAGACATATATGTGTATTTGTTTAACTTTTTTACCGGCAAAAATGGCCATGACAGACAAATACTGTGACAGCGATGGCAGCGATTTGCAGGTATTTGAACCAATGACAGTGCATTATATGTTACATGCGTCATGAAAATGACGACAAATCAACAATGTTGCATTACGCTGCAGCTGGCAGGAGCTTCAAAGATGCGCTACGCAGCAACCGGCGGTAGATGGAATGTTGCGCCGCGCAGCATCCGGTACAAATGGGTTAAATGAGTATGAAGTCATCACTTACAGTAATGAAGCACAAGAACGGCAAAGAAAAACAAACGAATGAACAATGAACAACATATCATCTCAAAATTGAGGTACAAAATCTTCATTTTTAATTACACAGATACTTTTATTCTGAAAGGTCTGTCCAACTGAGCTTTTTCCATTATATGAAAATGGGACTTTTCAGAAAAATGACAGCAAATATATTGGGTAAGACAAAACACGATTAACACTCGATGAAAAAAAGGGCTGTGTTTGAAATAAATTGCTCACCACAGCAACAAGGCTGGGTTACATTTAAATGCATGCCAGTAATCAGTATTAGTCACCCGCATATGTGTCCTAGCCTACATAGCGGCTGCTATTCCACTTTGTCAGTGCACTTTCTGGTTGTCACGCAGTATTTTTTCATGGTTTTCCAAACTGTTCCACATGACATATTATATAAATCAGCAGTTTTATTTTAGACGGTTGCACCTGCAGTTTGGGCACAGATGATCTGGCCTCTTTGAGCTTCTGTTTAGTTTTCATGCATGAAAACTTTCATATCAAAGCCCCTTTTATAGATATGACAAATGTGTCAACCTAATCTGACCCACCTCTAGAGCTCCAATTATTAACCATGCAAACTTCAAGCCCAATCTCATCAGAAAACAACCATGTGGATTGACTGTGAAAGCATATTATTACTACCCATATTTATGTTCATAGTCAATAAAGGAGGAAGTCACGCAAAGTACTAAAAAGAGTGACAAAGTCTGCATACATAGGAGGTCAGAGACGCTTGGTTGGGTCAAACAAACACAGAACTTACACCCTGGAGACTGTTGTATTGTGAAACCAAAGGTCAATGATGAGTTATCTTAACTCACTAATTTAGTGAAGTTACATCATGTTTGTAATGTAACTAGGCAATGTAACTGCATGATTAAGTAACGTAGTTATTTTAACCCAAACCACAATGTTTTCCTAAACCTAACCAGGTAGTTGTAGTGCCTCAACCTAACCAGGTAGGTTTAGGCACTAAACCTAACCAAGTAGTTTTAGTGTCTCAATCTAGCCAGCTAATTGAAGTGCCTAAACTTAATCAGGTAGCTGTAGTGTCTCAACCTAACCAGGTAGTTTTAGAATCTAAACCTAACAGGGTAGTTGTAGTGTCAAAACCTAACCAGGTAGGTTTTGTGCCTAAACCTAACCACGTAGTTGTAGTGCCTTAACCAAACCAGGTAGTTGTAGTGTCTAAACCTAACCATACTGCAGGTGTAGCACAAAGGTCTGGTATGCCTGTCATTGCAACAGTGCAATCAAGCTTTTCACTCGTTGACATTTGACGATGGATGCAAACTTCAGAGTAAAATCTATTTTAGTATGAGGAGTTTATATTTGTCCACTCTTCCTTTGTTACAAACTACATTTTAGGTTGTGCTTTTCCATAGTCACCAAGAGTTATCTGCCGCAGACATAAACACTTTGAAGCTCCAGTGTGAATAGCGTCTGTCTGAGAAAGCAGCATGGTTGCCACACTTGTGGTTTTCAGTTGAATGACGGCTATTGCATGAACGCTGCTCTCTCCTGGGTGCAAACAGACGAAAGCTCAGGGAGCGTCTGGGGGGAAATTACATATTGGTTTTTCTGTGCTATGGTGCCTCATTGATTCAATATTCACAGACACATTGAGGCGAGCAACGAGTTATATCAAAGCGTGGACACTTTCTTGCCTCCCCAGACACTGTGGCTCCAGCATGATTTTCTTAAGTTTGCCCCTGAGCAAAGAGACGCACAAGACTGACAAAGCTATGAGTTATATGGGGAGAGCAAGTGACCTGGACTCTGAGGTTTCATATGTTTATACTGGATTGTCTTTTGAAATGTGTTTGTGAGTTAATTGGATTAGCTTTTTTGAAAGGCTTCTATCATGTTTGCTGCTGTCAAAGAACTTGGGGTTTTGGTCTAATTTGTTTGAGGCTACCTGGCATGATAATGAAACGCTACAAATTTCTGTTTTGGTAGAATGTTAGACTGTGGGTCAAGGAAAAGGTGTGGACCCATGATTTATCCCTCAACACTCATTTAGAATGCTGGAATGACAAGACGGGCTGTGTTAACATGCTGTAGAGAAAGACCTATTTTCAAAAGTGTTTTAGTTTCTGACAAAATTAATTACAGGAGCTCTGAAGTCAAACAGTATTCAAAAATCTTTCTGTTGTGGCTGGAAGGAAACAATAAAAATGCAGATAACTGACAAAATAGCAGCTTGGAAACTTAGTAGTGGATTATACTGTATAAGTCTCTCAAATAGTAACTGCCACAGCAATAAATTAAACGTTATGCTCCATGGCTCACCCCCTCTCTGCAATTTGATCATTTGCCACAATCTTAAAGTTACTGGCAATGTTTGTTATAGCCATTTATTACCTTAACTGCATTCATTTATTTATCTGACATAGTGTGATGGCTAAGCTGGACAGTAAATTATACATTAAATAAAGATAAAGGCCTGTATGCACCTGGAGTGAGGCTTGAAACTCTGACACTGTAGGAAGCCAACTGGTGTCTTTTCTAGAGGAGCCTCTGTAGTGCAGTAGCATACAGGTGAGAAAAGTTCACATTGGAAGCTAGTCACAGTAGCTGTGTGGTTCAAACATGGGACCTCCACCCAGGAGACCTGAGTGTAACCAAAATCAAAGTTGACTTGTTTTTTTAACTTTAAAGGGTTACAAGAGTAACTGAACTGTACTTATCTCAAGGAAATTGAATCGAACGCAACTGGATTTGGTTTTTGTCTTTGAAGACGTTTCACCACTCATCCAAGAGGCTTCATCATGAGAGGTGAAACGTCTTCAAAGACAAAAACCAAATCCAGTTGCATTCGATTCAATTTCCTTGAGATAACTATTACCTGGATGAATGAGAATATTCACAGGCTTGAACTGTACTTATTTTAACCCAACCCTTCCCTTAACCTAACCAAGTAGTTTTGGTGCCTCAAACTAACCAAACTGTAACTGGTTCACGTTACCAGTCCAAAAGGCAAAATATGTGATGTGTTTGTCAGCAAACTTTATTTTGGAAGTCTGACTGGACATTGCATTTTATTATTGCTGACTTGATCACAAAGTTGTTGTGCAAAACTGACACTAGAGGGGTAGGTTAAGCATCACCATTTGAAGCTTAGGGCCACTGACCAAACTGCCATATTTGATGAGTTTGGAAGTAAGAGCGTGTTACATCAACCTCCAAAAACCACAGCTTTTGTACAGATTCAACAAACAAGGTATACCATGTTAATTAGTGATCTTCAGATATACTTGTTACTTTTAGACAGAGCCAGGCTAGCTATTCCCCCCTGTTTGCAGTCTTTATGCTAAGCTAACCAGATGCTGGCAGTAGCATAAACTTTATGTTAGAGACATGGTGGTCATTTCAATCCTCTCATCCAACTCACAGCAGGAGTGCAAATATGTGTATTTCCCAAAATCTAAAACACATTTATACTTGCACTGCCTACTTGAACAAAATATATCAGAGCACTAGGTAACGTCCAGCTCCAGTGTGGTTTTTTTAATGCATAGTCCCTCAGCACTTCACTTTCCTTTCACTGTTGTAGCAGTATATTTGCTGCCTCATGACAGGCCAGATACTGTATGACTCTACCACTTGAGGGAGGGAGGACTCATTTACTCCCCCACAGAGTGGGAAATTAATTTTTTGAAATGTGAAAATCTACCAGCCACTGACATCAATATATCTGTCTGAAATCTACAAGCCACTTTCATATTTTGCCAACCATTAGCTGGTACCTGGTGCTAATTTCCAACCCTGCTCCCTGACTTGTTTGCAATGTAACCATGAAGATTGTTTGAATGAAAAGACAGCCTCTGTGCACAGGGCTGTCAGCCCAGTTCACTGCAAGGCTCATCACTGTTACCATCCTGGAGCAGGAAGGTTCCCAATTGTTCCAACGGCCACTCTGCCACTGAATCAGATTACACGCAGGTAAAACATTTCAAAACATTTTCTTTCACTGAAATGATCATTTGAAAGAATTGTGCAGCCTTGGCTGAGGTATGGACTCGTGAAGTGACGTGAAGAGCTTGTTATTTTAAACCAAGCGATCAAAATGATGAAGAAAGAATAAAAGAAATCTAGGCTACACATTTCTGTAATCTTTTAAAATAGCGACCTGGTGGACTATTCACTCCTACTCTGGATCGTCTGTGTTATTCTCCTCCAAACTAAAACGATGTCTCAGAAGACAAAAACAATATTTTCCTTCCGAGTAGGAGAAGAAAGTGTCAGACAATTAATGAACCTGGGAAATTGTGTATTCTTTAAACAGCTAGTGTAGTATCTCACCAGTGTATGGGCCTGTGATTTACATACTGCCTTTCTGGCAGAAAACACAAAGGAAAAGAAAGATGAGAGGTGTGCAATATTTTCCATGGTTTTTGAAGTTTCACTTTGAGATGGCATGAATAACTCAAGAGTGTTCATTCAGCACAGGATCACATATCTCTTTCTCCTCGCTCTTCTGCTCTCACCCTCAAATCTCATGCCTGTCTTACCTTTCATCTCTGTCTTCTTCAGCTCCAGTTTATTTGACTATCTGTCTATAGCTCCCTGCTCGCACGGAGTCATTGTTCATCGTGTGAGACTGCCGCTGGAGCCGAGGACGGGCAGAGTCAGCGTGTTTGCATTGGGTATATAGTGTGTGCTTTGAAGCAGCATCAAATTGAGGCAAGTCACATGTAGCTTGGATCGTACAGAGCGACAAAACACAGAGCGGCAACCTGGACAGGTTTACATCTGACATGTGGTTAAATGAAACGACAAACAGTCTGTCACACGGGAGACAGTGTGAGGTCAAGCAGTGTTTCATGATATTCATAAGTGTTTCTCCAATGCATTTCAAAGGCTTGTCAGCTTTAAAGCCAGGCATTGTTGTTTTTGAAAGAAGAAATGAGACTATTCTCTTTACAAGGTGAAAAGCTGAATTTATGAGCAGCATAAAGCATTGTTCAATATGATTCACTTAGTCTCACTAATGTCTCACTCTGTCTGATGAGTCACTTAATGTAAGCTCACGCTGGCAGACTTTAGATTGATATTGCTTTTCAACTAACGTCACTTTATTTAAGCTAACGTTTGCTAACTTTAGAGAGATATTCCTGAATAACAGACACCTCCTGACATGCCATTATGAGCTAATTGTCATGGCAGACTGAAAACGACCCCTGACTCTACTGAATTAAGTCAAGCCGACCCAGTCTCATAAATCCGTGTGCCAGTAACTTTACCTTACATCTGGATTGCATGCAGTACATACACCAAAGTTGGTCGTCTGTAAAGAGCAGATTCATAGTCAGACGACCTTTGTGATCAACCAGACAGGTGACCTTCGTCGTCATGGTGAGATGGTAAAATAAACATGCAGCAGTCACAGTTTGGTTAGGTTTCAGGCACAAAAATACATATCACGTATCACCTGCACTCAATACTGGACTTCGGTGTATGGTCTTAACCTGACATGCCAGATGGCACTTTCTGGTACTATTCAGGTGATTGGACAGACTATCTGACTATCCAATCTGACTTAAAACAATCAGATCAACAGTATGAAAGCACCACCACCAGGGGAGCCTGTTGGTAAATCAGATTGTTTGGTTTAAATATCCAGCTCTGATATAATGTAGGCTTTTTTTAACAACATCTATGCTAAACTCTTGAGGAGACACCATTGTTATTTTCAAACAAACAGTTGCTTCTTTCACTGATGTCGTACCTAAACCACACCCTTAGCTGTCATCTCTTGTTGCAAGAAGATACTCTGATTGGTTGAACAGCTGTGAGTTTGGTCTGAAGTGTGTAGGTAGAAGTCTGGCGAGATGAAATGGATTACGTGATCCCAAGAATCCAGTTGTCTCGCATTGCAAGTATGCACTGAATGCAAGCTGAAAATGCAAGGTATCAAGACTTTATGGATATTGAAGTAACTGTGCTGGTGAGGCTGTGTTTCGGCTTATGAATTTAATTTTCCATTTTTAAGTATTAAATAAATTCTTTCTTTCGTCCAAATTTCTACAGCATCATGCTAAGGACATCTTTTACAGAGCAACCCTCCACCTCAAACCATATGCTCCATAAACTGTTTGTCTTAACTCAATTTCAAGAGTACCCCGTGGTCTAACATTGGTAGTGTCTATGCATATTATGACAAAACCACTAATGCACATGTTAACAAGAAATTCATTGCAATTGCTGGAGAAAATGGGTAATTTGAACCCAAATTATGACCACTTTTAGTGGTAAAAAAGACCAAACTGCGGATGAAATGGTAGCAGTTTAAGCAGTCATTCGTCCCGGGGAGATAAGTAACCCTGCCAGATGGAAGACAATGCACGAAGATGTAATTAATCACTGTGTTCCCGCTGGGTCAAGAAGAAAAAAAAAGGACTGGATTTGCAGTTTTACAACTCAGTGTTAAAAAAGGGTCGAGTAAGACACTGGACGTGAGGCTGTAACTCATTTAAACGAGCCTGTGAAGTGTTTGAATCTTCTCACACATCGATTTCTCATCATTTTGCCTCAGATGTGCCTTGACCATTTGTGCGCCGTTAAAGATTTCTGCTTTGTGACTCAAGTCTTTGTCCTCATTAGTGCCATTCGGACCTGAGCCTGAATTCCTCGGACGTGGCCCCGTTCCGACATCGCTGATTGAACAAGTGGGTGTCTACGGTTTGGACTCCTTTCCTGCATTAAATGTGCTGGCATGGCAACGAAATCGCAGCGAGAGAGACAGAGCCAGAGGACACGCTTAACGGCCCCCTCGAGCGAGTTTATGACCTTTTAGTGATAAGAGGCTTGTCTTAGTGCCCAGCGAATTTATGAGTGGAAAGAAAAAGTGCTTTCTAATGTTACCTGGCTGCTGTTTTTTGTCCGCTACATCACTGCAATAAAGACGCCATATGCACTAGAGAGGCTGTATGTTAATTAACACATGTCTCGTTTGACCTTTTTGAACTATGATCAGACCAACCTGAAATGATAATTAAGCCTTTGAGATTACTGTAAGAATATTCACACTTTAACTACATCACTGATCTAATATCAAGCTTTGCTCCTTTGTTGATTGTTCGAGGTGGGGTCACGTTTTAAAAGGACTCATACAAGAGTCAGAGGAATTGCTTTAAATAACTCATCTTAATGATGCAGAACCGTAATGCTGTATGTCTCATGTCCTTTACCTCTCCATTCATCTTCCATGTCTCGCAGAATGAAAGTGCTACTTTGTCATTCAAGGCGAAAGAAAAAAAAATTACATCTCTTTCTCTACAGTTAGCCCTTGATTACTTCCCATTTCCTTCCTTCCAATCATCTTCATCTGCACATCGCCCTCTCCCTCATTAGTTATTCACATCGGCCGCTCGTTCTCCTCGAAACGTCCCCTGTGGATCACGACCCCCACTCCATTCTTCACGGAGACATATTGACTCTTTTGATGGTCTCGCGCCGCTCTACAAAAATATTCCCCTCTTTTTATTCAAATGAGAGCGCCCGTGGAGAGGGCCAGCGTGCGGATCAATGCACAAATCTCAACAATCTCTCCCCAGCTGCACGTGTGTCAAACACTGTGTCGTGGGGAGATTACACTGCGCTCAGAAGCCCGGTGTCTTTCTTTTTTTCCGGTCTGCCGAGGCTGCATGGTAAAAAAATCGATCACTACATGCGGGTTGGTGGCAGGAACCTCAGCGCCCCGCCTTTGGCTTACAAGTTGCTGGCATCCACAGGGATGAACCAGATGGTGGGTACCTAGGGCAGTGAGCTCTGAAAGCGAACAGGCATGGCATGCACTTTACAATGAGCGGCAAAATCTTTCAACGTGTCACAACTTACCAACTGCTGCACATTAATGCTGAATAAATGATGTTGTGTGTCACGAGTTGGCAGTGCTTGCAATTATGCTAATGATGATAATATTCTGTGGATACTCAGGGCATTTTTAGATTGTACATTTTTGTGCAACTAGTTACCACAGAGATTTGTCATTGCAAGCATGGTCACCAATAATGGATTTTCATGAAGGATCACGCTGTGCCATGTTTTTTTTTTCTTCCGTTTTTTTTTTTCTTAGCCTTGAGCTGTTTATGTGCAGCTTCACCCACAACCTTCTCCTTTTGTACAGAATAAATGGAAATTCAATACATATTTGAAAGCTATTCTCCCTTCACCAAACACATCCTTGGTGCGGGGCAAGAGACCAAAACCTCTCTGTACTGACATGTCTTTCTTTAAAATAGAAGCACAGATCGCCACAAAACCAATACAATCTGCCTCTAATGGCTTCCTCCTCTTTGATGGCCTTGATGTTTAATCAGAGTAAGAGCCGGTTCTTGCCTCGCTTCTGCTGGCATCCATTAATTCGGCCTCTGTTTTTCATTTGTTTGTTGTTGTTTTTTTCTTTCTTTTACAGCCCGAACAGCCAGCTGGCATTCACCGTTGGCCTGACTGAGTCCTGTTCGATACAAAAGCAGCGACTGGGTTGGAGACAAATGACTCATAGCCACAACTGGTCAATTCCCACATTCCCTGACACAAGCACAGAGGCGGGGCTCGCTATCTTAGTCCCAACTTCTTCATTAAAAAGGATGATTCCGCTCCTCCTACTTTCTCATTTTATAATTAACTATTGTCATTTTTTTTGGTTTTTTTTGTTGACTTGGCAGGCATGAGTCCATTTGCCTTTATCTCAAGAATTGTCCATCACGGTAGAGCCATCAAGAAACATTCACTGTGGACGTCCTTGAATGGAAACAATTTCAACAAGTGCACGAACCACATCACATAGATGTCAAAAGGTTTAAAACTGGACATTGGTTTGGCTATTCTACCCCAAACAAGCTGTCGTTTCATAGAACAGATGTACCAGAATTTGTCATCGTCGTCTTTGGCACATGACAATCCAAAATTCACTTGTTTGCTCGCAGATAAAACAAGAGATGTAATATAAATCATGGTGAAACATTGCTTGTGCGGCTTCAACACACCCAGAAGGAGCTAGATCAATCTTGTGCGAGTAGGCCAGCAAAGATTAGCTACGATGACACAAAAGTTATTGAAGCTAAAACGACTACATTCAGTATTGGCGACGTACATTATGATGGAGTCAATGAAAAATGTGCCTCAGCGTTGTCATTACAGTGCTGACAGCCATCAGTCATGAAAGATGAATGCACTGACAGCTGTATAACAACAGATACAAAATGAAGGAGGAGATGAAGAAGAGACAGTTACAGATGAGCAGCCACTATGTGATATGATATTAGTAAGATTAAAACTGTAATAGTTCTTCCTAAACAAAGCTAAATTGTTTGGTGCCATATGTTGAGGGAATAGTTTGGGAAATATAAGAATTAGAATTAGCAGAAAAGATTGATACTACTTGAGAAGGTTGGCTTAGAAGCCACAGAAACTGGAAATCTAAATGAAAAGCTATCAGGAGGCAGCAAAACCCTCCTCTCAGGCTCACTGATTAACATGATGAATCTGGTTTGTTTATCCAAGTCCAGAAATGACCAGTTGTGGCAGTTACCCAGTTACCACTGGTTGCATGTACTTTGCAGAACGGCTCCGCTGTGGTTTTGCTCCGTGCTCCGTCGGCCGTAAACCCCCACCAGAGCGAGCACAGCACAGCGCTGCTGGACAGCTGGAGTTGCGCGACTGAGGAGTTAGATAATTACAGAGTCAAGTGTGACTGTAGTTATAACACACAGACAAAAGGTTAGCGTTCCCAACCGAAGGATTAGAAGATGTGCTTGGATTTGTCCCTTTTCTGATATTTTTGTGCTGGCGTTAACAGTGTTTTTAAAATGAATAAATTAACCCAATGTTACGTTGTTGTCTCAGTGTCTGACTTCCTTTCTGCTCTGTGCTGAATTTGGCCAATTCGATGCACCATGCTATGGCATCCAGCAGAAATAGATGCCTTGCATATCTGCCACGGAAGGGTCCGTGGCAGATCCGGAGGTGGACCCAACAAGGATCTGGTGGAATTTAGGGGTTACTGTTTGTCAGTGCATATTTCCCGAAATGTCAAACTATTCTTTTACATATAGAGTTAAAGTCAGTATACAATTAGCTTAGCCTTATACAATTAGCCTGACTCTAGCCCTCAGTTTCCATCGGGCATGTCAGCATCGCGTGATGTTCATGATTTGGCCATTTTAGACCATCGTTCAGGGTTCGACCAGGCACGCTATGGCACATTTCAGAAGCGTCCAGGAAGTGGCTCTCTGCTCCGCTCTGCAGAGAATATGTGTCAAGTCTATTTTTGACAGAAGTGGACAGAAGCTACTTCAAGCTGCACTGAGCAGATCAAGCCAATTTTCAAAATAAAGCACACTGCAGACTTGAATCTACAGCATAACCAAGTTTGAAATATTAAAAATAAACACTCTCTCAACAGACAGAAGATGAAACCATTTAAATATGTAGCTGCCTCACCCATGGTAGAAGCACAGCAAGGAAAAGTGACAAAATAAAAACAATCCGAGCAAGTCAACAATATGATACAGACATGGCCCAACGCTCCTGAAACACTCCCAGTAGGACATGAAGTCGCATGGAGGATGGAGCAAAACTGTCTTGCACACATGAGGTCCCAGGTACACTGCGTGGTTGGCTAATTTGATGTTGGTCAAATAATATACAACATTGCTCCCTGTAAATCCAGTTTATTTTATATTTGTCTGCAGATTAAACAAACAAGATAAAAATGTGTTCATTTTTGACCTAACAAAGTGTTTAGGTGTAGCTAGCTGTTTTGCACTGCTTTCAGTCTAGATGCTAAGCTAGGCTAATTACCTCTTGCCACCATTTCAGTACTTGACGCACATACTTGAGTGCAATATCAATGTACTTAACAAATTCTCATTAAGAAGGCAATTAAGAGTATTTTCCAAAAAATGTTCACCATTCTTTAATGAATTCCCTGGTCTTGGTACATTTTCATATTTGCCCTGAATTGTTTTGGAAGGTTTTGTGAAGGACCACTAAATGGCTGGTCGAGTGTTAGCTGGCAGTAGTGTTAATTGCAATATCTCTCTAAAAGATACTGGAGGTAGCATGAGTCATACTGAAATGTGTAAAACTGCACACATTTCCATTTAAATGAATCAAATCTGCTCTCTCCGAGACAAGATCTTCTGACCCTCCACCTCCACTGTGTCTTCTCTGAAAGTAAAACCGTGCCCTCACCCAAGGATCCGAACACATTTCATGGCGCTACAGAGAGACATGAACTGTTTTTCATCATCATTTCAACTCCTTTTAGTTGCAAATATGTTTTCTCCTCCAGAGTCATTAATGAGCACTCTGCAGTAAATATTGCATAGCTAAATGAGGATGGCTCCTCATCAGTGAATAAAGTGTCTGGGGCAAAAAGGGAATGGAGTTAGACTGCGTTCCAACATATGTCAAGTCAAGAAGCTCTCAGCCTCCACTTGCTGAGGAAAAACACTCTCCCTCTGGGTCATTACCTCGAGCCGGTCTCCCCACCATGCTGGCCTTTTTCTAAATGGGCCGGTGCCCTGACCACATGAGCGCTGCTCTGGGACCATGTCAAAGTCGTCACACTACATGGAGCCCTGCCATCAGTTCCCGAAGCTGAGTCACCAGAGCTAGTCCATAACGTGACTTGTCATTGCTGTGGGAAGATGGACCCAGTCACTCGTGTCATTTAACGGCGCCCCGTGGTATTTCGGCACAGAGAGGAAGAAGAGTTGATACCAACGCCTTTGTACAGAGCCAAATCTCTCATGTCGCATTTCATTCTTCTGTGAAACGTTGGAGCTTGATCCATGTCATATTACGGCTACAAGATCGGCAATTCGGAGTGATAAAGGAGAAACAAAAACGATTGTGTCCAAGTTCACTTTTGTAACCTTTACATAATCTGTCCTAAAGCCTGTCTCTTTTTTTACCCAGTCAGCCTCGTGGCAGCTGCATTCACCCTCTTCCCTATGATAGCGCAGTAGCCAAGCATTTTTATAATGAAATGCCTGTAAGGTGACAGATAAGGCCCCTCTCATACTTGTCAGTCAGCGACTTTGCCCTGTGGAAACTTGAAGCGTGAATCCAGAGTACATGACAGTCGTGTCAGGCTTTTCTTCGGGACGGCAGGCGAGAGTGAAAGATTGAATCGTATGTTCCTCAAAGTGCGTGTGTCATCACAGCGAGATTACATATTGGCCCATTCACTAACCCAGACACCCACTCACCACCAGTATCTGTTGTCACTTCACGCTGCATTTGACATTAGCATTCTGCCGCTCTTCTTCAGAGGGCTTTAAAAAGAAATAAGGAGGTCTAACTTGAAACACTTGACCCTTTTTCTTGGTGTTTGCTTATACAAGATGTTACCTAACTGACTGCATCTGGCAGTGTAGCTCAGAAAATCCTACCTACGTCTGCATCTGGCTAATCACAGCTAGTTTGTGTCTAATTTAGGAGTTGCACACAACCAGAAGGCAGACAACAGAAGGGGCATTTTGGACATAATTGGACTGACAAACCACTGCTAGTTTAGCTCATGATTCACTGTGGCACCTTGCTGATGAGCCTCCCTGCAGAGCCGCTGCAGATGCAAAACCTTCAGTTATGTCCATCCACAGCGATTGCTTGCATCAAAGCAAAACTCTTTCCACGGGGGAGAGGGGTCTTATCTCCGGTGTATTTGCAGGTCAGCAAAACCTTCACATTTTATGATAAGCAAAACTCTGCACCACCCAGTGTGTGAACCATTCCCCTCTTGTCCCGATCGCCCGGAGCACTGCCTCATTTCGCGCAACCCTGTGTTGTTTTTCTACTTAGCGCCACAAGAACAACCGCCAAGGTCAGGCTGTGGTAGTAGTACCTGAAGAAAACAGGGTGTGTGTGTGTGTGTGTGTGTGTGTGTGTGTGTGTGTGTGTGTGTTTAGCAAGAGAAGGTGTCTGTTGGAGTTAGGGGTGCTGAGGCCGGGGCCGTGGCTTGATTTCGGGGGACTCGGTGCAAGCATGGCAAGGTCAACGTGATGTCGTCCAGCTGGCACTGAGCAAAAAATCAGAGGCGCTGATCCTTTTTTATTTTTTTATTTTTTCCCATGTTGCACCACTGATGTGGCTGCTAGCTGCTGGCTCCAGCTCACTGTTCCAGCAAGATCAGACAGAGGAGGAGGAGGCTTCGTGTTGCCTGAAAGCACCCCAGTGCTCCCTGGTGGACATGCGCACATGAATGAACACACGCACACACACGGACACACTGAGGCACACACTGACATTCGCATTCATGACCACACACACACACACACACACCCCACATGGCCGAGCTCGTGCACGTACACAAATACAAACACAGCTGAAACGCTGGCATCTGAAGACACGAGAGATGGGAAATGTTCCGGACCCTTCGACTCTGCACAATCCGCACACACAGGGAACATGCACCGGCAAGCCTGTATCAGCCAATACTGGTTACATGATGAGTGTTTGTAGAAAAGCAGGACACATGGACACGGCATGGCTCTGAGTGAAGGTCAGAGCCCCTAGGGTAACAAAAGCCCCCTGGCAAGCTATTATATGTACAAGGCAAATGGGGAAGGAAAGTGGATTAAAACGACCCTGTCAAAGGGCCTTGATTGTCCGACGGAAACAAGTGAGCCAGAGGCTCCAATACTGAAGGTAAACAGAGACGTATGGAGGAGGACGAGGCAGTAGGAAGGACAAATAATACTAAACCTCTTATTCCTATATAAGAAAAATATGTGACTAAAGGCTTCAGTATTATTTTATATTTTATATATTTAATAATTTCGCTTTGACAAACTTATATTTAAATGGTATCATACTGGATGCATTCATATAGATGATTGTTTGGTACCACACAACTGAAGGTAAGGCATAACACTCTTATGCCACATGTGCACTGAAAGAGTTATCGATCGCTGTTATTGTTTCTGCTTTCCGTACCGTGGCCATGAACAGGCAGTGTTGGGAATATTACTTTGGAAATGTAATTGGTTACAATTACCCTGTTAAAAATGTAAGAGTAGTGTAACTATTTCAATTACTTTTTTAAAGTAATGTAACTAATTACATTTGATTCCATTTTAATTACTTTTCTTAATTTTGAATGAACGCTCTCAACTGTTAACCATTTTCATGTTTTAAGACCTGATAGTGTTTTAACCTTTCAGCAGTACTTCAGACTACAGAAAGACAATATAATAATTATTATATAATAATAATTACCACAATGTTTGGGCCCTTATCTGCTGTCTGTTAGAAGTGGTTTTTAAATTTCCAACTCAGGAACGTATTCTTCGCCTCCGACATTGTTGCTGACTGCCATTCAGCTAGCAAGTCAGTTGAGTCTAGCAGCAGAATGGCACATGACCAGAGAGAGCCAATCACAAGCGTCGGTATGATTCCGTTAGATACCGACGGTATCTAACTTGCGGCTTTAGAAGGAGGAAGTTGAAAACGATTTGATAAACCCGAGCTTTTGCGGCGATTTTTCAAATGTTACTAAAATTGTAATCATGGAAATTTCCAAAAGCAACTGCAATTTAATTACACAGTTTCCCTCAGTAATGTAACGGATTACAATTACGTAAATTTTGTAATTAAATTACGTAACGCCGTTACATGTAATTCATTACTCCCCAACACTGTGAACAGGTCCGCTTGAACTGTAAGCAAGTCCACAGCCCAGCCCGAGGATGTTTTCCTTGATCAACTTCTCTTGGTGTTTAATTGAAAAAGTCCCTGGTCCCAAACCAACACATTGGTAAAGAAGTTAATATCTGTGCAGCCTTGAGTTTGTGATTATTTTTTATTTTTTAATAGCTTTTGGTACTTTTGATACTATCAATTGGGAATGCCCTAATCATCTGGTATCACACTCATATCAAAAAGTATGATATACATATGATAGCTGATACTGCTGGTAGGCCGGTAAGACTCACCGAAGCCAGACTCAAACTGTCTGTGAACCCACAAGCAAGGCCGAGCAAAAAAAAAAGTCGAAGTTAAGACTTCATCAAACTTTTCCTCAGTGCACTCTGCTCCAGCTGAGAAGATAAGCCGTCTCGAGGCACTAGTGGGTTCAAAACAGCGGCGGCACAGCTCGGCATTCACTTCCAGCGATCTCAGCAGCTGAGCGAGTTGTGCCTC
Organism: Lagodon rhomboides; assembly: GCA_039737535.1. Taxonomy (NCBI): domain Eukaryota; kingdom Metazoa; phylum Chordata; class Actinopteri; order Spariformes; family Sparidae; genus Lagodon; species Lagodon rhomboides. The sequence continues at coordinate 5,042,066 of CM077801.1, forward strand.
CATCCCCTGAGCCGGTCAAGACCACTGAGCATGCTGGGACTCGTGCTCCGATAAGCCACAAACAACATCTCTCACGGCACCGCTGATCTGCCTCTCCATCTCTGCCTGGGAACCCCCTCCCTGGCACACACACACACACACACACACACACACACACACACACACACACACACACACACACACACACCTATATACACACATCCAGCCATGCCACAGGAATGGCAGGGGTAATACAGGGCCAAATCAGCATGCCAGCCTCCGCTTGGAAAGGTGAATGGAGCGGGTGGGGATGTGGGGCTATGGAGGTTCCAAGGGATAAGCGGGTTCAGTGAGAAACTGCTCTTCCTCGCCCTTTTATGGCGAATCATATCCCATTAAGTGGGTTTTGTCCTGTGATGAGGATGCTGCTGGCGCTCCTCAACAATCCCATTACAGATCATAAAGGGAGCTGGGGATGTGGCCTGAGAGCACTCAGGCTGCTCCTCAAAGGCGGCCACGCTTTGTGTGTATGGCGACTGCGCCACATCTGTTAATGTCTTTTTAACTCCAGGTGAATGTTGGGAGCTTTTCCTCAGACTCGCTGTGTTCCTGCCTGATGTTTCCTGCTCAGTGGTTAGCGTCACAGGGACTGGTTTGGTTCGGCTCAAATGTGAGTTTGGCTTAAGATGTGTGGAAACCAAGACCGGTCTGACAACAGAGGAAAGCTTAGTGGTAGTGCTTCACTGGACTGGAAAGACAACGGTTGTGTTACGCTATCCTCACTCGGCTTCCCTCTTCCCTTCCTCATAGATCCTCTCTTCCTTTGATTTTAGTGCCGCCATCTTGCCAGCTGTCTGGACATTGTGAGGAATAAGAAGCTTGAAAGTCTCCTTGAAAGACCTCCGAGGACATCCAACACTGATCTATAGTTTTAATGCCATGCTCATTATAACTGCACTCATCAATATTTTTATATTATACTCCATTAAATTGTGAAAGGGGTTGCTCATTGTGTTGAACCCACAATGAATTACCACCCAGCTCTGCAGCTCCCCATCTTCTCTGTGGAGTATTTCATTCTAGTTTCTGATCATTGTTTTGGTTTTGTGGCCAATAAACTGCTCTCAAGCCGTTTTTTTAGCATCAAAGCTACTTGTATGCTAGCTGCCCAGCACCAAACAGCAGACAGACAACATTAGCAATAGCTGTTTAACCAAGTGTAGACCCACCATGACTTCACCCGTTGGTTACCAGAGGCTTCAAAACATGAGGGTTAGGGTAACAAAGTAGCCACACTCTAAAGAATACCTTGCTTTTTCCTCTATTTCACTCAAAATGGGACCATTTCACAGAATGAACATCCTCCTATATTGAAGAAGACTTGAAACTAGTGATTAAGACCATTAACTAACTCGTTTGGTTTAAAACTGTTCACTGAGGTATTTAATCAAGTGGGAATCAGGGTCATTCTCTCATAAGCTTACGCATCATTGGACTTGGAAACCCTTATCGACCAGGTGTGGGTAACTTCAGCATTGACTTTACTTGTCAGTCCTGGAGGCTCTGTCCATACATTATACAGCCAATGTGCTCAACACAGTTCTGTGTTCATCTGACATCTAAAGAGAGAGAGATCTATCTCTGGATGTGTGTGGATACCACATCAGAGATAAAAGGAGAATGGAAATTAGACTCATATTCATCAGGTGAATAGAAACAAATCCTACTGATAGCAAAAACATAAACAAAGAGAGGATACAAACAGGAAGAAAACACATATATGTATTATACATAATTCATTTTGAGGGAGCTTACCTTCTATGATAAATGTATTTGATATATAGTGTACATATAATACATCATGGACTTTTTAATCTTATGTTCTATGCTGCCAGAAATCGTCTTTTCCTTGTGTAATTTATTACATATTGCATATACCCTCGGTGCTAAACGCTTCACAGCTATACAGGCAGTTAAATGCGTGCGCTCCCTTTAGCTAACCACGGTGATTAGCTGAGTTATTTTTAAGCTGTTCAAAATGCAACTGAGAAATGAATCGATACAGAGCTTTGAGCAAACACATAGAATTGATTCTAAGTGGGAGTTCAGCGTGCAGTAATTGCATTCACAAATCATGTATTTACACTACACTTTTAATATTCCATATGAGGGTGGAAATACTATCCTATAGAAGCTTAATGAAATCCGATTCAGTAACTCTTTCGGATTTAAATTTTTATTTGGACTACAGGGAGGGTTTGAGTCAACCTTTTAAGAAGAGATTTGCGGTGTGCATACGATCTTAAAGTTTGATCCCCGTATACATAGGGATAACATCTACACGGTGTACATTACTCTGCTTAACAAGAGATGACACAGTTTTCTTACAAAGGCAGAAAAGAGCTAAATTGGGCCTGTGTGGCATCATGGCATTTAAATTGGCAAACACATACAAAAATAGACATCCACAGTGTACAGAGTGCAACTTCCAGGAAAAGTACGACCACTCACTTATTTATTTCTCTCATTATGGAAGTGGATCATCTCGGGGTGTGAGGCTCACACTCAGCTCCTGTACAGTACACATTCCTCTCCACACCTTGCTCCGAGCTAAACTCCTGCACCAAGGCCTCCTATAAGCATCACCATTAATCAAACAGGCAGCTTGCGGTTTTTTGAAAGAACAAGCAAGTGGCATAAATAACTAAAACATCAGGGGAAAGAGGGTGTGTGTGTGGGGGGGGGGGACATAGCTGAATAAGAAGTGAAATGGGAAATCACAGCCAAAGTCACCTTGAGTCCGGCTAATTTACAAAACAGTGACACCAGCATTAACCACAATGAGAGTGATTAATATCGTGAAAGGCATTAGCTGCTGTTTACATTGTCAAGGTGTTTATTCGGAGCTCCCAATTTGGCATGCTTCACATTTTCACATTTTATTTTAAGTAAGGCTGGCTACTGAATACCAACAGCTTGTCTGTTTGGGCAACAGTTGCGCTCCCCAAGCTCTTGAGATGGCGCCAGCTAATGTGAGGGCCGGTGCACAGGCCGTACATTTCGGCAGCTCAGGCAGACAAATAAATGATTTCTTCACTTCCTTTTAGTCAAGAAGAATTAGCCGTCTCATTACGCTGACACTAGACCCTGTAAAATGTGACTGTCACAAATGAATCTGAGCAGGTTCAGGGGGCATCTCATTAGAAGCTGCTCATTTTCAGCCATCCACACTGGACACGATGACGCTGAGAACTGCTATTTTTCTTGACTCCCATCGCAATAGAAAGTGCCATGTTTGCAATAGTCTGCCACATGTGAGTACTGCATGGGGATGTGTGTGTGGTGGCTGTACAGGGTGGTAATGATATCATTACACTCAGTTAGCTCAGTCAAACATCGCTGATTTTGGAGCAGTGAAACCACCAAAAAGGCTTCAAGGTGTTGATACTGCAGCTGCCGTGAATGTCTCATTAATCACAATCGTAAAGAGGAAGGAATCAATGACTCTCGCTACTCTGATGAAAAATCTGACACACTCATCGCTGCTACACAACTGCAGCACTCATCCGACAGTGACAAAGACCGGAGAGCTGTAGAGCGGAGTAGCTTCTTCCTTTCATTTTGAATTCCTCGCTGTCTCAGCTCGAGATTGCATCTACAACCACTCTGTCATGAAATCTAGCCTAATTAGCAGCGAACAGAGCGACACGTGCACTTGATCACGCTCAGAGCAGCTCGCCGTATCGATCAGCCGGGCAGACCCTCGCAGGTCCACCGCCGTGTCACGACACGCCGCCGACTCCTTCAGTGAATTGATCATAGAAATGCATAAATAATAAAGTGGCATGTCGTTCTGACTTCCTATTGATTTTCCCATTAGCAGCTGATTGATACAAGCTTTAAATGTCAGGAGTCTCATTGATTGCCACAAGTCCACAATGTCATGTCCCTTTTCCTGTGGCTCTGCAGCCTTCCACCTGGGCGGACTGAATTAAAGGTCAACAGGTGCGCCGTGTCATCGAGCTGCGTTCAGGCACCGAAGTGTTTACACACTCTGCCATGTTTAACTGCGTTTGGGACTGATACCCTGCCAGCTCCTCCCTCTCGGTCCAAGAAGTGAGAAAATCTGGAATCGCAACTCAGAAATGCCAGGCTTTATTGGAAGAGGATACTGGCGTGTAAGAAAACAGGGCCAGGAGGTTTAGCATGCCAAAAGGCAAGGAGAGCAAAGCATCGTCTGGACTGACATTCAGATACGCTTAAAACAATTGATTTCTTGAAGATTGGCTGGTTTCAGCCCTCTAATGTGTAGATTTGCAGAGTCTTTTTGCTGTTTTATATCGTTTTGCATTTAGAATGTTTTACTTTTGCAGTCTGGGCTCATGATGGATGTTTTCTTTTTATACTGAATAATAAATCAGAAATTCAATAAATGAATTAGTGCATGCATGACTTTTTTTTAAAATGTGGTTTCCGCGTTAAAAAAGGCGATTGGCTCCTGACGCTTCGAGTTTAGTTTGTATTTGAGTCCAGTCTTTAGTTCAATCTTTGCTGATTCATCTGATAAGTGTTCCTGTTCCTGCTGTTCTGTCGTTCTGTTCCGTTAACCTGTTCCTGTGATTAATCTTGGAATAAAGTTCAGCAATTGGCCTGACTGCCTCTGCTGTGTTTGGGTCCAACTTGTCTACTCTCATCGTGACCCCATCTGCCAGCAGACCAGTTTGTCTTTCTGTTTTTTTCCTTCAGGGTCATCATCACCAACACATCAGAAAAACAGGAAACAGTCGAAATCTGGATATCATACGCTTCAGCGGAGTACATCCGGAACACTCACGCTTTATTCTCATCTGCACATTCGGGGTACGGATCAGGCAGCTGGCAAGGCTGCAGAACCATCTGACCCGTAGCGGATGCTGATTGTACACACTCACATTAAAGACATGAGTCAGATGTTATCGAGTGTTAGTGGGTATTTTGTACAGTGTGAATGGGGTAATGGAAGTCGTCACAGGTCAACTTTAAATGATACTGAGTGTGATCGGGTCCAGTAGGGCCCTGTAGAGTCATTTGTCTGAGGACTGGTTCAGGATGTCAACAACCTGCCCAGCTGCTGTGGAACAGCAGGATGACCTCTCCTCCAGGCCTCAAGATTAGATTCAAGTTGAAGATTGTAGGCAGAACAATGTCATCACCTCTCTGAGCATGGGCATGGCTGGAGAACCCCGTGAAGTTAATAACCCCTCTGGATACTGAGAGCTTATTAAAGTCATGTTTAATCATCTCAGTGTCTATTCACTATGTTATCACACAGCGGCTCAAGCCGGGGCAGGAGGCAGAGTCGTACGAGGCCAGGTCACCAGCGTGCTACAGGTCCAACACTTACAGACTGACAACCGTTCACACTCACGTTCACACCTTCGGGCCACTTCACCTGACCCGCGTGTTGATGTGTGGTGTGAGGTGACATCACACCACTCCTCCCAATGGTATTTTTTTTTATTAAACGATAAAAGCAGACTGGTGCTGCAAACAACAGTTATTTATGTTATCAGTTCATCTTGTGATACTTTCTTGATTATTCAAACGATCCATTGGTCAATAAAGAAAATGGTAAAAAAAAAATGTCTATCACAATACAATACAGGTCCAAGGTAGAGTTCTGTCAGACCAAGAGTCCAAAACACAAAGACAACAGATGAAGTGACCCTCTGCTCAGATGTGATCAGGGTCAGGTCTGACTGCTTTCCATCCCTTATTTGTTTTTGTTGTTTGACTTGTTTTTCTCTCCCGTGAAGGCCTCCTCTCTACCTCCGCATTAAAATTCATCCTCACACTCACTTGCAGGAACAACAAAAACGTGTTAAGTTAATACAAATACACCTAAGTGATTCAAAATGTTTATTCAGAGGGTAATGATGAATAATGAATAATCAAACATATTGTGAGTAAACTCTTCTAAAAGAGTTTGGTTCAAAGGAAAGACAAGCCGTGTTCTTTCACGCCCTCTCTCAGACTGCTAGAACTACTCTTGAGGCTAATACGCCAGCTACTTTGCTGCGAGGAAAGGGGAGAAGCAGTCGGGATGGGGGGAAAATTCAAAGTGCATTCATCTTTCAAGGAGAAACCCGCTTCCAAAAAGGCCCACGAGCAATGCAGGGTAAACAAAGTAGCAAGCGTGTAATCTAACTTTATAAATTTTCTGTTGACTTTCTTTATGATTCAGAAGAAAATTGCGATATTTGCCTAACGGCTCAAACATCCGCACACCAGGATTCTGTTTTAAGCCTCTCAAAGGAAATGCGGATGCTCAATGGGAAATCATGAGAGTGTGTGTTTGCATTCGGGGCAGAGCTGAGGGGCAAACATGGGCGGGAAAAAGCCCAAACGTACACAGTCGCTCCTCTGAAGCGTGGCGGGCGCCGTCTTTCACCTCGGGGCTCCGATCCGGGCGTGTTTACGAAGACGCTTTTTGTAAACGACGCGCCGAAGAACGCGAGCGTCTCTCAGAGCTCGGCGCTACAGCCGGTACGTGGAGGTTAATGAAGCAGGGGTCCCCACTTCCTCCTGCTTCCAATGCTGAGATCATTTAATGATTCTCTTGCAGCCTATTTATGGCACCACTTGGTGAACATAACAGAGGTTAATAAAGTAGAGGTCAACTCTTTATCACACCTGCCCAGCACTATTTTCCCCTCCGCCACACTGTGGCTCACGGAAGCATTTCTCATTAATGATCTCCCCCATAGGGCGATTGAGTATAAATGTACTGCGCAGGGTTTAATGTGCTGATTCCCATAGGCACATTTGCCTGATCGTCAAATTATTCCTGGTGCCATGGTTGGTATTTATTTCATGCTAATAGCCAACTTGTTACCGCGGGCGGGACAAAACAAGTGTAACACGAACATTACACCGAAAAAATGCAAACACTGGCCAATCAGGGGTGTGAAAGAGCTGATAGAGCAAGACAATACACATCGGAGCCTTGAGTTGAGCCACTTAGCACGGAGGAGGGAGTGTGTGTGCTGGCAGAAGGGAACACGTATTAGAAGAAGGCGAAAGAGTGGAGGGACAGCAGATGTGTGTGTGTGTGTGTGTGTGTGTGTGTGAGAGTAGGTGTGGGAGCTCGCGTCAGTCTGCGCATCGACGGTGTGTAAACACAATCGTGCCTTGTAGATACTCATAACGTAATAAGCTCTTAGGATAACAACTGCGACTCTGCAAACATGCAGGGGAGTAATCTGGTAGAAGCAGTGGGCTCACAGTGAGTCCGCCTGTGCTGCGTGGAGTCCGCCTGCGCCGCGTGGAGTCCGCCTGCGCTGTCTGGAGTCCACCTGTGCTGCGTGGAGTCCACCTGTGCCGCGTGGAGTCCGCCTGCGCTGCGTGGAGTCCGCCTGCGCTGCGTGGAGTCCGCCTGCGCTGCGTGGAGTCCGCCTGCGCCGCGTGGAGTCCGCCTGCGCCGCGTGGAGTCCGCCTGCGCCGCGTGGAGTCCACCTGTGGAAGACTTCTGTCCCTCTCTGCTACTCATGACAACTGTCCCTTTCTGCCTTTCTGAGCATCAAATGAAAGGAGACAGAAGCATCTCAGCTGACTTGAAACGCATCAATACTGACAAGATCTCGCGCGTCACAGTTAAAGGGACAGTTCACCCCACAATCAAAACCTGTAGTACTCTGTATCCATCTAGATATTTCTGGCGCGAGCTTTGGAGCTATCGACTTTCTTTCACATATAATGGAGCTGGATAGCATTATGCTTGTGGTGCTCAAAGCGCCAAAAAAAAAGTAAATAAAGAAAATAAAAAACTCAACAGCAATGTCTCTTTTTCAGAAATCATGATCCGGTTCTCAAGATGATCCACAGACCTTGCTGTGAGCAGTTTTCATGTAGAAACTATTTTTCTTTCTACCGGAGCTACACCCGTCAAATAGCAAAGAACAAAGTGTGCATCTACTCGTGGACGAGAAGCTCGCTATCTAAGCTTAGCGAGCTAACGTTACAGCCACTAATGTTAACCTGCACTGTCACACAAGAGCCTCTTTAATGTTGTAATGAGCAAACTGTGTGCCAAAGCGTCCAATGTTTTGATCAAGAAACTATTGAGCCAACAACTGAGAAAAGTCATGAAAAGTTCCAGTCAGAGTCTAATAAGTTGTTTTATCACCGCTTGCTTGGAATCATTAATGTGGATGTTATATATGTGGAATGATGACATGAACTCATTATATCACACTAATGTTCTGCTAACTGTATTACATTTTCCTATCACAGCTGACATCGGGCAATCAATCCAATTATACAGCCACTAATTCACCTGAGCTGCATGCTGATGGGATGTGTGGAGTGACAGCGCTGATCACTCTGACAGCCATCACAGCCTTTATAACACGCTAAAACCGCAGAGCAACATAACACTTAGTGTGACGCGATGAGGGTTCATGAGAGGAACCATGTACGTGATGCCACACGTCCGTTCCTCTCATTTTCAAACAGCAGTTTCCCCGAGAGGTGGCCATCTTTGTTTTTACCATAATTTAAACTTGCTTGTTAATATAATGTTATAATCTACAAAAACAAATATATAACAAACGTATATAGATAGTGTGCTTCGCCGTCAGACGTACTACAGTAATGCTGTTACTGGTCCCGTCCTCACTGTACTGTGGTGATGTGGTTTCCACCGTCACCCTCCAGCACAGCAGACTCTAAATGAATGGATGCTTTTCGACAGTATTTCCTTGATGAAGCTTCCTCCAGGAAGTCTCTCCTTGCTCCTCTGAGCAGCACACTTCCGTGATGATTAAGGACTTGATCAATTTCTGGGCTGTGTGAGGATGAAGGATGGAGGAGATATAGCATTAGAGGAGCCATCGTGATAATAAACAATGGATGGCAGCCCAGTAATTCAAATGAGAGCTGCACACTCCGCACCTCCCCACCCGTCACACACACTTATTAAAGGACATTAATTCTTGCTTTCATAAATTAACTGGATCTATTTTTTCCACTTTATTTCTCGTCTTTTGAGGTGCTGTTTCCTCTGAGGCCGCCTCGCCAAGATCGTCGCCCGGCACAGGGCGCTCTGCGGATGTGCAGTAGCACGTCAGCGCTGCAGCAAAGAATATCAGTTCTTGCTCTGAAGCTGACAGTTTGCAGAGGATTACAGATACGAACGACTCTTCCAAATTTAACAGTGAAATGAGTTGTTGGTAACTGCCCTCCTGAACGACACGCGGAAGCAACTCTCCATCTGATCCCTGTCCGCAGGATGACATCACTTGTCCGTGCCTTGCAAAAATAAACCTTTTTCTGATCTTACACACATTTTTTTTGGTTAGTTTGCATGAGCATGTTCCATCCGTGCAGAATAAGTGCACATCATTTTTTTTTTACTGAGAGTTAAAGAAATGTAGTGGAGGTCGCTGCTGGAAGAAATCTCCTGCTGGCTTCCCACGTGCAAACACTATGTGATGGTTGAAATGCCTGCTGGGAGCTGCAGTGGACACATTTTGTCCGCAGAATAAAAGAGCAACTGGGAACTAGACGTGCAGCCTTGTGTGGGCGCAGCTATTATCTATCATTTTGGTTAGCTTTGGGCACACAAACACGCTGGTTATGTTTAAGGACGAATTTGACTGACTTATTGTGTCATTTCCAGTCAGATCACTTGGTTCTGCAAACCAGAGATATGTTGAATTTCTTAATCTTGTACTTTACATTTTGTTATGTTGTTGAGTCTTCAGTTTTATGTTGCGGCGAGCTGGTTAGGTGTAGAAACAGAACATATTCGGTTAGGGTTAGGACAAAATTATGTTTTGGCTTAAAATACCTGTTTTGGTCGACATCAACACAGCCGTTAAAAACAGCCAGTTTGTGGATGTCCTGTCCAAATTGTCAGTTTTTTGTTGCCGCAAAACACAACTGACAATTGTCCTGAGGTCTCCCTGAAAATACCCCGTGGTGTCACGCTTACACATGTTTAAACTGTAGTCCCTCTTCAAAAACACCCTTTAACCCCACTGCCACCCTCCACCTGCCCTGCTGGTTTGGAAGTCAGGCCATAAACATGTCTTATGAACATAATAGGATGGGTTTTGTGGAAATGTCAGTATGGTATCTATAAAATATCTACAGATGTGAATGTCTTGTGAATCTTTGTACTTCCAAACCTCTGTTTATAAAGAGGTTAGGTCTGATGTGCACGTATACTTTATTTCCAGCCACACAGTGATACACAGTCACAGCCGGACGCTGCCCAGTACAACCAGTCGGACCTGTCAGTCACTGAGCAGCTCCACTGGAACAGTTGTAGGGTCCAGTGCTTTGCTAAAGAGCACGTCTACAGTCGCGATGAGAAAGGGGCGTCCAAATAAAACAGCTCCTGTAAAATCCACGACACATCCCCCGCTGGCTTCCCACCTGCAAACCCTCCCAGCTGGGTTGTTAGGCTGCCTGCTGGGAGCTGCAGGGAGGTCCACTCTGATGCTTCCAGCTGTGGAAACCATATGTGTGCATCTTTACATCGCCGTTCACAGTTTACACGGATGCAGTTCATCTTAAAGGAGACGTTAACCCAAGAAATGAAGTCTCAGTCATTATATATATGAGTAAATCTTCAAAATATTTCTGGAGCTTCACAGCAAAACAGCATTCTGACATTCTCCTACACACCTGAAGGTGTACATTGAAACAATAGAATGGCTTCTTACACCTTGTCTGGCGTAACCCGAGTCTCCAGAAGTCCCAAGATCCCAAACTGATTTGAAAAGACGTTCCTTACACCCTCACAGCCCTTCAGCTCAGCAGCAACAGTGCAGGTTTTGGCTTAAAAAAGGGATGTGTGAATGACGCCTTTTCAAATCCATTTGGGATCTGGAGGCTTCCTGAGAGCTGGATGATGCAGAGCGAGCTGTACGGAGCCGTGTTTCTGGTTTGGGGAGTTGCTTTTTTAGAGTTTTAAAACAAATCCCCATGTTCTTCAGTTGTTTAGATGAATGCGGAAACTTCCCCCTCCTCTCCGTCAGCGTGAGGGCGATGCATGACTGAATGTTTTACTTTGGGGTGAACTTATCCTTTAACCTGATGTTACAACATATGTCAAGTTATTGTTTCTTATCAAAACGCAACCAAAACCATAAGGTGGGCTGTAACAACAGACACAAAATGGAGCTCACAACATCATATTCAGCTCTTGCATCCTGACTTTGCATGCCTTCCCACGTGCACACGCGCCTGCAGGGGGGTTCCTTCCCTATTTTATCAGCTTCCAGTCGAGCCGGCCTCGGCTCCTTATGTCTGATAGGTTCCGTTGCATTTTATTTTTCTGGGCCAGCCTCCCTCATCAAAGTGATTAAGCAATTACACTGATTGTGCCGATGCTCAGAAGAACGAGGGAAGGGCCCTCGAGTATTGAGTGCTAAAGCTTTCTTGGAGATAACGGCTTAATTTGTGCCTAATCAAAATAAAGCCCGTTCTCTTAAATCTCCAACCTTCCTTCAGCCCTGAGTGGCTCGGGGGGAATCGAGAAGGTATCGCCGAGGGAGGCAGGGAGCCCTGCTGGGGGCCATTATTTCCAACTCACACATCTCAGAGAAGCTTTTTGCAACGTACCCGCGTGTCATTATGAAGCAATGAGGTCTCCCTTCCCCTCCCAATGAAATAGTAATGAACATATCAGGACTGATAAGGACAGAAGCCTCCAAAGATGCTGCAGTCCCCAGCGCGGATCCCAACTGGAGATAATCAAAGAGTTTGGGAATAAAATCAACATACGGTTCGTCTCCCAGCGCTGCGAGGACATCAATAATGGAAGAGGACTCTGAAGGGTGCGTCGATCACAGAGGCAGACCTTAACGCACGGATTCTGTGCGTGCCATTTACTTCTGACTCACACACACACACACACATACACACACACTTATCTCAGTCATCATTTCCCATCAGTCTATCAGCTCGTTCACCATGTGCTGACATTTCTTAACCCGCTCATTTCACCATGAAAGCCAGCCAGAGCACACGCGCCCGCGCGCGTCTTCAGGCGCACTGGATCCCACATCAAAAATTAATCACAGCACAAGTCAAGTCACAACCGTGACGGAGCGACATGAATTAGGCCTGCTGAGTCTTCGTGCGTGTGTGTGTGTGTGTGTGTGTGTGTGTGTGTGTGTGTGTGTGTGTGTGTGTGTAGGGAGAGTGGGGGAACAACACGGGGAGAGGTCACAGAGAGAAACAGAGGGTGAGAGAGAGAGAGAAAGCTCACCCCGGGAGGAGATCTGGAGGAAGAGGCGGGGGTCTGCGGCGCGTATGGCCGTGGTGTAGCGGTCCTCTATCCCGGGGACCTGCGCCTTTTTCTCGGGCATGAGCCGGACCCTGAGCCGGCCCCCCTCCGCGCCCAGCCACCACTCCAGAATAGTTGTGAGGTCCATTTCCAGGGTGAACACCGGGGCCTCCTCGTACACAGACAGCCCTCCGCAGCCCGTCTTCACTATATCCTCTCCGATTTCCACCACCACTTGGTTGGATTTCCGGCTGGCTTTCGTCAAGCCCAGTTTCAGAACTTTGGACAGCGGCCGCTTGTAGAAGAAGGGGAGCTGTCCGTCCGCGGACGCGTTCCTCTGTGAGTCTGTGGCGACGTCCACGAAAGTAGATATGGTTTTCTGCAAAGGTATGCAGTACATTTTCAAGTTTGCGCGCACCGTGTAACATCCGCGGAAAGTCTGGCAGTCGCCGTTCAGGGGTCTCTTGATGAACTCCGCCAGGTAATAGCGCAGCAGCGAGGGGACCGCGAAATCCACAGCCAGGGTCTTCCTCTTCAGCCGCGAGTTGATGGTTTGGTTCAAGTCTCTCTTGCCGCCGGATTCCCCGCTGCTGCCGCCGCCGCCGCCGCCGCCGCTGATGTTGCTGGAGCCGGCGGTGGAGGGATCCGTCCCCGCCGTGGTTCTTGGCGAGGCGCACTGCAGCCCGGCGAAAAATGCCGCAGAAGAAACAAGCACAAACACTACCTTGGCGTTCATGGTTAAATAATTGGAGTCTTTAGTTGAGGAGAAGCACCCCGTAAGCCCACCGCGCGCCGCTTCCTCTCCGCTCTTGTCACATACGCAGCGCAAGATCACAAAGTGCGAATCGATGATCCTGCGGGTCCTGCGCCTCTCCGCCGGTGCGCACCCGTGGCAAGACGAGGGGGAAACTGGGCTTTTTTTTTTTTTTTTTACATTTGTTTGCCGCTGACTGTTGCTGTCCTCCCTTCTTCAAGCGGAAAAAGTGCCATTTCCCCCCCTCCTCCGCTCCCCGCACACGCACACGCAGACACACGCACCTCTACAATAAGACAATGCCTGTTATCGCCGGTGCGAGTCCGGCGAGTCGCTCTCCGGGACGCTGATTGATATGCAGGTCTGGTCCGCTCCGGTGGCTTTCAAAGACTCCCTGTCTCTTGGCACAGTTGTGACGGCGGCACAAGTGGTCTCTCTGTGAGGATGCGGCGGCGCTCTCTCCCCGCGCAACTAAATCATGCATTCACAGCGAGTTTGGAGAAAGCGGAGCGTCAATTAAAGTTTAAAATATAATCATAGCCCGTTTCACAGCCCTGGCTAATTGAAAAAAAGCCCCGGCAGCAGCCTCTCAGGTTAATTGTCCGCTGAGGACTTGGAAGCAGCTGGCGTCTCGGCTCGCCTCTGTCATACCAGCACATGCGGTGGAGTCGTTCTCGGATCCATTTGACGTCAATATAAGCCGTTTTTTTCTCTCGGAGAGCGACTCCCTTGCGAAAAAGCTCCTCAGTAGTCAGCGCAGCAGCCAGCTCCGCCGTTCTGGACGCAGCCGAGGCGGCCTGAGCGCAGCCGTGATGCTGCCTGGCGTCTTTATTGAAATGAGAAAAACGCCAGGAGGCACGGCAGCGCCGCTCCACAGTTTGTCTCTCGTGACTTTTCAATGAATCACCGGGCCTTTGTGTCCGGAAATTGGATCGGATTAGTCGCACTCTCCCGGTCGTGTGCGAATCAAATAGTTTCAGAGGGAGGCCGTTTGGGTTGGGGCCCGTTTGGCTTTGTTATGTGATATGTGAAGAGGCCAATATGTCCTTAAAACATCAGGGGGCTCTCCTGCCATCCTGCCAGTTCGTTTGCCACACAGACTCCCTCCTTAATTGGGAACCAAAGGGTCAGTGTTTGGGGGCAGGAGGGAAGAAATGCCAGGGGGAAAAAGGGGAAAAAAAAGCTTTCCCCCTCCCTCACCTGAACACTCTCTCTCTCTCTCTCTCTCTCTCTCTCTCTCTCTCTCTCTCTCTCTCTCTCTCTCTCTCTCTCGCTCTGAAAGTTGGTCGGATGAGATTCCCGCTAGATGGCGTCAACACATACTTATGGTAATTCACACTCTTCAGTTTCACTGACAAATCCATTAATGGTCTAATTGCTCTGGAATTTTTACACTCTCTCATTAAAGCCTTATCTAGAAGAGGAGGATAAGGGGCCTCGGTGAACATTTTATATGTGAGGGATCACAGAAGGATCCATAGAATAAAGTCAGAGCCATACCATTCTGATTTACTGAGGGGGGGGCTTTTGGCAACTCATTCACACCATGTAACGTCAAAAATTACAGTTGCCAGGATTATAGTCAGTGGCTGCATCAAGTTATATCGTGGTATTTGGCTCCTCTGCTACATATGCTTCATCCTGGGATGTCCACCTTCTGTATTTATATTATGAGACGCAGCAAAACGTTGGGTCTGCTTCTTTTTGAGCATTAAAGCCTTTAGACCTATTCTAGTAGCAGCCCAAAAATAAAATGATGAGCCTGAAAAAGACCAGCTCCTTGATGATCTGATCATATTGGGGCTTGTGTTGCTCAGGAGGCAGAGCGGGGCGTCCTGTGGAGGCTCTGTGTCCTCTACTGAACCCCAAACTGATCCTGATGGCTGTTCCATTGGTTTGTGAGTGGATGTGAATGACAGAGCACGGAAATCTTCTCGGGGACTGACAAGGGCTTTACGATTACTATGCTTCATTCTTTAAAAAGGTATAAGTATTGCCTGTGCAATCTTTTACATCTGTTTATTTTTAGTGTACTTTATGATTGTGTTGTGGGTGGCACTTTCTTGGATGCCGTTGTGTACAATGTACTGCCTTGTCAGTTACAAATTGTTCTAAGTTAGTTGTAGCTGCAGGCAGCACTATTTCCCAAGCAAACTACCCCTCTGGGCACAATAAAGTATATCTTATCTTAAAGCACCGCTGCCGTCGGTGTACAGATGTGCATGAGAGTGTCTGGATGTGGAGAGTGTTGTATGGGACGAGACGATAGGAGTGCTTTATAAATGCAAACCCATTTGCCATAATGAGCTGTATGTCACTCAGAGTCACTATCGATGTGATAGTGGTGTGATACTGTCATTATGAATCAGATCACGTGTCAGCAATAACTGGACCAGTCCACAAGTTCTCCACAGCAGCTCGGCTTCATCCAGCTGCTGACTCAGTCTGTCGCACCAGCGCAATCATAAACACATCATCACAGTCCTGATGAGTTTAAGGCAAGCATCTTTGCAGATTTATGTTAAATGAGCCTGTGAATATTCTCATTCATCCAGGTCATAGTTATCTCAAGGAAATTGAATCGAATGCAACTGGATTTGGTTTTTGTCTTGAAGACGTTTCACCTCTCATCCAAGAGGCTTCATCAGTTCCTGCTCGCTTGACTAGGCTGAGACTGGGACAAGGCCACTGATGTCTATGGGTCGTATGTGCTCCACTATTGCCAACGACAGTCGTTAGTATGGTCGACCATACTAACGACTGTCTTGTCGGCCTTGTGACCGCCTCCTGAGAGGTTAAACAGCTGGACCTCCACACCGGCTAGTTGGACTAGTCCCAGCCTAGTCAGCGAGCAGGAACTGATGAAGCCTCTTGGATGAGAGGTGAAACGTCTTCAAGACAAAAACCAAATCCAGTTGCATTCGATTCAATTTCCTTTAGATTTATGTTAAATCTTTTAATGATCTGTAGCCACTGTCAGCAGTTCAGGAGAGAAAGATCACTGTGATCATAGAAGTTAAAGGATACGTTCACCCTCAAATTTAAAGTCACTCCTCATCTTTCCATCCCCACGTCAAATGAAACCCGCGTGAAGTCTGGTTGTCCACAAATGTATAGTCATGCGTAAGCCAATATCAAAAAAATGAAAAATATGAAAATCTGCTAGATCTGGATTTTTATTTGGTTCTGCATCAAACTGATATGATACCAAAAATAAAAGCCACTAAAATATGCCTTGTTTTTGCTTCCAGATCCCTGAGAAATCAACAAACATGTTGAAAAACACCACATCTCGCAAAGTTTGAAAAGGAGAAAACATGTAACCGGATCAGCACCAAAGGTTTATGGGGTCTATTCTGGGCTGAGACGCATCCTTCATCCAAGTTTTGTGCAAATCTGTTCTGAAGTTTTTTGTGTAATCCTGCTGACAAACCAGCTGGAAACAAATAATAAAAAACAGACCCAGACAGAAACATACTGTAACAGGGCTCCACACAGCTCACCCAGAACAGTCCAAGTCTCAGGAAGCCCTGAGATCCCAAACTGACTTGAAAAGACGTTTCCTCCGCATGTATCTTCGATCTACTTCAGTAGTTTAGGATAACGCTGCAACACTGTTCCGCTGTGAGGTTCCAGAAATGTTCTGTGGACTTCACCCGACCCTCTGTCAGCACGAGAGTGAGAAGATAATGACTGAATTTTTCACTTTTGTGTGAACGTATTCGTTAACGGTATTTGCTGTCTATGCTTCTAAGGTAATGGACATTTAGTCACTTTTTGAAATACGTGTGTCTTACAAAGATCAATAACCTGAAGGCCATCTGTGTGATCGGTCTCGGCCCTGTTTGGAGACTTTTTTTGAAGTTTTAATTTGATTTTTTTTCCGTGTCTGTTCAGCTGAAGGTCAACTGAAGTTCACCTTTGATGAATCTTTACCTGTCTGTCATGAGGCAGAGGTGTAACAAACAGTCCAGCTGATGCGCCGTCGTTCCATCCTTCCTCAGTGTCCACGCTCGGTGACCGTCGCCGCGGCGGCAGGTGCTTAAAGAACGAACAAATTAAGACAACAAAGTTAAATCCAGCCGTGACGCCATCACTGCACATGCTGACCACCCAGTTCTTCCTCCGTTTGTGCCCAACAGAAGGACGGACACTGCTTCTGTAAATGTGAGAGTGCTCTGCATTGCAGCTGTGCCTTCACCTGCTCCGCCTTTATTATCGTACATATGCGGTACAGTATCAGCGCGGTGTGTAATCCCATTATCACCGTTGTTCCCACTGCTAACAGCGACGGCCAGCTGAATGGACGACATTAGTTCTTGTTTAAGCCACGAGAAATAAACAGGTGATTAACTGTTAGCGTGAATAAGTCAACTCAATTGTTGACGCTCTGCACAATGTGACCTCATTCATCCTCACTAGTAAAGAGACATTAATTGCTGTTTTGTTATAAATGTGTAACCGACAACTGCTTCCTCCTTTCTGACCGAGAAACAATCTGCTCTGTTTCTCAGGGATTAATTGAGATGCACAGGTAGTAGGTGAATTATTAATATATTTATTATTGATTGATCACTGTCTCGTGCCTGCATAATTACTCCCCAATAATGGAACTGTCCTTCACGCAGGCTTGTCTTTGTCTCCATTCTCCTCACTCTATTGCCATGATTGGACAAGGCAGTATTGGTTTATTTGTGATGGGGTTGTATACACACACACACACACACACGCGCACACACACACACGCACACACACACACACACACACACACACACTCACACACAGGCACAAGGGTGTTCAACAGTGCTGAAATGCTTGAAATTCCAGGCCTGTGATTCAAACCCGCAGCTACGACTGCATTATCATCAGTTCCTCTTCTGTTTTTCTACATTTTTCATTTTCACCCCGCCACACACACACACACACACACACAACACACACAACACACACACATAACCGTTCATCATTCAAATTCACATTCCTTTCGGTGAAAGACAGAAAACAGGCCAACAGATGAGCTCCATCTTCAGTCGCTTTGCATCTCCGGCCCTAACCTGCAGCAGGGAGCAAAAAAAAAAGCACATCAGAGGAAAAACTTTCTTTCTTTATTCATCATGCATTCTGTCCAATATCTGAACACATTATTCACGACAAGTTGTTTTATTCATCGGCGGAGAAGGTGAGGAGTCATAAATGACGTGGGAGGGACTGAATGAGGCCTGCGTGGAGCTGGAGAGGAATGGAGAAACGGTGGCGCAGACACTCTGAACTCTATTTAATATCTAATCTGCAATGTTGTACTCGAGAGCGCCAAGCTCCAATTCTATACATGATATTGTACATCAGTACTAGAGATTCGACCAGGTAATTGCCTGAGTCGAGGTGAGCCGGTGCGACCAGACTTTTCAGCCAGCGTCTGCTAGTGCAAGCTTGATCATCTGGGCGCCGAGGCAAATGAACTGTGGAAATGGATTAACCATTCACTGAAACAAGACAATATCTGGAGTTATTAATAATACATTAAATACATTGGTAATGTTAGCCAAATTGATTTTTAACTAGCAAAACCCAAAGTCAAGCGTCATAGCCTGAGCTCCATTTTTCACACTAAATTGATTTTGACGAACAGATATTTATGTGCATAATCGGGATTCAGCTGAATTCATTTGGAGTGCTGCGGGCTAAAGAGGGAGAGATGGCGGAGGGATGTATGTGCTGAGATAAACTGCACTTTGTTAACAGCGATTGCTGTATTCTTGGTAATAGGCATGCACTTTGAAAGCCATCTACCAGACCGCCAAGGCGAGCTTAATTACTTTCTGATTGATCACTCATTTCCACTTTTCAGTCCTTATGGAGCAAAATGAACCAAAGCAAGGATATCCAATTCCCAAAATGCTGCTGGCCTCGTGCACACTTACCAGCTATAATGTCCATTTCATCTGAACCATGTTTGGTATACAGCTCACAGGTCAGTGTGCATGGAAAAGGTCGTGGCAGAATGGTAGTGTGATAAATTACAGACAGATAAGTTCTCTGATAAGACCCTTCCCCCCTCGCAGACCACTTTTCATGGCTGCTAGTAAACCTCATAAATCAGCAGCCAAGTCCGCGCAACTAGCGACCCTTCCAGCCAGCGTCGTCGTACTTCACGGCCCGGTCCATCCACTTTCTGCACGTCTCATCAGCGCTCCGAAGTCGGCCGCTGCAGCAGCAGAGATGGATGTTTGCTCGTGGAAGAAAACAATAATCCCAATGCGCTCCTCTTGACTTGTCAATCCGCCTCTGTTCCTCCTTCCTCACAGCTTCACAGCCATTTTTATCTTTTGTCTGTTTTCGGCTTTCGTGCATGCACAACACGCGTCTGCAATGATTGAGGAAGGAGGCTGCTGAGTCTCACGCACCCAAGCCATGCATTTTACAATGCCGAGGCGACAGTCCTCGCTTCCTTTAGCATTCCTGCCTCATGACATTTTTCTCTTAGTTCCATAAATCAAACTCCCAGACCTGCCGAGTTGGAGAAAAGAAATATAAGGCTTTTGAAGAAAAATATGAAAAAAGACGGGTTTTGCACAGAAAGTGTTCAAGACTTGGAGAGTTTCCTGTTGACAGCTGTAATAAGAGTTTGGGGTGGTCATCTCTTACGGTACACGTTCACAGGTGCAGGGGGTAAACTTCTGATAAGTGGCAATTCCCTGGGTAGTGGACTTGAAAAATGTCAGCCTTTTAGCTCCGGTCCACTGAGCCCTCTGCATGACCAGCCCTCACATTAATCATCGCACTGCTAAGGCCAGGTAGTTAGCAGTTATCCTGTATCCCAAAAGCATAACTCTTTTTCTGATTTAGTACAGAAAAACAGCACCAGAAAAACCTATGTAGAACATTTTGGGACAAAAGTGTTAATTGAAGCGATGGGACAAATGACTACACCTGGCCTTTTCACCCCAGCGTTTGTGCGATTTGACGTGCCAAATGGTAGATTACAACTTCCGTGATTTCCAACATAGCAGGGAGTTTGATTGTGACAGCTTTGAAAAGTGGCTACAGTTAGTTCGACTAATGGCACACATTAGTCTTTATAAAGGTTGAGTTCGTATGCCAGCTTCTCCTGAGCAAGGTGCGAAAAACTGCCACATACTTTTCGATTCATGCAAAGTGGAGAATCCATAAAAAAAAAAAAAAACGTCGTAGGAGTGCGTGAGGTGCAGAGTGGGCAAAGTTGTGTTTCTTACCCTGACTCTTTTGACCTGACAATTTCTGCTCCGAGACGTTTCTGAATCGACTCTGCTGAGAATTCTCTCATTTTGTGCAGCGTGCTCGTGTCTGCCAAACTCCATCTTGTATCCCAAACACAAGGCAAAATGCTCCTCTGACTTCCTCTAACCATATGGTAATGTATACCTGCTGGTCCCCTGCCTATTTCTAATTACGGTTCATAAGATGTAAATACACTGTTTCAAGCTTGAATTGCATAAATATAAATAAGCATTTAAAGAGGCGTGCCACGTTTACATGTCAAAGTCATTGGGAGTGCGACTCAGCATGTGTAAACAGTGGAATAATGTCTCCGCTGACTCTGGAGGATTTTTTTTGTCGAGTCTGACTGACATCACTGAATTAATCTCATTGTGGGAGAGGAGACTGCACATTTGCTGTATATTACTGTAAATACCGCCAGCGAAAACTAATAATGCCGAATACAACAGTGCTGCAGTAATCCTACCTTCATGAAGGTTTTAAATACAGGTTTGTTGACATGGTTATACAGCGGCGGAGCATCTCGGAGGATTGAGTCTGTGCTGCTGCTGAACTGTAAAGTATAATACATTGTGACACGTGTTTCTATAATTTTGTCCACCTGATTTACTGTATATCACTGAGGGTAGGCAAAATAACAAATACCTCTCGGTATAACGCATCACAATACCTGGTTTGACTTTTCTCCCTGTGCGTTAAATCATCATCATTGAAATGCTTTTATTTTATCCTATAATATTAGAATTCAGTTGTGTGGGCCGCGCCCCAAATAATAGTTGGTTGTAATGGCTAAATGAAGGCATACTAATCTATAAATATTAATGTTGTATTGTATTTTCTCTACTCCTTTTCCGACATTGAATGGGCTGTGGTGATGATGAATTAATTGATGGATGACATCACTGATTCTAAATTAACAAAAAAAGAAAAAGAAAATGTATTAACACCTTTCAGACACAAGGCTTTTCATGGAAATGCACTCAAAACAAGACATTAGGAAAATGGTTTAACTGCATTTAAAAGACAATAAAAACAAAAGCAAGCAGAAGAACATCATCACCGCCCACATGTACAAATGTGTTTCATTTGTTCAGTTTTTTTCCCTTGGATTTTCCTCTGCCTTTTGTTTTTTTTTTTGCATTTGTTTAATTTGTGTTTCAGATTTCTTATTTTTTTTGTACCTGTTGGATGTCAGCATCATCATGCTTCATTTACACCATTAACGTGGCTAAACGCTGCAGGTTGATGCGGCGGTGTGAAGGTGTCACCCCATGGTCCGTCTGTGCGACGTGCTGGGAACCCCCGCTGATCAGTTTGCCGAAGACGAAGCTGCTATGTTTTTGTGCCACTAGCATGCTGGACCTACCAGTGATTGATTGTCACCATTGAAGGATTATAAATAACAGAAAACAACAGGGGAATGAGACAGGTCATTACTGTGTGATTTAAACTGGGGCACAAGATCGAACTGAAGTGAAAGTAAAACTTTACGCTACACAGAGAAATGCCTGTTGTTTTCCCTCTGTAGTATTTATCAGTGCTGAATAACAGGTCCTGTTACTGACCCGTTCTCCTCTGTTCTGATCTCCGGTCATGTCTCTGCCACAGTTGGTTAAACATGCCGGTCCTACAGTGATTGTCAGCATCCACAGATGTGGTGCACAAAGCCAAACTGAGCGAATACACATGATACATTACTTTACACTCCACTGTGGCTTCAGTCATTGTCAGATCTCCAGCTTACGTGATTGGCCACCGCAAGGTGAACGTGGGCGGTTTCTCCAAAAGTTGAGTCAGATTCAACTTCTCCGGCTTTTTTTTTTGGCGGAATTCCCTACGGCCTGCACCGCCGCAGCCAAAACAGACTACCCTCATAAAAATGAATGGGGAATCTGAGTTTTTGCTGCACCGCCGGATGTGGTGTAAATGAAGCCTTACAGCCAGGCTTGCTTTTTGTTCGTTTACCTTCTTGCCTCTGTGTGTCTTGTGTTTGGGTGCCTTTTTGATGAAAAACAGCTAAAAAAGAAGAATCTATTTTATCGGAAACCCAAAGCTAACAGTGATGTGGACATCTTTTCTGTGTCGCTGTTCTCGGAGGAGTTTACATTATGTAATGAAAACATGTACATTGTGTATTTTATAAGCGAATTTCATCATTTTTTTATCTTTATGTATGAATTATAATATGTCTACAAAACTTAAAACTGAATTATTTGCTTTTTTTATTTTCTCTTGGGGTGAATGGTGAATGTGTTTGCAAGCACTTGTCAATTTAAACATCTGACAGACATTGTGCAACATTAGCATTCATTTGGAATTCATTCATTTCCTTCATTAGGTTTCTGGCCACCTGATGAATGGAATGTCAGTATTCACCTACTTTTATCTCTGTTTTGTTCTCTACCAACTCCTGAGAGATGTATCCGGCTCTTTAGTTGCTAAATGCCCCCCTATGATCACCAGCTACCCTCTAACTGGGGCTGTTTTCCACTTAGTGCTGGGTAGTGTACACTGGGTGTGCAGCTGTTTTAGCTGCCTGTGGCACCCAGAGAAACCAGGTTGATGAGAGCGGTAAGAGTGGACCAAAATAGTAGAATTGTGGGCTGTAAAACCTGAGGAAAAAAGTTTGTCCCTTTAGACATTAATATGTATAATTGTTAATAATATGTTTAGTGCACATGAATTGTAGTCTTGACAGTGTGAAGAAGGTTTTGAGGAACATCATGTTGGAAAATTAAATTTTCATGAACTGTAATAATGTAATATGAAAAATATGAAGGTAACTGGTTGCACGTTATTATGGAAGGCCATAGGGGACTTTATCAAAATGATAATGTAACTTTAAATATACTTTGAAATTTTCAAGTTTACATTACCATTTTAATAAAATCCCTTATGGGCTTCCATGCTTTATAATGAGGTCATTGTACACATCAGATAATAGGTCATAAGGTTCTTATCAGTCCTTCTAAGATGCTTACTAACATTATTATGTGTTAATAAGACTAATTAAAATAAGTATTATTAATAGCATCATAAACATGTTTATTGTTAGACACAGACATTTTGTGCTACAGGGCTAACATTTGTATTTAGATATTTTTTTTATCATTTCATCAACTTGACAACATAAAATATATATGATGCTATTATAAAACACTTACATATATAATTTTATGTACACATAATAATCTTAATAGGAACCCGATGAGGACTTATAGGGACTTTATTATCTTATGACACGCATGTTAATATTTAACGTTACCAATTAGTTTTGCAATTTGAATTATAAAAGAATCCTACTTTGTTTCTCATTAAAACGTACTGAGGTGATGAGGGTGCTTGAGGGGGGCTACTAACTTTTGTATTTCTAAAATGAGTTTGCAACATGAACATTTCCCAGGCAGGTACAACGTGAAGGGTATAAAGCCCACTGTACAGCTGCATTCTGGGAGTTGAATGATTCGTTATTCTTAGAGCTTGACCCTACCTAGGGACAGAATGTTGGGATATCTGAGCCTCTGCTGCATCGGTTTTGACATTTTCTTTTTAATCGCTTGTAAGTCTCCAAGCCATTTTCAAAGTGCAATATTTAATTGCTTGAGCACCATGATGCTCCCATCTTATACAGCAGAGTGGGTGACTCACGCCCACAGAAATACATTAAGCCAAAAGTATTACCTTTAGCGGGATGAGTTAATTTAACATCTGAATTTTTTTTTTTTCCAGTTCTGCAGCAACACAATTTCATTAATCATCATTCTGAATTACCAATTTGTTCATTGAATAGAATGGGAATCATATGGTTGATATTTTTTGTTTTCTTTCTTTTCTTTTAGTCATTTGAGCTTTATTCCCCATTTCTTTACACAAACCATCTTTCCCCTCAGAGCTCAGGAGGCGGGTAGGGAGCTGGAATACGTGTGTGTTTGCCTTATCACCTTATCCTGTTGGCCGGGCACCTCATAATGAATTCATTGCCTCTGTTAGTTCCACTACTTTCAGGCTTTATCGAAACTGTTTAAAAATTGACAAGCTGACCATTTCAAAAGAAATTCATCTTTGCCTGAAAATGAATTTCTCCAACCACAGGCTTCCAGGATAATGAAAAGGATGTAGGTTAAAGTGGGAATCAGCTCGGGCACTCTGAGGTTCTTACAAAAGTCAACCCTCACACACACACACACACACACACAAACAATACCTCGGGTGCTTATCATCAGGCGTGGGATTAGATCTCTACGGTTTTATATGCTTAAAGCTTCCAAATGCAGCTTTCTTCATGTCAAGGCTTATCCTTGCATTTTCAAAGGGCCTGCTGGCGTACAGTCCTGCTTTTGTACACTGGAATGCGTTTCGCTCAAGGATCATTCATCACCCGTCTGGAAACACTGATTAGCGTGACGCTAAAACGCTGATCTGAGGCAGCGCGCGGCACGCTTGCAGCTCACCTGAGACCCTCTGAGCTGCAGAAGACAAGTGTTTCCTTTGCTCACCCTCATCCTGCATAAACGAATCCACAGGTAAAGGCTGCATCCTGATGCTTCACTACATCAACATCAGATTGAGTCAATGCATCAGTCGTCTGGGTCAATCAAGGTAGCTCCGGTAGACGCTGGGATTTTGACTGATCATTCAATCGCAGTTATGGATTGGATGGATGGGCGAAGAAGTCACTGTTAGAGCTCTCCTCAATTAGTTAACCATCGACCTGCCAGAGCCTAATGGGCCATTGGCGGTCGACTTCAGCGCCACATCTGATGAATTCCCACTCTGGAACCGGAGACGGGGCAATTGGGCGGCTGCATGGCAAGCACCAATTCAATCTCCTTCACGGATCAAGCCTCTCGTGGAAAAAAGGATGGTAGAGGAGAGGGCGCCACCGGGGCCGCGGGGTGATTTTTCACCGGCCCCTTGTCAATATGACCCAGCGCTGTGCTGCAGGATGTCAGGGTTGAGAATGATATATTGGCTGAATGGAGCAGGATACAGGGCACGGCCGGCATTTGACTCCGTGACATACATCACAGGGGAGAGGTTAGAGGTGAATTAATAGTGAATTATCTGGTGTCAGGGGAGCATTGGGAGGGTCAGTGCAGAGGATGAATACAGGAAGGAGGAGGTGAGCACAAGACGAAATCTGCACATTTGTTATGCCTTTGGAAAGAGCAAACTGTGTATCAATGACTCAAGTGTAAAAAAAAAGAAAATCTCAGAACAGGGTGGCATCTGGGGTGAAGCGTGGGGGGAAGCGAGAGCCAAAAATAGACTGCAGCAACGCTACTCGACTGCGTATCTTCAATGCACAGTCTTCTTTCTCTTCTTGGGAGAAGCATCAGTTTATTTCCCCTCTCTCCCCTTCTTTCCCTATCCCCGTTGTTTCCCGGTAACAGATGTGTGCTTGCGATGCTTCCTGTTTGTCCACAGGAATATAAATCGCAGCATTTGTTTGGTATGCATATCTGAGAGTTTTCATTTCTCCCTCTTCCCCCCAAAAAACAACTGCAGAACCACAGCTGCAGGAATATATCGCAGATGCACGGCGCATTCTAAATGCAGCTCCATACACAACTGTGCAGAAAGGGGAAGATGCACGCCGGTGTGGGTGTTCAGCATGTGTTGACCATCGAGCGCTGGCAGAAAAGAAATTGCCCTCATTTCAGTATCTTGTTTTCTCCAAATTGCTACTAGTAAAAGCAGATGCGGCCCCCAAATCAACTGGCCTTGTGTCCCAATGTTTCAATTTCTTTTAGGTTTGTTTATTACCGTCTTGGCTCTGAAGACTAACCCTGCCTCCCTGCTTTATACCTGTGGTCAGCATCCGTGTGTGTGTCCTAAATCTCCTCTGTAGAGTATGTATTTGTCTTATTGTTCAATCTCTGACCTACATGCAGGAGCTGGGCCCAGATGAGCCCAAATTGGTGAAAATATTACTTTTTTTCCTCATACATTTGAAACGTATTGAGCCAATATCAAAAGGACATTTATGTCCTGTTTTCACAAGACGACACGAGAGCCATGGGCCTGTTCATTTTCCTGCTATATTTCCACATTTTCCACACAAGATGACTCAGCTATATCAACATCTATTCAACATTAAGCTGCCTGCTCAGATATCTGCTCTAAACAAGTCACATGTTGCCAACAAATGCGCCACAAGAAGAATGAACAGTTGCAGTCAGGCACAGCTGCAGGAATTCTAATTGAAAGCCTTTTAAATATGCTTCAGCCTGAAGTCTGGACGAGGGATTGTTCTGACAGGCGAAACCTTTTCCTCAGCTTTGCCTGAAGCTGACCACCTGGCTGGCATTTAGTGTTACTTGTCAGTCCTTTCACTTGTGTGTGCATATGTGTGTGCGAGTGCCCTTGCAGACATTTCCCACGTATTTTCTTAACAAATCATATGCACTTATTTTGCTTTGAATGTGGTAATGCAGTCCATCATGTGAATATCTGTCAAGAGCAAAGGTGGAAGTAGTCTGATAATGGGGCCATGCTGCATGACCTCTTAGGAAGAAGGTCTGGGTGAATGGATGGGTCAGGTCACAGTGTGGGAGTATGACATGGGGGAAAACAATCTGACCTGAGGTTCTGTTGGTAGCTGTTTTAGAAACTCCATATCTCTTGATCTTCGTCAGCAGATGCCCCTTTGTCATGAAACTGTAGAATCTATGTATGTAAATGTACCTTTTTCAGAGCACTTTAAAGTTGCTTCGATCAATATTTTTAAATTGGATCACATGACTACTTCTATATTGCTTGCAGTGTTGAACCCACAGAGAATTACCAGCACACTCTCAGAAATAGGGGTAGAGTACGAGTCCTTTTTTGTACCCCTAGGTACAATCTACACTAATGTACCCCCTAGGGCTCATTATTGGACCTTAAGGTAACTATTTGTACCCTTTTGAGGGCCCAAAAGGTACATATATGTACCCCACTGGTAAAAGGTACATATATGTACCTTTTCTTCTACATGCTGGGGTACAATTGTATTAGGCTCTACAAATGGCAGTAGCCTAAATATTAATATGTTTAAATAATTATTTAGTCTTTCTTCAGTAGTAGTTATACTTTTTAAATGTGAAGGTTTCACTGTTTCCTTAAGTATTCAACGAAGATTTTAACTTCTAAGCCATTTTTGAGTAGCCTTGAAATATTTATTTTTTTTAGCAGATTTGCAGGTATGAAAAATGACTAATCATCCAGTCAATATTGTATGTTATGATATTCACAAACGGCCAACCATGGATGCACAGTAAAATCAGCTACCTACAGCCTGGCAGACAAAGAGCCCGTCCACACCGCAGTATACAGTATGCAAGTTTCCCAGAATGCATTTCGCGGCAACTGGCAGCGGTAGAGCTGCTAAAAGCTGTTTTAATTCTCGCTTTAGCGCTGTTAATACATCACTTTCTTAAGTTTTAATATTTTTTTATGCGAGAAAGTACCTATTTAGATCCTTGGTGATACGTGATACGCCTCTGCCAATAACTGTCACTAGGCAAGTAAACCACTATTGACTCCACCAGTCAACTTATATGTAACACTTGGACATAGTATTTAAAGATGTACAAAACTGACATGTGAAGATCTTCTGTCACAAGTGTTATTTTCATGTATGCAGTTTTAAGGTTGGTGGAGAATGGACTTGCCTGCAATGGACATTTTTACATTGTTTAAAGTTAAATGAAATTGAAATGTGAAAATAAAAAATACATTCTGATAAATTTAAAATGTATTTGTCTTTTGTATAATCCAGATACAAAAAAAACAACAACAAAAAAATAAGAATAAAGGTAAAAATAAGGGTACAAAATTGCCACCAGAGGTACAAGATTGGTCTTTATAAGGTACAAACCACAAGGGTACAAATAAGTACCCAGTGTCAAGGGTACAAAATTGTACCTTCAGAGGGTACTGCCCCAGTGACAAGCCATCGTACCCCTAAAGGTACAATTCTGTACCTTATTTTCTGAGAGTGCAGTTTTCTCCTGCTCTACAGAGCTTTATTGACTTCATGCAGCAGGCCCCTTTTTTACTTGTTCCATTACCAGTTTTGCGTCTTGCGCACTTGTAAATAAAAGTAAACATTGCGGTCCTGATTTATTCCACAACCTGCAACACTACACAGTCTCACTTATGGTATAGACAGAAAGTTTAAGATAACAGAGTTGAAACACTTGCTGCAACACATATGGTCAACGGCTGGCTTCAGCTCTTTTTCTGTTTTGTTTTTCAATCACATAGTATCATCCAGTCAAGCTGGGCTCCCTTGCACTCTCTTAGATCTGAGGTCCCAGTCCAGCCAAACCCTGCTAACCAAACCATGAGCTTATTAGCTAACGGTAGGTAGCACAGCTGCCAGATCTCATGCATTGATCATGAGAGTCACGCAAATGAGCATCTTCACACGCTAATCCTTCTGTTTCATACAGTGACAATAAATAAATTGCCTTGTGCCAACTGGCCTTGTGTCCCAATATTTCAATTTCTTTTAGGTTTGTTTATTACGGTCTTGGCTCTGAAGACTAACCCTGCCTCCCTGCTTTATACCTGTGGTATAAACCCTAACCAATCATCAGTCCTCATGCCTAAATCTAACCAACCTAACGAAAGGCAACGAGTACCAACCAATCAGAGGGAGAGTAGGGCAGGTCATGCCATCACCATCTCCGAAGAAGAAAACAAACAGGCTTGCAAACGATCCAAAAAATATTTTGAGCCAAATTATGCCATGACTGTCTGCTAAAGCGGGAGGTCAAACGGTAGGTAACCACCTCATTTTGATATGAATTATTTCATTTTTCTAGATTCTTAAAAATACGTTCTTAAACAGTCACTCAAAGTGGGAGTAAATGAACATTATACAGGTTGGTGAATGGAATGTTTATCAGATTTTACAATTATTTTCATTTCTGCTTATGGTGGTCCATTATCAGCAATATGTAAAATTGCTGCAAACTGTTTTTTTTTTAGTTGCAAAAATAATAGTGCGGGGGAGAGGGGCTTCCGGAATAATGACAGCACAACTGTCTAATCTTAATGAAGAGTATGTTTTACCATTGTCTTGCATGTTCACTGGTATATTCAAAGTATAAAGACAGGTGAGTGAGAAAATGAGCAAATATTGATGGTTAAGACAAAATAATGACATCACAACAGACTTATCCTAATGCTAATTTAAAATGAGATATTGCTCTAAATCTGGCTTCAAACAGCCCCATATTTTTGCCAAAAAAAAGTCCCAAAGTCTCACTCCAGAGGGTAGCTACAGCCAAGGAGAGCCAACAAAGAGCAGCAGTTGTCAGCGAATCGGGTGATCTTGTGACAAAGTGGGTGATTTCTTCCCCATTTGTCCCAGATTCACCCAGTATAAACTGATTGATTTACCATTAACCATATTTCCACCATTTAATTTGCAGACATAAAAATCCTAGGCTTATGTTCTGTATTTTATTTTGGTAACTATTACATCACTTTGGTTTAAATAATACACAAGTCTTGTTAAGCTTAATTAAGTGTATTTGTTCAGTGCATTATTTAATTTGTTTGTACTTACCCATACCTACCATGTGTTCCAGGGGTTTAAAGGGGGAGAAAATGGCTCCTCTTCCTCCTTTTTTACTGGCAGTGACATCATTTTTTTTTTTTTATATTATTATTTTTACCAAACCAAAAGACAAAGAAAATATATACATATATACATATATACATAGAGAGGGGTATTAATGTTATACAGTATAGGTATATATTATAAGTATTATTAAATCATATATCTGTTTGTAACAATTTATAATATTCCAAGGTTTTTATAGCTTTTCTGTCTTTCATATTTGGTAATAACTGCATGTAATGTCTGATTTCTATTTTAAACTCATAAAAACTTGTTTTTTTGGATGACCATTTACACTTATGGATGTAGTATTTACCTTGTAAAATGAAAAGATTCAACAAATACATTTCTTTTCTTTTGGATTTTTCTCCATCATACGTAAAAATGATATCTTTTTTCTTAAGTTTGATCTTGATGCCTGTCAGATTTCCAAACATATCTTCTAATTACCTCCAAAACAAAAAGGTATAACAACAATCAAAAAACAGATGACATATATTCTCCTCCTTCTGTTCACAAAAGGTACAATTGACATTAATATCTTTAAACCTCGAGATGGTCTGATTGACAGGATAAATTAAATGCATGATTTTAAAAGAAACTTCCTTTATTTTATTTGTGACACAGTATTTGTTACTTGAAGTCCAGACTGAGTTCCAGTTTATATCTGTAAACTTTGAGTTCCAGTGTAATTTAGCTGATGGAGTAATACTTTCTTGGCAAAGTTTCCTTATATATCTATTCGTGCACTTTTTTATCCGTTACATTTATCCCATCTAGCATTAAATTTACTTCAAAATGTACATTAAACTCTGGTCTACCATCTCCTTGCAGTAACATCAACAAACCTGCAGGTATAGCGTCAAATAATATAGCAAATTCTTTGGGTGTAATAGGAAATGTATATTTTTTTTAAAACTCAGTATAGTTGTATAAATGACCGTTTTCATTCAAAAGCTGTGTCACAAACAGTATGTTTTCATCAAACCATCTCTTAAAAAACAAGGATTTGTTCTTATATCTAATATTTTGATTATTCCAGATCAGACATTTGTGTGGTGAAAAATTATGTTTGTGCAGTAGCATCCAAGAGAGTAAAACTTGTTTATGAAAGTTAGCCAGATTGACAGGAAGTTTATCAGCACTGTAATTGCAATTTCACAAAAATTCAATTCCCTCAATCTTCTCAAAAACAAGGTCCGGTATAATGTACCATAATTTGCTTTTCCCTTGCAGATACTTCTTCAACCAGTTTATTTTAAAAATTATATTGGATGTGTTAAAGTCTAATGCATTTAAGCCCCCTTGATCGTATGGGTTGCACATTACTGGCAGTGACATCATTGATGATGTCTGGTTTCTCCCAGTGACATCATTGATGACATCATTGATGATGTCACTGGGAGAAACCAAGTCCGAGGGGTGGTATGGTGTTTGTTAATTTAATTTCTTTCTGATAAACTGGGTTATGTTCTCAGTCTATGGTAATGTCAGCTGAGTGGCAGTTGAGAGGAAGTATATAGGATGAAATACGTGGATTTAAGCAATGTTGTAAGTTACTTACCTGTTTGCAGGGAAGGCAAAGGTACCTGTTTGTTGGGACAGCCTGGATAGACACTGGCTGCTCAGCCACTATGTAAGCAGACTCTCTGAAGCTGTTCAAGAGGAAGGATGTCACGTGTAGCCATTCACACCTGATTTGATTTGATTTGATTTGATTTGAGTTAATTTATCATAAGTTGAGTTATGTTAAGTTGTGCTAATTTAACCATTTATTTTGTTTTTGTAAATAGTTTGGGTTGCATGTGTAATTTGGTAGTACCTTTTGATGCTGAAATACCTTTTCCTGAGCCTACTTAAGCCACTCTGGTCCCACATCTTAACAGATATACATATCCCTATGTTTTTAGAGCTACCTTGAAATTCTGGCCATATTTTATAAATGGAATTCCACTGTTAACTTTACTGGTTCACTCTTACACCTCAAATATAGCTGTTTTCAGCAGCAGTTGCAGCAGCAGCAGCTGTTTTAAGTAAAAAAAAAAGCTCTTAAAACCTGCTGTACACTACCTGCTCAGCACAAACAGCAGACAGAGAAGAGTTAGTGTCTTGCTGGTAAATATTTTGCAGTTAAACAGTCAAATATGTCCATTAGAAGCTGTTAGAGACAGATACAACTGAGCTAAAAGGAGAGTGAACGGTTTGACTTACATTTATTGTACGAAAAAACCTGCTTGTATGTGTGCAAAACAACTGTTGGTATATTAACTTAAAAGGTTGTATGTCAGTGAAGTTCTCACGCAGTTTCCATTTGCCCTATGTAGTCAAAAGTGATTGGGGGTTTAAAGACCTATGTCGGCTTGAGAGTTGAGTTTATCTGCATTCATTTTCAACTTTGGAAAGTGGCTACAAAATAATCTAAACACTACTAATCAAGTAGTTTTAACATTACCACACGTAACCTAACTGCAACTATAGTGGTGGCAGATCAAAAAACACAAGACATAATATCAAAGAATACATATAAATCCAGATAGAAGACAAGATCCCTAATTTTTCCCTTAGGTTCCACGATAAAGACTGCACTCCAGTGCCTACATTGTATGCATACAGTATACAAATTCATACACATGTACATACATTTAAATATTGAGGCACTGTATTTAGATACACATTACAGTACCAGTTGTCTTAAGATAGCAAGTTGCTGCTGCTGTCAGACCTGTAAGATACATTGCAACATGAAAAATAAAGCAGACAATGGATTTTATTGTTATGGTTGGAGGGCCATCATAGGAACCTGAAGCAACTGGGAAGAGGCAGTAATAACCATGATAGTTCAAGGTTTTCCTATAAAAAGTGTGTAGTATTGATCCATTCATCCATCGATTTTCCACCATATAGTATCCTGTGTAGGGACATTGGAGGCTGAAGCCTATTCCAGTTCACACTGTGGTAGCTTGGCTTTCACAGAGTAAGCACTGTCTTTTCTGCCCATTGGTGTATCGACATTCTGCCCACATGTCATCGTTCAATAATGCAATCTATAAAAAAAATATTCTTCATTGGATATACTATACATTAATTCAAATCCTGCAAACATTATTCTTGTTCATGTTGCTCTTGTGACACTGGAGATTTCAGTGGCATTTCAGTATATAAACTGAGCGTTTATGTACAAGCTAGCAAGCATGGAAGTTAGCCCAGAGCTAGAACAGTCATGATAGTAGCCAACCATTAACCTGTATCCATTTAAAGCTGTGCATGCTGTATTTGCAGTAGCTATTAAATACATAATGCTGAGTTGTCTAACATCGACTAGAACTTATATACTTTGTTGAGTTGTGTACTTAGATTATTCTTAGGGTTTCCAACAATGATCAATCCAAGGCATAATTTCATTAATTTGTTCACCTGCTGCTTTAACCTCTGGGGAAATACCAGAGGATGCATTAGAGTGAGGAAGGAATTTGGCAAACGTAACAGAACATAACATGAATTAAAATTTAATACAGTGCCTGTTCGCAAACATTTCAGAGTCATGTCAGACAAATTTTCACGACAATGTAGGTTCTTTAACAATGAAGATAACAACCTGGTCATCTGTTTTGTTTTCATAATTTTGACTGATGGACCCATAGCAGTATAATTTACATAACTGACTGGGTGTTTAAAATCATCTGCCACCTGAACTGAAATTGACCTCATTGAGTGTGTACGGTGCCTAAGTATTCACCACCTTAATTGTTTCCCATTTTATTTTATTTTTAAATGGAATCATGGTCAACATACAAAAAAATACAAAACAAAAAAGTGCAACAAAAAAAAAACTGTTTAATGTCAAAGTGAAAAAATATTTCTCCAAAGTAATCTGAATTAATAAAAAATATATAATGTAAAATAGGAGATTGTATAAGTATTCACCCCCTTTAAATTAACTGACCCAGTACAACAGAGGATCAGCCAATTGGTGTTAGTAGTCTCACAATTAGTGAGATCACCTGAGTGCAGTGAATGTGTCTCAGTAAGACTGGCTACAATTACACCATGAAAACAAAAGACCACTCCATGAAAAGGTTATTGAATGGGGTGCCGTTTAGCTCAGTTGGTCGAGTGGGCGTCCCATGTACAGACACTTTGTCCTCGCTGCAGTGGCCCCGGGTTCAAATCTCAGCCTGGGGACCATTTGCTGCCCTCTCACCCTGTTTCCTGTTGTATCTTGAACTGTCCTAACAATAAAGGCCAAAAAAATACTTTAAAAAAAAAATGTTATTGAAAATTGTAATTCAGGGGATGGATACAAAAACAATTCCAAATCACTGAACATCCCCCGGAGCTCAGTTAAATCCATCATGAATCAGGAATATGGCACATGTAAATCTGCTTAGAGCAGGCCGCCCTCACAAACTGAGGTATCATGCTAGAAGGAGACAAGTGAGGGAGGCCACCAAGACACCTATGAATACTCTGAAAGAGTTAAAAGCTTCAGCAGCTGAGATAGGAGAGACTCTGCATACAACAACTGTTGCCGGGTTCTTCAACAATCAAAGCTTTATGGGAGAGTGGCAAAGAGAAAGTCACTGTTGAAGAAAGCTCATTAACTCTCGACTTAAGTTCACCCAAAGGCATGTGGGCGACTCAACAAGGTCAACCGGAAGAAAGTTCTTTGGTCTGATGACAGCATAATGGAGCTTTTTGGCCCTCAGACTAGACGCTATGTTTGGCACCAAACACTGCTTATCACCTCAAACACACTATCCCCACCACAAGGAATGGTGGTGGGAGCATCATGCTGTGGGGATGCTTCTCGGCAGCAGGCCCTGGAAGGCTTGTAAAGATAGAGGGTAAAATGAATGCAGTAAAATAGAGGGAAATCCTGGAGGACAACCAGATTCAGTCTGCAAGAGAACTACAACTTGGGAGAAGATTTATTTTCCAGCAAGACAACGACCCAAAGCATACAGGGAAAGCTACACAGAAATGGTTTAAAGACAACAAGATGAATGTTCTGGAGTCAAAGCCCACACCTCAATCCAATGGAGAATTTGTGGCTGGACTTGAAAAGGGCTGTTCACGCCTGATCCCCATGAAACCTGACAGAGCTTAAACAGTTTTGCAAAAAAGAATGGAGTAAAATTGCCGTGTCCAGATGTGCAAGCCTGATTGAGACCTATCCACAGAGACTCAGTGCTGTGATTGAGTGCAATGGTAGATCTACTAAATCCTGACTTCACAGGAGTGAATATTTATTTTAAATGATATATTTTTAATTAATTGACATCACTTTGTAGAAATCTGTTTGTATATTGACCATGATTCCATTTATAAAAGCAATAAAAAGGGAAAACAATTAAGGGGGTGAATACTTTTTTAGACATCAACTACAACACTAAAGTACTGTTTAATGTTGTAAACTACAACAATCAAGTACATATTCATACATCAATAATAATATTCCAGTGATATAATATTACAACACTGATATTAGTGAAATGATTACTTTTACCTTTGATACCGTACATTCTGTTGCCGATACTCCTGTACTATCAGTCTATTTTGAGCACAGGACTTTGACTCGAAATGGAGTGTTTAATGGTGTGATATACCTACTTCTACAAAAGGGTGCCCTGGAGAGTTAAGTACATAATCTGTGTTTCTCACCAAAACACACTATGTGTATCCCGTAGGTCTAAATAACATGTTTGCTGCATTCTTTTACTAATAAAACAACTGTACAACAACTTTAAAGCCAATGTCTTGGGGGAATTGTTTTTAACCTTCCATTGAAGGAACAGTGTGTAGGATTTAGGGGGATCTATGGGCATAAATAGAACACAATATTAGTGTACAAATATGATTTTTGTCATAGTAAAGCAACATTGGGTAAATTACTTTTTACTAATTAAGTTTTCAAGACATACAGTAACATTGATTTATGACGTAATGACTTTTGTTTGTAGTAAGCACCTACTACACTGTCTGCCACGGTGCATCGCCATGTTTCTACAGTAGCCCAGAACAGACAGATCAGACGCTGGCTCTAAAAATGGTCTGTTTTTAGTGAACACCATAAGGAAGGGTGAGGTGAGGGGTGTTCAGTTGGTTTAGAATATGCAACCACACCACAAGATGCCACTAAATCCTTCACACTTTTGTTGCTTGCCAACAGTCTTCTTCTTCCTCCCTGCCTTTGCATGTGCGTTACTTTGCTTTCCTTACAAACCACACAGGGACCAAACATCATTTATAAATGATTTGATTTCTTCCAGCAGTGAACAGTTACATAACGGAATGAATGGATACAGATTATGTACTGTTAATTATGAAAATATACACAAAAGTTAAATTAACCAGATGATGATTAAAGGATTAAAGGAAATTAAAAATATCATCAACGCCAGCATCTCTGCAGTATATGCAGCATACAGGATAGCAGGAGAATAAGAAGCAATGACTTTGACAACAGTACATCTTCCCTTCTGTCAGAGAAAAGAACAAAAGTGTGGACTACAGCCACTCCACTTTTGGAATTAGTTTTGCTGTTATTTGATCTCTTGTCAATGTAGCGAGAGGGATGAAATGCAATGGAGGTCCAAGGCCAAATTCAAGGGCGTTGTGCTTACATGCTGTTTATATCTACCCTGGACACAATGCTCCCATCCCACCCCCGCGCCACCCCCACACACACACACATCCTGAAAAATTGCCTCATAAAACTGCCACAACACGTACCACTACAAAACCACAGCATAAATACTACTGCAGGAATTTCTGTAAGTTCAACAGCACAGGAACAAGTAGCGCTAGCTCTGCAGAGCCTCTGGACTGTTTGTAAGCTTTACCAAAGAAGCATCCCAGCCAGGTTACTAATTGCCCTCTTCTTACAGCCTGCCCTTCCGATCCTTATTTCCCCTGTCCTCACCTCGCCTTGCCCGCTCAACCCTAATGAAGCTTTCCAGTTGGGAGATAAAGTGGTTAGAGCGTCCTGCGCTCCTTGTTAGCTCCTGTGTAGAGAGCACTCACACATCAGGAGGGGGAACACTACCCGCCTTCGCCCTCCCCCGCTGTCTACCCTCCTTTGTGCAATTGGAAGTCGCCTACAGAAGTAAATCACAAGGGGGCAGGCATGAGATTTAAATGAGCCGATTAATCCCTGTGCTAATAATCACTCTATTAAGAATGGTGGTGCAATGATTAAAGCTGGTGGAGGGAACTGCGCACAGTTTCTTTTTTTTCCAAGCTGGGTTAAACACCCAATGGAGCATGTGTATGAGTACATTGAAAGAGTCAGTTTATACCAAAGAAGCAAATGAAAAACTGCAGCGTATATGACGGCTATTTTTTCCAGGCATAAAAAGTAAGTAAGGAGATTTTGTACCTTGTTTTTCTTGGTTGTGGGACAAGTTTTTCACCCAGAGGGAGTTGATTCATCTTTGTTTGCAGTGATATACTTCTCAATGATATTCATTTGCCTGAGGGCTTGTTTCATAATCCTGTTTACTTGTGTTCCCCTCTCAGCACCCCATCCTTCTCCCACTAATGTGACTCATGGTTGTATTTGTTCCATGTTACTCTCAGTCTGCCTCTCTCTGTGCGCCTGTCCCGCCACTGTCATATTCACTTTGTCTAGCCCAGCATGCAAAATCAGCTCATTCATACAGTCAGGTTTGTTTCCTTTAATAGTCCCTTAAACCCAGTCAGAGAAGGTCAGAGCTCCCCATAATGTTGCATTTATTCCTCATCCCCTCCCATTAATTCTGCTGCTCAAGTTGTGGTCCACTTCTTCTCCAGTTGTCTGACACAACAATGTTCATGTGGAGAACTGAAAGAGGCTGCAGACTCCATTAGAGGCTCTTACATAATTTGGTTATGTCATCATTTAAATGCTACTTTGAGAAGTGACGGCAAAGCATTTGGCATCTCGCCTTTGTCCTACATGATAAATAGCAAACGTGGACTGATGCCACCACAAGTAGCACTCGACTGTATCCTGCTGTTTGCTTTATAACTGGTCTTGAATGAATCAAGCAGAAGTGGAGCAGACTGGGCGGTGGCCGTGACGTGCCTCTCAGCATATGTTGTAGATTTATTGGGGCTTTAAATGTCTAATAGTGACTTAGAGTGTGTCCTTGGATGCACAGTAAATTCAGGAACATTATTAATGGCTTCATAATAAATATTTTCTCCTCTTTCTTAAAAAAGAGTCTTGACTGTCTTGTGTATTAGGCTTGAGTAGACACAGAGTGAGCCTGTACAAAGGGAGTTTATCAGTTGTAAGGAGTTCAAACAGGTCAAGGGGATCATGTTTAATGAAGCATTGACACTCTGACAATATTTGTAATTTAATGTGGTGGGAGTAGATAACAGATTCTTTACTTAATGCAGCACTCAACAGATTTTACACATAAAGATGAGTTTACTTGTCTTGAGGAGAAGTATTCAGCCTGTAAAGTGTTTTCTGTAGCTCTAGAGCAGCTTTGTCACGTCGTTGGAAATAATCTTGTTAAATGGGGTTATCTAAGGTTCAACTTGAGGCTTTAGAACTATAACATAAAGCCTGAGCTACAAAATTGGTATGTGGTATCTGAAAGACTTGCTCATTTATCAGGCAGGGAGGGTCTGCTTACAGATGCTATTGAGATGTACCATGGGATTTTGATACGGTATAGCATTTTTTGGAGACTGTCTTATTGAGACTAAAGAACCCTAGTCGCTAGAAAGTAAAGACACACTTTTTATTACCAGCTGTACCTACAGCAGCTTGCACTGCAAGAAAAGAAAGACCGCACTTGAGAAGGCTACAAACAAAAAGAAGGTGATCGCTCAAGAGGTGAAACGAGAGTAAACATTAGAGTGGCTGTTCAACGATGGCGACAACTGATGAGTTGAAGGCCTGAAAACGGACGCCATGGTAGCTGTTTCTCTGTTGGACAGGTAATGAGCTGGTTTGTTTTGGTTGGGGAAATGTATTATTA
Source organism: Lagodon rhomboides (assembly GCA_039737535.1). Lineage (NCBI taxonomy): Eukaryota > Metazoa > Chordata > Actinopteri > Spariformes > Sparidae > Lagodon > Lagodon rhomboides. Next base: position 5,080,924 of record CM077801.1, read on the forward strand.
CTCTGCATTATGTAGTCAATGTAGCTAACTTTATCATCTTATGTTGCTGTTGTATGTATTAGCCCATCATTAGCACCGTGAGCTTGTAGCTAACATTAGCTATCTATGATAGACTACTGCCGTAAGAAACATATTTAGATCATCTAATCTAATCCATATAGCAGTGTTCACACATGCACTGCTACCCTGGGCTGTTTGGACATTAGCCAGACTAGCTGTATGTGAGAGGTGGTGTTTGCCACATGTGTGAAAGGCCAAGTCCACTGTTCGGAGGTCAGGGGGGAGATTGCATATATCTATGAATATGGTTTGCATTGTAGTTGTACGCAGATGTCTTTAGATGGTATTTATGTGACGTTCATTCATATAGACTTTGAACTGGACGTTTTACAACTGTGTGATGTAGCCTATTTCTGTGTGCTATAGTTATGAGGGGACACATTAACTTCCAACCTACTAAGTGTCAGTTCACGACAGAACCATGCCCTGATGTTTACACTATTTCTGCAGTCTCTCTCTGATAAGTGTGAGTCGATGCTGATAGCATGGATCAGACCACTGTTATTCATATATATATATATGTGTGTGTGTGTGTGTGTGTGTGTGTGTGTGTGTGTGTGTGCGCGTGTCCTTCTTTCATATCATGTTGGTTTGCTTTATGTGCACGAATGTGCTCCTTAGCAGGGACACAATGCAAAAAGGAATGGCATCATTTCAATAGCTGCACTGGTCCTAACAGTTAAATGTTAGACTACTGCTTGAGACTATTACATAGTAGTAAGACATTTTCTAACAAAAAACGAAACTCTGCATTTCAGTTCATGATCTGACTGTCAGCTGAACACAGTAGAATGTGGGAAACACTGAATGTAATTGCTGCTTACAATGTACCTACCACTGCCTTCAAATAATCGCTTGCTACCTATCACATACGTTTCCCATCACCTACCTAACCCCAGGCTTCTATTATTACTTTTCTTTTTTTTACATAGTAACTGTCCCATGTTGTCTTTGAGACAATCAATATGTAAATCAATATGTAATGCCCCATAAACACATTCAGATTTAACTTTATGTCCCATAAACACATTTAGTTCTCCATCCCTATCCAGTTTCTGTAATTATTATAATTTTTGCAGAGATAATAACTTTTCAGTCACAGGAGTTGAGGAGTTAGATAAGTAATGTTGTAAAGAAGTATGGTATTTCAAGGCCCTTGAAAACTTGTATTTACTATCAGATATGTAATGGTGCTATTTCTTCCTACAGGACAATAACTGCCGAAACAGTAGAGGACTGCGACAGCACCGACATCAACAGCCTGACCTGTATGCCAGCCCTGACCTGTTTTTAAAATCAGTCAAGAAACATCTGGATGTCCTTCATGTATTTAGTTGTTTATGCTAATTGTACTGTATATTGTCTAAATGTTAAAAGGTTTACTATTTTTGAAGTGTTCTTTATTTACATGCGTTTCAAAAACTTCAATAAACACGAGACTTACCTAATTCCTTACCTAAAAGTTGTTGTTATTAGTGCATCATGTAAAGTGTAAGAACTGTAATGGGTTGGCTGTTTATGCTGGAAGTATTAAGGAAAGGCAATTATCATTTTCAAGATTTTATTCAAACAAGTTAGAGACAATGCAAAACAAGGAATTGTTCCAGCACTTGGATGTGATTGGTCCAAACGTAGTCCTCGAATTCTGGAAAACAATAGATGAGCAACATGATTAGATATTTTTATGGAATGGAGCTTGACTGTCCTCAGCAAACTGTAAACCTTTACACTTTCAATGGTCCTTGGACATTCCTGGACAAAACTGTATCTCCCGGTTTATATGACATGTTTTTTCATTTTATCTATTCATGCTTTTGCCTTGAAGTACCATCCCTTTATCTTTCTTTACATTTTTCTACTTACTGTGTTTATTTTTATGCACCAAAACACTAATTCAAATTGTGAAAAACTACTTGGCAAAAAATGTGATTCCAATAAGGGAAATCTAGTTGAACATTTATGTTACTTACAGGGTGACCTGGTGCAACAAGGTTTGTTCACAAAATGGATTGTTTGACAAATCTATTTGTAAAGAAGCCGCTGGAAACTGCTTGAAAAAGGGCAGCCAGCTTAGCAAGGTCTTCAGAACCTTTTCTTGCTCTACTTCCAATAAAATCCACTCTCCAGTTCCGAAATAACCTCACATGATCACAAGCTCACATGATCTTGCGAATCCAGCTGCCTGATCCTCTTAGTTTTTATCAAGTAGCATCATGAAGCTCAAAATGTGAAGTTGTCCAGGACTTTGGTTTACGACTAAATACACACAAAGCCAAGGACCTTCCCTTCAGCTTCAGCTGTACTCAGCTGTGTTTACTACTGGTTAGCAAATGTCAGCATGCTATCACCCTAAACTAAGATGAATGTTAAGAATGTTATTTATGTTTGGGATTATTGGATTATATTTATACAGTAAATGTGAACTGAACATTTAAACATGGTTGGTCAAGATGGAGCTAATGTCAGCTACTTTACAGCACTGTTAAGTAGTTTAATCTATAATGTATCCCATTTTATAAGCCGATTACAGTTATGCTTTAGATTGAAACTGTTAATCTGGAGCTGTTCGATAAATGTGGTGGACTTAAAAGTATATTGCATTCTAAAATCTAGAGGAGAAGAGTAAAAAATAGCATAAAATGGAAAGTAGTTCAACATGTACTTCTGTAAATACAGTGCTTGAGTAAATATTCTCTAACATCATTTATTTACCATCTTTATAAAGAGTATGTATATACAATATGCATCTCCCAGCTTTCCTGTCATGAGTCACGATTCTTTTCACCGATATCAGCCCGTGTTTTTTGTGTACTGTGAATGCAGAAATAATGGGGCTTCATTTATGCAATTTCTGGAGCAATTACCAGAAGCCCAGCTAATGTAAATGGGTTTAATATCTGGAGGGGCAATGTTTTTAACAACCACCATTACAGAACACCATTTGTTGGTTTGATTAATTGCATAAAATAGGCAAAAGCAGAAGCTCCCACGCCAGTGGAGCTGCACATCCTGAGTGCTTTTTCAGCACACAGCACAGGAATATTCATGTCACACATTTTGTCCTGATGAAAGTGGGCGTCATACATTAAGACCATTAAGCTGTCCTTTGTATTGCATCACAGGTACAGAAAAGGGGCTGTAAAATATTTTCACCAGAAACACAGAGTTACCAGTTAAAAGTCCGGTGTGTAGGATTCAGTGGAATCCAGAGGTGAGGTTGCAGAATGCGACCAACGGAACACCCCTTAGTTCATAGAGTGAATTTGTTTGGAGGAAAGCAGCTCTCCTCATAAATCCTGAGCTCCATCAGAGCTGTTTTAAAAATTCTTGTCTCAGAAAATAAAACGTGCCACTATAATTGCTGCAGTGACATGACTGTGCACAAGGAAACATTTAAAATGACTGAAAGCAACCTCTAATCATTAAAGCAGAGTGTATACATGATGTGAACCCGCCTATTAAGGTGAATCATCTTGCATCATAATGCACTCTTTAAATTGCAGGAAAAGTATTGCTCCATTCATTTAGATCAGGTTTTAGTTGGACGACGTCACAAACACTTTCTGCTGCCACAATTAATTTTAGGACCAACACGCGTATGGGAGCAAGGAACAACTGCTACTTATACAATATGGGTGTTGGGCATGAAAAGACGACTGTGGTGGTCAGAAACTAGCAATGATCCTTGCGCTGCACTGTTTTTCTCTTTGCTTGAGACAATAGGATCCCATATCTTACCCTCCTCACCGATGGCCAGTGCTAAAGAAGTTTAAAGCCCTCTTTAGAGCCACTGTTTGGTTTGGATTAACATGGTGGACTCCTTGAAAATGGACCCGTAGATATAAAAGGCTCATTCCACGGAACTGAAAACACAGTGGTTTTTAGTTTCAGGTGATTATAAACTAATGAACATGATAGATCCCCCTTAATACTACACACTGGACATTTACATCAAATGGTTTCATGAGACAAAATTGCAGCAAAGCAACTTAATTGAGGAGGTATAACACACTCTGACATTGGAAACTTCAAAACTTTGCACATCCTGGACTCTCCCTGATGCACGTAGTACAATCTTGATGCTTGTATTCTCTATCAAATTGTATTCATTGTATTTATATAATGATCCTCATACACAAAGGTTCATCTTAAAGGCTTTGAAATCTTTTCATATTACATCAGTGTACCACATTCAGGGAGGTTTTCTGTGAATGTTTCATATTTCGAGGGAATTGCATTACTCTTGTGAAGGACATTTTCGAAGACATCTGTGGTCACCATTAAAGAAATGTCTTTTGTTTGTATGTCTATGTTGGGAGATCACATTCATACAGAAAGAATGAATTAAAAATAGTCTGAGCATCTGGACTTTGTTTGACCCTTTTGCCTTCCTGCTGTCCTCTGATGTGCTCTCAGTGGCTGCATTCCCAGGCTATAGAGGTTTTATGGCTGAACAGAAAAGAGATGTTTTCATGTTAACCAACACCAATGGAGGTCAACGGCGGCAGTGTCATTAATGCACAATGATTGCGGCTGAGATGTGTTCACTGGATACAGTAACTCATTTGGCTGTAAACCTTTTGCGGTGCCCCCAGGAGCACCCACTTAAGCTTCACCGGGGGTTGCATTACGTCGCCGTGTTCCTACAAGCAAACTTTGCATTGCGAGAGCAAGACCTGCAGACTTTACAAGACTGCGGCGCTGACTCTGCGCTTCTCCCCTGGGATTTAAGGTTTTAAACTATAGTGCAGTCACATCCAAGCGTGATCCCTCCTTAGCCCCTGTTACAGCTCAGCCAGCTCTTATTTCACATCACGTTCCCCCCACGGGGCAACTGAAAACAAGCCTTCGGCGTCACTCCACCCAACACGAGCTTCGTGACAGAGAGGAAGACAACCGCTAGACAGACGGCATACTCCGCTGGGGGAAAAGGAAAACAGCAGAGACCCGAGAAGTACACCACCACCAGCATCCCTTCAGAAGCAGCCTTTTGTACACTAGTGATAAGAGGTTTTTCATGCACAGGGTTGACACACGCACGGAATCTACACGGAGGCAATGAAGGCATGCCTCTTGCGGTTCGAAGATGCAACGGAAAAAGGAAGACTTGTTTGATCCAATTTATTTGACATCCCTATTTTGAAGACATTCTCACATGTTTGCAGAAGAGTCTGTGTTGAAAGTGTCAAGTCTTCCTATTCCCACGGAATCTGTGTAGAAAAAGGAAAAAATAAAATAAAGAAGTCAGTGGCCACGCCAGGATTCCTTCAAATCTGCCTCAAAAACAGGTTCTTATCAAAAGTTTACACTTTGATCTCATAAGAATTTCAGCTTTCAGCTTTTGAGAGAAGATGATGGAGGACTTGTGCTTTTGGGTGTATTTTGATTTGAGCCATGTAATCTCAGTCTCTCGATCACTCACATACACACACTCCTGCTTTTCACCTCCATCACATCCATCCACTCAGACCACTCTGCTCGAGCCACATTAATTTTCTTTCCATTACTTGCTCTAAATCTAATAGTTTACAAAGTGTGAGACACTCTAAAAGCTAAGCTTTGCTGTTCCTCAAGAAGTCCAAAAAGCCTTTTTGGCACATTTTGGGCCTGTCTCTTTTTCTCAACACCCCTCAGTTCATAGAGTGAAATTGTTTTGAGGAAAGCAGCTCTCCTCATAAATCCTGAGCTTTTCAAGTCAAGAAAGTCACAATTTGTTCTAAAGATAGTAAAATACCATTTAGTTTTGTGAAAAAACATTCAGTGAACTACAGCGTATTTCTCAATATGTCACTAAAGCTCACATTGCTGTCACTTCAGCACAATTAAAAGAACAAAAAAAGGTCACAATATCACAATAAATGTGGCCATATTGACAGCTGCAGTTATTCAAATGGACAGTTAGTCAGTTCTGTGAGCTAGCTAATATGCCGTAGGTTTCGTTTCAGGCTTTTGGTGGGCGTTGAATGAATTAACATCACTTACGGGACTGTATAGTTTTCTAATTATTTTTACAGCCTTATACTTGATTGGTTATGACAAACTACAACTCTCAACTCTCTTAAGTTAAAAATGATCTTTTAGATTGACCAAAATCATATGAGTAATTTATGGCACAATTCAAATGGAATTTAAAAATAGTCTCTTGCCATTTACTACCACACTGAAATGAGATCCCATGTTGGTCCACCAGAAAGGGGCATGACTTTGCCTCTCTATAGTCATGGAGCTAACGGAGTTTGTGGTGTTGTTTTTAGTGCAAAGCGTCCTGTTGCAGTCTTTACTAATACCCATTATCAGCTATTTCCTTTGTTGTCACACCAGAAAAAATGAACACAGAAGGTGCATTAGAAGAAAACAGTATTCAACATGTTACCCCTAAGTCTGAATAATTCATTTATACTCTTTTTACTCTAATTACAGCTCTCTGAAAACTCCCATCAAGGAAATGATGTTCATCTCTGCAGTAGAAGTCTAGAAACTTGCAGAATCTATAGTAAGATGCTTTGAAGCTGTTCCAGGGGCCTGTGGACAAACACCTTATTAAGACACTGCTGGGTTATCTTCTGTATATTTCAGGTTTGTTGTGTGGTAATTAACCTGTCTGTTGTCTGTTGTAAACAGCTGATTATCCCCACAACTATCACAGTCGGAGAGACAGTGTCTGGTGGACAAGGTCTGAGACTACGCACTGTCATCAACATTTCTGTTCTGTACTAGTTCTGTAAAACAACAGCTGCTCTATCTTTTTTGTCAGGCAGAGCGCTGATTAGCATTTACATCAGCTGTTTATTGCTAGAGCGGCGAGATGATAGCTATTTAACTCAGGTCTGTTTCTCTACCTTTGTAGTGCCACAGCTGCTAGAGCTCACAGACTGAGGTATGGTAGGAGAACGGGCTGTTGGATTTTTATTTGCATCTCATTATTTCCATAGGTGCTTTTAGTGAGATCACTCTCTATTGGGACCTTGATCATTACCTTTACAAACAGCACACTCCTAGTTCAACTATCTTTTTTAATCTGGAAACTCGTATGGAGATGTAATTCTGTTCACACACAATTTCTCCTGGTTGAGAAATGTCTGTTCTAGTATATTTTATTCCCGTTTCTATCCTTGTTTTATATGTAAAGTCACTACAGTTTTCTTCGCCCCCAAAAATAAAAAATCAATCAATAAATAAATGTAATATTTTAAAAAATCTATTTCAGTTTTTTCTGAAAAGAACGTGTGTAAATATTGTATGTGTGTGTACTTTTTTCATACAAAAAACATATTAAACAAATGTTCATTCAGACACTACCTCATATTTATTTTATTCAGATTATTTGGTTAATTATGAGGAAATGCAATACCATTGGGTTTTTAACAGTTTTAAAGTAGCGTGAGCATCATTTGGGTTTATAAGAGATAGTAAGGATTCATTATTGAGTCACACAACTGGACTCATAGATGTTTGACACAAACGGAGCATCATCTGGCCTCACAAGAATACACTAACGAGAGAGTTGTATCACCATGGAGTTCTAAACAAGCACAAGAGCACAGAAATAATCCTGTGAGAGTTTGTTTTTACATTAGAATATATTCTGTTATTGTGTAATTTTAGCCTCTCTTTTCCACAGGGATAGTCAGCAGCTGTCATGTATTACTGATAATTATAGCTGTATATATATATATATATATATATATATATATATATATATATATATATATATATATATATATATATATATGTATAATTTGTTTATTTTCATCATAATATTGCAAGAGCAGATATAAGACCGAGGAGTCAGGTACACCATTATATATATTTGGTAGGCTAAGCTGTTCATCTGGATGTGAAGGATGTTTAAAGGTCAGCATGTAGGATATAAATCCTACTACATGCTGAAACTATAACATGGAACGGGTCGTAACAGTACCCCCTCCTCTAGGGATGGCACCTGACGTCCCAGGCTGGCCAGGATGGCGGCGGTGGAAGCCAACAGCTGCTCTACTGTAAAGACCGTCGATGAACCGGGGGGCGGTGGGGTTCTGGAGGCTGGGACCAGAGAAATCTCTTTCACCGGCTTGATCCGGGCCACATGAAATGTAGAGTGCACCCTCAGGGATCTGGGAAGCTTGAGCCACACGACCACCATTAACCACCTTGGAGATGGGGAAGGGACCCACGAAGCGCAAACCCAACTTGTAAGGGGAGAGAGGATGGCCACACCATCTGTCCAGGTCTGTAGGCGGGAGCCGGCATCCTTCGGCGATCAGCCGCTCTCTTGGACTTGGCAGAGCTCTGCAGCAGCACCATTCAAGCTCCGGCCCACATCCGGTGACAGCAACGAATGACGGCCTGAGCTGAAGGGACATTGACCTCTTCTTCCAGGACTGGAAATAGTGGCGGCTGGTACCCATAGGTGCACTGGAAGGGAAAAAAAACAAAGGAAGAACAGGGCAGGGTGTTGTGAGCATATTCGACCCAGATGAGATGTCTGCCCCATGTGGCTGGGTTCTAGGAAACCAAGCAACGTCATCTGGTCTCCAGCTCTTGGTTCAGACATTCAGTTTGGCCATTGGACTGTGGATGATACCCAGAGGTGAGGCTGACCGTAGCCCCCAGGAGAGAGCAGAAAGCCTTCCAGAATCGGGACGCGAACTGCTGTCCCCGGTCTGACACCACCTCCTTCGGGAACCCATGTGAACGGAAAACATGCCACAACATTACCTCCGCCGTTTCCTTGGCGGAGGGCAACTTAGGAAGAGGAACAAAGTGAACCATCTTGGAAAATCTGTCCACTACAGTTAAGATGGTTGTGTTCCCTTCTGAGGGGGGCAAACCTGTGACAAAGTCCAGGGAGATTTCAGACCAGGGGTAATAGGGCACAGGAAGGGGGCGCAGGAGCTCTGCCGAGGAGTGTCAAGAGGTTTTGTTGCTCGCACATACCTGACAGGCGGCTACATACTCGCCCACCTCCTTCTCCATGGTGGGCCACCAGAATCATTGTTTAATAACAAAACAAGTCCTTCTGATGCCCGGATGGCAGGACAGGAGGGAGGTGTGAGCCCAGTGGATCACCTGCAAGTGTAGAGAGACAGGGACAAACAACTGGTTCTGGGGGGAAACATTAGGTATTACAGTGTTAGAGGTGGCCTGTCTGACCCTTTCTTCAATCTCCCAGGTGACTGCCCCCACCGTGCAGGAAGGAGGCAAGATAAGGCTGGGAGATTTGGGACTAGAATCCGGGTCAGGGCGACAGAGACAGGGCATCTGGTTTAACATTCTTGGAGCCAGGACAGTAAGACGGGGAAAAATCAAAGCGGTTAAAGAAAAGTGCCGACTGGGCTTGCCTGGAGTTAAGTCGTTTAGCAGACTTGATGTACTTCAGGTTCTTGTGGTCTGTCCACACTAGCAACAGTTGCAATCCTCCAGGGCCACCTTCACAGCTAGAAGCTCCTTATTCCCCACATTGTAATTCCTTTCTGCCGGAGATGGTTTCCTGGAAAAGAAGGTGCAGAGATGGAGTATGTTGTCAGCTTGGGATCGCTGAGAGAGAACAGCCCCGATGCCAAGGTCCGACGCATCCACTTCCACCATGAATTGATGACTGAAGTCGGGTAGTGTGAGGATGGGCACCGATGTGAGGCTCTCTCTCAGTCTCTGGAAGGCTAAGTGCACCTGGGAAACTTGACCTTGGGAGAGGTTATGGCATGCAAAGGAGCAGCAAGTTGCGAATAATTTGTCTGGAAAAGTTTGCAAACCCCAAGAAGCGTTGAACAAGCTTGCGGCTAGTGGGGGTGGGCCAATCCACCACCGCCCTGACCTTGGCAAGGTCCATCTGGATACTGTCATCCGAAACCACAAACCCCAAAAAAGAGACCGTGGGAACATGAAATTCACATTTCTCTGCTTTAAAAAAGAGCTGGTAGTCGAGGAGGCGTTGCAGTACTTGGCACACATGTTGGATGTGCGCCTGTTCATCAGGAGAAAAAATAAGAATATCGTCCAGGTACACAAACACAAACTGGTCTCTGAGAGCATCGTTAACTAATGCCTGAAATACGGCTGGAGCATTCGTAAGTCCAAAAGGCATTACCAGGTATTTGTAATGTCCACTAGGCATGTTAAGGGGGGGGACCAGGAAGCAGATTGATGCAGCAGTACAATCGGTGGGGAGGCAACGAAGTAGCTCGGGCCGTGCTGAATACCTCCTTCAGATCCCGGTAGTAGGCAGGGACACCCAAGAGGTCCAGGAATTCAGTGTCCCTTTAAGCCAGAAGAGGCGATGAGGGTGGAGGTGCAGGAGCTGGTTCTGTAGGGAAGCAGACTGAGGAACAACTTTTACTTCAACTCACAATCTCCCCAGCCGCCCAGTTAATCTGTTGGTTGTGCTTAACCAGCCAGGGAAGGCCCAGCAGGAGAGGATGAGAGGGAGAGCTGACCAGGTAAAAACTGTGTGTGCGATGGGTTACCTGGCACAATAGGCATCCATCCAGAGTATTCGCCTCCAGAGGCTTGGGCAGGGGTAACAGATTCAGTCCAAGTCTTCTGGCCAATCGCCAGTCCATAAAATTCTCATCAGCTCCAGAGTCCACCAACACCAGAAGAAAGAAAGCTTTGGACGAAGACACCAGCTTAGCCTGCACCAGACGGTGAGTAACAACGGTTGAGGAAAGTAGAGAGAGTCCGTGAGGTCTCTGCTGCCGGCTCCACTTTTGAATGTCCTGCCATTTGGATTCTATCAATCAGCAGCCTTCAGGTTTTCCCCCAATCAGGACATTCCCTCAATCAGCAGCCTAAGATCAAACATTTCTTACCCTCAAGACATGTTTGACCTAAAACACTGCACGTGACAGAGCATCAGCCACAACATTGTTGCTACCTTTTATGTGTTTTATCTCAACATTGAAATCCTGCAGGAACAGTGACCAGCGCATGAGGCGCTGATTGTTGTTGAGCAGGCGGGACAGGAACACCAGAGGATTGTGGTCTGTATATACCATAACTGGAATGGAGCTTGAACCTACATAGACCTCAAAATGTTGTAGAGCTAACAGCAGGGCCAGACATTCTTTCTCAATAGTGCTGTAGTTCACCTGGTGTTTATTGAACTTTTTTGAAATAGAACATACTGGATCCTGCAGCAGCACAGTACCTGCACCATGAGCGCTCGAATCTACCTCCACAGTACTGGCGCACTGCAAAGGAGGGCTTTGGCAGAGTCAAATGAGTCCTGGCATTCAACTGTCCACAAGAACTGGCGGGAAGGACTCACTAAGCTGGTCAGTGGTGCAACAACACTAGCGAAGTTCTTACAGAACCCACGATAATAGCCACACATATCCCCAGAAACCGGCGCGCAAGAACGTGAGCTCAACTGTTACTGTATTTTTAACAATACAGCCAGCCAGGGTCTCCAAAGTCCTTTATCCTCATTCCTCTTCAGGGAGCATGAGTGTGTGCGAGTGTGTTTATATGTTCCTGTGTGCTGGACACAATAACAGTTCATTGTGTTCATCGTGCCCGTGTTCCCTGTACCAGAGATGCAGGTCTCTGGTACAGGGAACTCCAAAATGGCCTGAACTTTGGCCGACAGGGGGCACACTTGTCCCTGTCCTACCTGCTTTCCCAAATATGTGACCACAGCTTTACCAAATTCACACACTGCCAGATTCAATGTCAGAGAGGCACCCTATAAGCGGCTGAATATTTCCTGCAGTGTGTCTAAATGGTCAGACCAGGTGGAACAATATGCTACAATGTCATCTAGGTACGCCTCACAGTTTTTCACACCTGACAGGACAGTATTCATCAACCTTTGGAAGGTGGCAGGGGCGTTTGTCAACCCGAAAGGCATAACGGTGTACTGGAGGAAGTAATCTGAAGTGACAAATGCAGAAATTTCGGATGCACGGGGTGAAAGAGTCACCTGCCCGTAACCCTTCAGTAGGTCCAGTTTAGTGACGTACTTGGAAGATCCCACTCTATCTACACAATCACCCATGCAGGGCAGAGGAAATGAGCTGGGCTTAGTAACGGCGTTCACCTTGTGGTAATCATTACGAAAGCAAGGAGTTTGATCAGATTTTGGCACCAGAAGCGAAGGTGCGCTCTGTACTGGGGACATGTTTAGATGTAACACAAGGGTGCTTCATTAAACGTTACACACTGGACATGCTGGTCTCCGTCTGTGCTCATTTACAGTAATAACACATGGTGTCAGAAGTTAAGAAGAGTTTGTGTAATCTTCAAAGGAGAAGATTTTAACTCCGGAGCCTTACGACAGGATAGAGGAAGTAAAAGGACTTACCTTCACGAACGTGAACGTCATTCAGACTAGCGTGTCGCTAACTAGCTAAAGCCAGGCTGGCTAGCATCCTATCGGCTGGAAAGGAAAAAAAAAAAAAAAACAGATCGGATTTTTTTTTCTCCTCGAAACTGCGCGGAGCTGAGTAGAAGAGAGTGATCAAATAGTCCATCAGGTGTGCACTAGTTAAAGGAATGGACATTCAGTAAGCAGTACTAGTAGTCAATGCGATCCTCTACTAGCTTCGGTTCAGGGCATGTCAGATAAACGTCACCCGGAAAGTGAAAGTGAAAGTTCATCGGAGGATCCGCTCTTGCCAGAGAATAACGAACAAGAGGAAAGTGTAAGCCTACCAGAACAAGTAGAAACACACACAATGGCTACCACAGCAGTACAAATATCTCCACCGGATAGTTTTGATTTTTCAAACACAGCTAATTGGCCTAAATGGATTAGGAGATTTGAACGCTTTCGTATAGCATCAGGCCTCATTGATAAACCTGAAGAGTACCAAGTGAACTCTCTGCTGTATACTTTAGGGGATACAGCTGATGATATTTTGAGCGTTTTGCCATTATCAGAAGAAGATAAAACAAAATATGACATTGTGAAAAAGGCCTTCGAAGCCCATTGTGTAGGAAAACATAATGTCATTTATGAGAGAGCGTCGAGACCCCCAGATAGACTGGATTTATAGAAGAGGGGTTGATAAGTTTTGAAGGACTGTAGTATGTTCATCTACACTGCTGCGTTAGTTTAGAGCAGCTCATGTTCAAAAAAAAAAAAAAAAAAAAAAAAAAGGATGTTGTTGGCAAGATGTTTACTCCAGTAGTGTGGTAAGATTATTTCAGTTTATTTAAGTAGGTCTCAGCAGAAGAATTGATTTACTTTTATTTAGGATGTATTTGCTTACTAAAAGGAGGAGGTGTACTGGGGACATGTTTAGATGTAACACAAGGGTGCTTCATTAAACGTTACACACTGGACATGCTGGTCTCCGTCTGTGCTCATTTACAGTAATAACACACGCTCCTCGGGCTGGAACTCAGCACAGCAAAACCATTTTCTCTCTGCATCACCGCCCGCTTCACAGGATTAACGCGGTACGCGTGCTGCTTATTTGGCCTGTGGTCCCCCACATCTATGTCATGTGTGAGGACTGTGGTCTGGGTGAGCTTATCCCTGAACAGCACAGCATGAGCACGAATGAGGCGGCAAATGTCACTTTTAGCCGAATTACACAAATATGAAAAATGTCCCTCCAAGTTTTTCAGGATTTTGGACTTCTCCAAACGTGCACCAGGAACTGAAATAGACCGCCCGCACAGCCCGTCCTCTTTCGGACTGTAAGGCGGTGAAACCACAGAGACTACAGGTGAGACACATGGCTCAGGTGGCACGGCTAGCACGTCAGCGCTTCCACGGACAACATATTGTTGAACATGTTAACATGGCACACTCTGGACTTTTTATTTCTATCTGGCATCTTAATCACATAGACTGAGTCACTCAACTTCCGCTCCACCTCATACGGACCACAAAACTTGGCCTGAAGACAAGAACCGACAACAGGCAGCAAAACTAACACACAGTCCGATGGTGATTCACACAGAGTGAAGCAGCTCCGCATTAAATACAAACCGACGTGAATTCACACAGAAATCCGGCACTGCAGCTCCAAAAGGGGCATGACGTATTACACCACGAAGTTGGCGTCTCATGTGACGTATAAGTAACGCGCCGGTTAACGACTTCCAAAACTTTCAGACAAGAAGGTGCCAGAATCTTCGACTCCTCAAACAACAACGTTTGGTTCTTTTGAATAGATTCGTGCTGGTTTCCCGAAGGAAAATGTGGACGAGAGAGAGAGAGACCACATGGGCCCGTGTTCTGGTCAAATGTCCTCAACAATTTCAATGAAGACGAGTGACGGAGTCATTTTCGTATGTCGCGCAACACATTTGACTTTGTGTTGGAGTTTGTTGAGCCACACCTGAGGCGCAAGACAACAAACTGGCGAAAGCCTCTGGAGCCTCAGCTTCAACTCGCCATTGCTTTGTGGTGGTATGCTATGCCAGGTGAATACCATTCCATTAGTTGTATTTTTGGTGTGGGTGTCTCCACCGTGTGTGTATTGGTGCACCAAGTTACATCAGCACTGAAAAAGGCCCTTTTTAAACGGTTTGTTGACCTGCCGAATGGTGCACGTCTCCAGGAGACAATGGGCGTATTTGCTGAGCGAGGCTATCCAATGTGTGCTGGTGCCATAGATGGCACACATATTCCCATCCTTGCTCCCCGTGAAGATGAAAAATCTACTACAATCGGAAGGAGTGGCACTCCATTGTTCTCCAAGCTGTTGTGGACCACAAGTACTGGTAAGGATCACGGCCTGTGCCACATACATTTTTTTCACTGTAAGAACTGATATGCTTTTTATGCTGAGCTATGCACTAAGTGTTTGTTTGTTTGTTTCAGCTTCACAGATGTGTACGTGGGTTGGCCTGATTGCACACATGACACTCAAGTTTTGGCCAACTCGCCCATTTACAAAAAGGCAGAAGAGCAAGGTGGATACCTCTTTCCACATGTGGTACGTCTATACGTTCACTATGAGAGCCCAGTATGTTATTGATACCAGCCGATATGGAAACATTTTGGTTTGAAAGATCACAATGTGTATGCATATATGTGTTTATATATTTTTGTTAATTACTTCTAATACCGGTATTTGCATAGATCCCAAGTATAGCTCAAAAAACAACAACATACTGATACATCTACATTGCTCTACCCACAGAAATCCTTCAACGTAAATGGAGTGGAAGTCCCTGTCCAACTCATCGGAGACCCTGCTTACCCCATCAGGAAGTGGCTAATGAAGGGGTTCACCAGCCACCATGCACTTGATCAGCCGCAGTGGAACTTCTACTACCATTTGAGTTTGGCAAGGATGGTGGTAGAAAATGCATTTGGATGTCTCAAGGGTCGCTGGAGGTGCCTGGCTAAGAGAAATGACATTTCGACTACTTCTATGCCAGATGTTGTTGTTGCTTGTTGTATTCTACACAATGTATGTGAGATAAACAAGGAACTCTTCTTGCCTGTTCTCCCTGAGCCTGAACAAGTTGATTATCAGGGTGCACAAGCACATGGCCCTCAGGCTGTTCGAGAAGCTATTGTGTCCATTCTGTTAACTGCACAGGCAGGTCTTCAGTTGGGTAAACTGTCACAAAGCCCAAGTACCATTTCACACAAGGTTCTAAAGCTGCTTGCTAGCACTGTTGCCTTTGTAACAACAGTTACTGACATTGTTATTGTGCTATTTTTTACCTTTAATTTTATTGCTTATTTTTTTTACTATTGTTTTTTTACAATACAACTGTCCATTTGGCTCCCATTTGTAGGATACTAAAGGAGTACTTTCTGAATCTGATTCTGAATCTTTTGTATATTCTACAGTGTGTTAATAAAGTATTGCTTCATATAATGTTGTACTTGCTTTTTTCAGAACTAACACTTTAATGGAGTTACGGTGCACCTGTGGAATTTCTGTTCTGTTCTTATCGTCGGCTTGGATGTCAAAGTTTCTCTGATTTACAATTTCAACCTTTAGCAAAAAGAAGCAATGCTGTCTCTGTGTGCCTTGTTTATAGAAGCAAAGAAGTCAGGCCTAGTGATGTCAACCAGTCCAGTAAAATATTACGGCAGCAGTCTGCAAACTGCCACAGCAGTGTCGCAGGCCTTTTACATTTTGTGATCATTATCATAACACTTAATACCTCCAGTTGATGCGTGACATCATATCAGCTTCAGTGCCTCGCTAATGTGGGCATAACCTGTATAGTGTACCAAGTCTGAGAATTTAAAGTTGGTACAAAGTTAGGTGCATCATGCAAATACAAACGGTGCAAAAGCAACATAGTTCGGGGCTAGCAGCGGTATTTAGTCCAGCTGCTGCAAGAAAGACGAGGAGGCTGACGGGTCAAAAGAATCATATTCTTCAGCCATGCGGTTGTGGTACTGGGGGGGGAGGGCAGAACCGTCTCTGGGGGGCTGGAGCAGGGTATTGTCTTGCCTGGGTTTGGGGAGTTTCATTCTGGGCCATCAAGTCACGCAGAAAAGACGTATGGTTCTGCATCTCCTGGACCATGACACCGTACATGTTCATATGTGCCAACAAATCCCGTCTGGCAGCCTCCCTCTCCTCTCTCTGGATCTCTCTCTCCTCTCTTCGCAATTCCGCCTCATGGGCCCTTTGTTCGTCGCGACGTAGCCGCTCCCGCGCCTCATCCTCGTGGTCCATCTCCTCTAGCAGTAATTTAATTTCCCTGCCAATCACCTGGGGCTTTGTCAGTTTCCGCTTTATTTTGCTCGGTGGTGGGCATTCTAGAGAACAATAGAAAACATGCGTTATGGAGATGGCCCTTTGTTAAGCATACAGAAAAGCATACAGAGAAAAAAACGTAACAGAAGCACGAACAACAAGCCTTACCTGGTTTATCATGAAAGGAATCCCCGTCCTCACATGCGTTGTTGTAGGAGCCACTAGCCTCCTCGGTGGCCGTACTGCTGCTACTGCAGGTAGGAGCCGGTTTGCCCTCTTCCTCACCCGCCTTGATGCTGTTCACAAGGTTTACTGGATTAGCCGAGTGGCTTGTCCCCCAGATTGTCTGGCAAAGGTCGAAATATGGCCAGTCCAGCTGTCCTCGACCACTCCTGGAATTGTGGTCGTTCACTTGGAGAAATTTTCTCCTGAGTGACTTGAGCTTGGTAGTTACCTGGGTTTTGTCTCTTGCGTAGCCACGCTCATTGAGACTTTTGGAGAGCCTTTCTAACAACGGGCCGTCCTTTACTGTCCCCGAGAAATGCCTGTTTATTTCAGCCTCTGCGAGCAGAGTGAGGAGCTCGCGAACCTCGTTGTCGCCCCAGTTCCCAGCCATGTGGTAAATTGCAGGTGAATGCTACGTGTTTACTGCTGTCAGCTGATTTTTAAACCCCCTGCTGTGGGTCGACCACATAACACATCATCAGACCGACATGCCCTCGATACGCGCCGCTGGCTTATCCGTTCACACTGGTTCGGCTCATCAATAATGCGGCCCTGATACTACCTCCAGAGGCGTATCAGCGGCGGAGCAAAATTTCACCCCTCGCCGCATCCAAGAGATTCACACTGGGACGGATGCGGAGAATTGGCGCACTGAAGCCCCACCCAAACGCCAGTGTGAATGGGGTTACAGTGTGCCCAAAAACTAAAGACTGGACTGAAACCAAGAGACTCCTGCATGGTTTCCCGAATGGCAAACAGGAGCAGTGGCAGACCCTCATCCCACACCCTGTTAGACTCAGCACAGTATTAACGAAGCATGGACTTTAATGTTTGGCGGAATCTCTCCAGTGCGCCCTGACTCTGTGGATGATACGCGCTGGACACCTGATGCTTAATGGACAGCTCCAACATCACCTGTGCAAAAACCTTGGACATGAAGTTAGATCCCTGATCAGTTTGAATTTGTTTTGACAAACCAAAGGTGGAAAAGAACTTGACCAAAGCTTTCACCACCGCTTTAATGACCGGACAAATTGTGATCGTGGGCTAAACTCAGCACTTGGAGACGGAATTCTTTTGGCACCAGAACCTGAGTAACCACATCACACTCCAAACTAGACATCGGGGACCATTTACGCACTAACACACCTTCATCAAAAAAGTAAGTCATAGGCAGTGTTCTGTGCCCCTGGGCAGCAGACAGACAGGCAGCCAGTGTACTGACAGATTGCGGCGCTTTCATTAATTGACCTTTATTTACTGCCAAAAACAACTCTTTGTCATCTGTTTCCACATCAACAGAAAGAGATTTGTTTTCCTGCTCAGAAGAGGGGCTGACCGAGATCTCAGACGTGTTCAAAAACGAGTCAGAAAGACTATTTCACTAAGCTTTTGAGCTTGGGCACGGTTTACAACACAGCGGAAAAACTGACGGCGCGTCAGGTGCAGCGGAGGTAACACACAAATTAGCTGTAGGATTTTCAGTCACCTCCAGAGCAGACGGAAAAACGCCTCTTTTCCAGTCAGAGAGACAAAACCTTGTGTTGTAAATGGCTTAAAAGAGTCATCAACCTCTGTCAGATTTCCCTGCTGGCTTACAGAAGGCTCCGAGTGTATCAGACCCACAGCAGAGGGATTTTTACTCTTTGATTGTTCTTTTGATTTTAACACAGGACAGACTGAAATGAGGTGGCCAGCTTCATGACAATAATAACACGCTCCACTTTCACCTGCGCTAGAGAAATTACGCCGGGAGCTTTTAGGAGGCCAAGGCTTATTATTCACCGCAGACCTCTGCGTTTCCCGGACAGGTCACAGAAACGCGCTCTTGTGAGTCAAACTCATCCGCAAAAACAGCAGTTTGAGAGAGAGACACAACTTTTTGCTCATTGAAATACACAACAATGCGCTCTGGCAGGAACTTTTTAAACTCCTCCAGAAGCACAAGCTCTCTCAGCTGGGCAAAATCTTTTGTCTTGCTGGCATGACACCACTTATCAAAAAGCATGCCTTTTTCACACGCAAACTCCACAATTGTCTGGCTGACACTTTTCCCACAGTTTCTAAATTTTTGTCTATATGCTTTGGGTACTAACTCATAGGCACGTAATACACTAGCTTTAACAATGTCGTAATTTAAGCTCTGTTCAACAGTGAGGGCGGCACACACCGCCTGAGCTTTACCTACCAGCTTACACTGGAGCAACAAAGTCCAAACATCCTTAGGCCAGTTTAAGGTGGCTGCAATGCTCTCAAATGCGCTAAAGTAGGAGTCCACCTCGGACTCTCTGAACGGAGGCACCAGTGAAATGAGCCTGCTCACGTCTAAACTCTGTCGGAGAGGGTGCGGGTCTTGCGGGATGACAGGGGTACGGGAATCGGCATTAGGCTGGCGTTCCAGCTGTAACACTTTCACTCTCAGGTGCATAGCCTCCACCTCCAACTGCCTGACGGGCAGTGAACGAACGGGCATGACAGGCGGAACAGGCTCTCGAAGCTCCACGTCACCCTTCACTGCAGATTCTGCAGCAGAAGAAACAGAAAACACCTCCCTCTCCGACAACTTCTCTACCAGGAGCTGCCTCACTTGCACATTTCAAACATTTGCAGTGAGCATCAAATCCACCTTCCTGCATTTTTTAAGTTGCATCAGCATAGGCTGTCTAACAAAACCATCTAAATCAAATTACATTTTGTGCCACTAAATGAAACAGTGTCCACCAGAAATATGCAAAACAAACAAACAACGAAACAAACTTCATTAATCCGATGCAAAAACACGAGGGAAAAATATCCCGGACGAGCCCCCAATTATGTTATGCCCCGGCCGGCCTAGGGAATACCAAAACATAACATAGTGATCTCTCTCTTTTCCCCAATCCCAAGAATGAATCACAAAAACAAGCAGATGCAGTCCAAAATAATGGAAATTTATTTACCCAAAGGAAATCAACAACTTCAGGGTGAGCATAGCCTAAAATAATAAACAAAACAAGCTGGGTTTAAAACTCACTTGCCTATCCCCAAAACAAAAGTCAACAGAAAAACAGGTTTCTTACCTCACTCCCCAACCAAAAAACAGGAAAAAAGATCCCACAAAGAAAAAGGCTACTCACCCCTACCAAAGCACAATATGTACAATATTTACAAATGAGATACAAAATGTTATTAACACAAACGAACATCAAATTTTACAATTGCCACACGTTTGCCCAACATTGCGTTGGGAGACAGGAAAGGATCGGGCCAGATAAGCGAAAAAGAGAGAGAGAGAGAGAGAGGTTGCGACATCTGCTGCCAGCTCCACTTTTGAATGTCCTGCCATTTGGATTCTACCAATCAGCAGCCTTCAGGATTTCCCCCAATCAGCAGCCTCCACCTGAAAGGGTACATTTTGGGACACAAACAATGTCACAGCACCCCCCGATGGATGACGGTGAGGACTCAGAAGCACGACTGACACAGAGTAGGCAAGGTAACAGTCTTTACTGAAGGCAGGGTTCAGTACACGGGAAGATAATCAGTGGAGCAAACAAATCCGGCATCGGTCAGGCAGAGGCGTAGTCAAGGAAACTCACGAGAAGTAGTCAAAACCAGGAGTGCTAGAAATCGCTAGTACACAAAAGGCTGGGACGCTGAGCACAAAGACTGAAGACGAACTGGCAACGGACAGGGGAAACACAGGGACTATAAATACACACACAAGGTAAACAGGTGAAAGTGATGGAAACCACACGAGCAGGGAGAGGGGAGCTGAAACGAGAGGAGAGGTAAATACACAATCCAGGACAGGGAGAAAACTATAACATGGAACAGGTCGTAACAATTTAGCCGCATCTAGCGCAGAACAGTCGCCAGGTTAAAATGTTGGCAGTAAACGTAACTGCAAACCAAATATCAGGTTCACATTATATGCCACACCAAGCCATTGACCGCAGTTCAAATTTAACATTTGCAAGTGTTACACCGCTGGATCTTTCTGAAGAGGAATCACAGCGTTTGAAGATTTGTAAGTGTGACACCACGGGATATTCAAAAACCGCAAAAAAAAAAAAACCACTGTAGAACAAGTCCCTTCCAAACTATCATAACAACATGTTGGTGCGAAATGGTGGACCTGTTCTCAATGTAGATAAAAGGGTTCATTGTGTGGTAACAAAAACAAATGCTGCAGGATGTGCATTATACATAAACCTTTGCAGAATAGCAAGCAGCTGAATGTGTCATATGAAGTATGAATTTTCTTACCATTCCCAAGATATTCAGACAACCTTCAGACACTGCAACAGTGTTTGCTGGCAATTCAACCACAAAAAGATCAAATCATTCCCACTGAAGCAGCACTTCCACATACACATTATACATAGTTTTCAACCCCTTCATAATGATGTGCTAGTTAAAATGTTATCTACACTGTTGCTCAAACTGCCTCATCTGCTGTGCTTTTCCTCTACACAGGAGTGTTATGGAAGCAGCTGGACGATGCCTCTCAAGGTTTTCTATCCCACAGACACTTAAATCTGTTTCCATACATCCCTCTCTGCATGTCAAGAGGAAGAGTAGAAGAAAGACACAGTCAGTCTTGCTATCAAGGTCTCGGTAAATCTCCACCATCCTCCATTTCCACCTCTATCACAGCAGACTGGTGTTGGCACCAGCAAAACAGTGTGGTTAAAAGAAGTTTTTCCTTTTTAAAGGTCAATTCCTGATTGAACACACCTGGAATCCATCTATTGCTTTCATGCACAAAACATTCAATTGTTAATTTTCCTCAAAGGAAGCAAAGCCATTGTCATGAACAGGGTGAGTCTGTCTATACACCTAGCTATGGCATGTGCAAACTTGAACACCGGCCTCTATTAAGCATTTATTTCATTTAAATGCATGCTGGAGTATTTTAGATGAAAAACATTCTGGTTATTACAGCAGAGCAGTCAGTCCAGACCCCCTCTATAATTTCTCAGGCTGATACTTGGATTGCAGGTTGAATCCTCCATCCTTCACTCTTACTTGCACTGAGGTGTTCAGAGTTCAGTGCCACCCTGTCTGCACCACCCAGCTGTAATTGTTTGCACTTCCTTCTTCCATTAATCGATGCTTCCATCTCCACGGACTGACATACCCACCCACATGAGCTCCACTGTCAGGATTTCACCACTCGTTTGTAGTACCATACACTGAGTATGAAAAATTCATTAGCCGCCTGGCAACCACCAAGGTGAGTCTATAGTGCAAGTTGTTACCAAGAGAGACAGAAATTAGACGAGTGGGAGTAAAAAATGAGGAAAGGGAGATCTAGATAACTGCAGATGTGTGGCAGACATAAATTCATGGTTAACCATCTAATTATCTTGTCCACTGTTGTTGAACTAAGTACATAGAGATATACACAATTAGATCAGTAATGACTGTCAAAGAAAAAAACTTACAGGACTACAGGGATACTATACTTTCACCTTTTCTTGGCGAGTAAACATGGCTAGCCTTGAAAGTCTGTGTACAGCTATGAATCACTGCAAACTGAACAAATATACCTAAAATGACTCAAAAATGGGCCAATCAAACCTAAATATGCCTGTGCAAACTACTTTGAGCTTATTTTGTTTCATAATGTTGTGAATGAATGGGACACACTGTAATGAATTACTGTAAAAAATAAAAAATAAAAATACATCATGGCTCTACAGTGAGCTGGCTGATTTAATCATGGCTCTAATTAGGGAAATCTGGATACAGTGTCGGAGGCAGAGCACCGTTTATTCCTATGAGAGCTCGTCAGTGGTGCATGAAGCCCAAAAAGGTTAATTACTGGGTGCAAAGGTACCTGGATCTTCCTCATGGCTTCCACATTGTGGGGCCCACACAGGAAGCTTCTGTCGGCTAAACAGCTAACGTCAGGTTCAACACACCGCTAACTCGAATGGAAATAAAATAATTTAATCGTCTAGACTTTTCCAAATGTTATCACACGTTAAAAATGTATCCAGTGTTTTACAGCTGCTTCTTTCACAATGTAAGTGATTGGAAAAAGTCATTTTGGGCCAGTAGTACATTGCTGTGAGCAGAAATGAGTTGAATGAGTTGAGTTGAGTGGAATTCAGTTGATTGGATCTTTGATCCACATCTGCTGTGTCTTCTACTGTTAATTTCAAATTTATAGATGAATTGCGGGATCTTAAGTGGTCGAGATTATCAGCAGTGGCAGGAAGATAGATTTGATGCTAGCTAAGGTATGAGGCACATTAAATACGGGTGAATCAAATGTAATATCAGTATATTGCTTCTTCAAGCTACTATCTTTATGAAGGTAATGTTGACAATATTTCCTCTTTCTCCTCCCTAGGATGCGCTAGAAAGGATACCTTGGCTGTTGCTAAGCCTAACGAATCTGCTTGTTTCATCACCCATAACATTCCACCATTAATTAATAGTTTATTTAACTATCAGGAAGAACAGTTTTCCATTTTTTTTCTCCACATACAGTAAATTCACACAGGTGGGTAATGTACTATAGAAATTACAGCATGATAACTACGAATGTGCTTCTGGTAAATTACTGAAATCAGTATAAATACAGAATTTCCCTGCATTTCTTGACTAAAGTAAATAGTTGTAAATGAATATGTTGCCAGTATTTTAATGTAAATCTTTTTTCCTTTTTTTTTTTTTACTGGCAAGATGTTGGTGCGGACTGTTGGTCTCAACCAATGTAGTAACATCAATGAATGGAACACAATCAATACACAACATCAAAATTGAATCCAAAACGGTTTCACACCACTCCACACTTACTTAATAGTGACAACTGACTCAAACCCCCACAACCTAGGGCTGGGCGGTATGGCCTCAAAATAA
Organism: Lagodon rhomboides; assembly: GCA_039737535.1. Lineage (NCBI taxonomy): Eukaryota > Metazoa > Chordata > Actinopteri > Spariformes > Sparidae > Lagodon > Lagodon rhomboides. The sequence continues at coordinate 5,104,686 of CM077801.1, forward strand.
TGTCCCAATATTTTAGGCCATATTGCGATATATGATATATACCTCGATAGTTTGAAATCTCTTTCAAAAACACACAAACAAGTTTTCCGATTTCACATTTGCAGACCAATCGTCAGTTGTCTACCCAAAAGTGATGTTGATAGAGCGACATCACAGTGATTCAGTTCATCTTGGTCTATAGTCACTTTGGAGGCCAAAGATGTTTTTATCTATCATCCATTACATTCTATCACTACATGAGAAATAAATGAAGAAATTATGGTGGATAATTTCTCAGTCATGGAGTCAAACCCAAATGTGTCATTTTATCCACTTTTTGTAACTGCTTGTGATAATTTTACTTCATAGCAAACATCATGTCCTTGCTGACATATAAGACAGAACAAAGAGCAAAATATATTTAACTAATAGCTATATAAAGATCTTAGGAGAGAATATATTCACAGTGATAATATGATCCTTATTAGTTATAACTAACAAATTATTCATTTTCAGCAACCTGGCTTTGTTGAGCCAAGACAATATAGTGCCAGGGGGCATAATAAGCAGCTAGGTTATTCAATAGACAATTTGCAAGACCGTGAATTAACTTCACAATCACGTTAAGAGAATTGTTCACAGTACACGACCAAAGTTGGTATGGCAACAAGATATCACGAAGGTGAATGGTTAGAAGTGCTAAGTTTGGGCTCAGAATCTTCATGGTCTCTCTGATGTATGATACATGTATGTCATGATGCTAAAATTACTCTCTGTAGTTTTTCATTGCTTGCGCTCACATTGTGACTTTATTTTATCAAAAAATATAGGACTCAGACCAGTGCCAACCCCCTTATCCCCCCCATCAGTTCTAAGTTACAGTACATCCAGACCTGTCACTTAATGTACCATGGCATGAGTGGATGTGAAGTGCAGCACTGAAACAGTAATTGTAACTACATCATATGATTCAGTCCTTTCAAGAGTTGTTTCTCTGGTAAAACAGGAACAATTGAGGCTGTCTCTGTTATAGCATATAGCATGAACAACCTATTATGTGGTAGGTCAACCTCACAGATTACCTGTTCACTGAGCACGGGTCCTTTGAGCATGCAGCTGCGTGAGCTATAAATGGACTTGGATTGCGTGTGGTTCATCATGGTCACGCATTTCTGAGGGGTGGAGTTGTGATTGGATGGCCTTGTGTTGTCATTGTCTCCTCCGTGAGTGCATTAATATCACTTTCCACTCATTTATTTAAGCTGTGTTCTTGTGAAGTCCTGTGATAACGGTGTCATATATATATATATATATTTTAGCACAGACGCAGGTCTGAAGATTCAATTTGTGTGTGTGAGTGTGTGTGTTCGAGGGTCAGGGCCATTTGTCATAGAAACACGTTTCTCTAATTTCTTACCAATCAAATGCTTTGAATGTGACAATAAGACTGCCTTGACAACAACTACCGCAGATATTAAAACATAACACCAATTTTGGAGAAAAAAATAAATCAGAAATATTATATTTTCATTAAAACTCCACCATTGGTCTGTACAATACAATAATACAAGGTACAAGGTTAATTTATTTATCAATCTGCAACACAGGATTGTATGACAAAATTCCAGTTGTAGTCCTTTTATGCCACACAAAAAAAGCTTTGTTATGTTATGAGGATATTTTCTTTATTTATTACTTTTCAACATTTTCGCTTTATTGAGATAGTCACTGTTGGAGAGAAAGGCGAGGGAGAGAAAGAGGATGACATGCAGTAACCGCTTCAGTAAGGACTCACCCTTTGTACTAAGCACATGCTATACCTGGTGAGTGACTGCAGTGCGTGTGGAGGATTAAGTGAGTAGTCTTAAGCCTGAAGGAAGAAACTGCCCTATAGTCTGGTGGTATGGCACCTGTATCCCTCGGCAGAGAGCAGAAGGTGCTGTGCCCAAGAGACTGGGAATGGGCCAAATGAGTCCTGGTACTTGGTCCAACATTGTAGGCTGGAGTCTCACTGGAGATGTACAGAGACTGGTACAAATTAGTTCATTGGGTTCTACAAGCCAGCAACACCATTAAACATTGAGTTAGGTCCCTGGTGCGAACTGAACAGATTCCTTCTGCGCTCCTACTTTTATGCTAGTGGGGCCCGAAGAGTCTCAACCTATTTCTTAAAATCCCACCCCTAAGGACCAATTACAACGGTGGAAGACATCACCTGATTTGTCTATGGCCCTTCTCATTGGTTGACCTTTCAAGCACACCCAGTGTTTGACTCCATTAGCTTCGTACATTAGCCAATAGTATAAAGGGTGTGGCTAGTATATGATTCAATTCTTAGCGCACCGTAAGAACTTATGATAGTATGATTAATCACAGGCTCTCCCCCACAGTGTACAGCTGGGCACTCTCACAGTGGACAGCTAGGCAGATATTCCCATTGTCATCACACCCTCTGATGATGAGGACTCACCTGACAATGGAGGAAACCCTTGTGGCTTGGACGAACCATAGGTGTCCCCTGGATGATATCCCTGTCCTGGATCCTGAAACAGATGGGCCAACAACACAGCATATGGCAGTCATAAGTGCCAGCAAGACTAGCCCAATAACCATACCTTACTGTCTGTAGGACCTTTTTCCAGGACCAACTTTAAGGGCATTCCCCCAAACCCGGCATTCAAGTGTTCCAATTACAACTGTCCACATGTTGGTCCCTAAGTGTCTTTATATTGTCTAGTGCTCGGGTTATGTTCCCATCTATGCCTGTGTGCATAAGGATTGCTGTAAAAGAATCTTCACATACATATCACATACTCGTCTGCTAGCATGGTCTCTATGATAAGTCTCTTTTGCATAGTCATTGATGAGGTGGCTTGCAGGTGTTCACATACTCCATCCAGAGTGTCTCTGGGCAAATTTATGAACCTCTGCTGATTGTACCACAGGTAGTTCACCCATCGGCTGTTTCGTGCTATGTACTGGGTGTTGGATATGGACCTGGCAAATGGCACAGATACCACTAACCTTCCCGAAGTAATCCAATCACCACCTAGAGCCTCGTGCACATCTGGCACTCCATGTGGCACTTGATCCCAGATAATGTACACATTTTCATCTTTCTGCCATGGTAAATGTGGTCTCACTTCCCTGCACATTCTTTTGGTAACCTCATTGGAAAACCAGTTATTCCTATTGATCCTGTCAGCATAATGGGGGTACATATCCCTCTCCAGTTAGCTGGAAGTACTGCCTTTACCTGACTATCTTCTTCGCATAGCCAAAATATGCCTGCCACAGTCTTGGTCCCATTGGTGAAATTATGAATCCCTATCCAGCGTGGGTATGGTTCTGTCCCATCACATAAGCTTTTTCACCACTCACTACACTTTTGCATTATATCTATGCCTCTTGAGTTGTGTTACTTTCTTTAGTGGCCCAGGAGCTGCAAGACTGGACATGTGTGTAATTTTCTCATCTAAATTTGATAAAATTAGCAGCCGTGAGCGTGCCATTAATGCAGGTGTCGTCCCTAAGACTTCCAGAATTTGTCCTCTTGCTACACAAAAGGGGAACACTACTCCTTTCATCATTTGCACAGCAAGTGGTACTTGGTAGCCTTTTTTGGTGGTGGAATTAGCATGCCCATCCAAACTTATGGGACAAATTTTCCTATTGTTACTGTGGCTTGGCCAGCTGGCTGCCATCCTCATAACACACTGCGCAAAACCTTTCGCCTATGACAGGCTATGCACAAATTATTACCTACCTGTCTGGCTGAAAACTCTAACCACTGGTAAAACATGTTGGATTTCCATGCCGTTGTTTTCACTAGTTCGACCTTATAAAACCCTTTCATGTGCATGTTTTTCTTTTCCCTGTAGAGTTTTGAGACTTTCAAGACGATCCATTTCTGGGCAACTTAGGCGGTCATGGTCTTTATATATCTATTTTGATGCACCTATTATCTGTATTAGGGATTTCTACCATCCCTTTGTGTGTGCAATGTATGTTTGTGGGAAAACCATGCAGTTTAGTATCATTTGGGCCTAGAGCTAGTATTTGATCATGCAAAGCTGATTTTATGTAGGTGAGGGTTAGTGTCTCTCTTATAGTTAAGTACCCTTGTTGGCAGCCACTACCCCCATAGCTAGAGCACATTCAACCAGCTGGTCCTGGCCTGCTCTTGGTTTCTCATCTAATGCTCCCTGCCCCTGAATACCCCCATTATAGGTAGTGGTAACTTTAGAAGCAGAAAAAATGCCATCTTGTTATACCTAGGGTCCTCTCTCATCATCATCCGATCCCTTGCTGGCTTCCCGCTTTCCCTGACTATCGGGATGCTGGCCCTCACTCTTGGCTAGATCGTGGGTCATCCTGACTTTCTGCTGACTCTGAGTCTTTGCCTTGCTCTTCCTGTTCCTCCACTGAGACTTCCACTGTTTCTTGCTCTGCACCCACTGCCTGTGGTTCTGAACCCTGCTCTTGTTCTTAATCCATTGCTTCCTGTTCGGAACCCTGCTCCTCTGGCCTATCTTCAGTTTCCTGCTTCCCTGTAACGCTAGGGTTGGGTGAATGACCAGAACTGCTCTCCCCGTTATCACCCAATGACCTGCTGCTCTCTCAGTGTCTGTTGGTGCATCTGTCAGCCAGTCACAGCGATCATCTCCTGTCTAGTTGTCACTGGGGTTGCCTGGTTTCCTGCGGGGCAATGTCACCTGCCTCTTCCTGCTGCCTCCCTGGTCCCTGTGGGACGGCATAGCCTCCCCGTGGGGCGACATTGTTGCCCCTTTCTGGCCCAGCAGGAGCTGCTCTCCACTTGGTTCTGGGCAGGGGTATGGTGTTTATGGATCGTGTATTCTGCAGCAGTAGCTAAGGTGAATCCAAACATCCTTACCATCAACTTTCACTGTTGTTCAGGTTTCTAAAGTGACCATAAAATAGAGGGGCCTTAACATCTAGGTTGATTCCACTTTCCTTTTAACACCTTGGCGTATACCAGATCTCCTGGACCGCCATAAACGGCGACCGTCATATTCTGGTAAGTTTTTGTATAACCTCCCCCCTTGCGCAATGGTCACTGCCATGCACCCAGATAAAGCGTGATGCTATAGTGCCCTGGGCAATACAAGGAGCCCCAGAGCTTTTCTCCACACTCCTTGGCATATAGTTCAGTATGCCCCTCATTTTATCCAGAGGCATTTTTGGTTTGGGTGTTCTCTATTCTGGGCCTGTGCTGGTGGTGCTGAGTTGACAAACCCCACATCCATCTTATGGGTTGACCGCAGTTGGTGAGGGACTTGATCCAGCACCTTTTGCTCATACAGCTGTACTCTAATCTCTCTGTCCCATCTTCCTCTGGGACTGCTGTTTCCCAGTCATCTTTCCTAGGAATGTCAGAGAGACGCAGTCACAGAGTCACAACCTCCCTGTTTGTTCCTCTTAGCTCTACAAACTTATCAAGACGGTCTGTTGTCGCTGCATTGGGATTTCTGCAATCGCTCCAACACCAAAACTAATGCCTCAGGTTTCCAAAACGTACAACTTGTTCCCACAGTCTCTGGAAAGTCTGTTTTTGCTCGGTCCAAATTAATGATGGGCTGCTGTAGCTCAGGAGGTAGAGTGGGTTGTCCAGTAATTGGAAGGTCGCTGGTTCGAATGCCGGCTCCCCCCAGCTGCATGTCAAAGTGTCCTTGAGCAAGATACTAAACCCCAAATTGCTCCTGATGAGCAGTTGGCGCCTTGCATGGCAGCCTCCGCCATCAGTGTATGAATCTGTGTGTGAATGTGGCGAGTATTGTAAAGCACTTTGAGCGGTCAGTAGACTGGAAAAGCGCTACAAAAATGCAAGGCCATTTACCAGTGATCTTTGTGATTTGCCAAAGCTTTAAATTGATGAGTTGTCCGTCTTGCCACTGCCCTATTCCTTCATTATCTTTATATGTTTTCTAGAGTCAAAAAAAGTGTCCGTACTCCCTGTGTCTATATGTCTTCTGTGAGACTGTAATTATTTCAGTTTCACAGAAGAAATTCAGACAATTATTTCATCTTCACTACTATTTTCCACTTCCATTTACTTTTATCATTACTTTTTTTTCAATTCAACGTTTTATGTACTTTTAGCGTCTATTTTTGTTTGCTTTCCAATTCTATTTAATCTAGTGTTTTATATCACCAATACTCTTATTTTATTTACACTGTTTATTTGCTTATTTTAATCAGTCACTTTTCTCACACAAAGTTATTGTATTTACACTCTCCTACAAGTAAATGTAGCAGGACTCAAGGATTCAATCCACAGTTATTTTTCATAAACGCTGTTTTTGAAACAACAAATGGATTCACACTCTACTTTCGGCAATATTTACAGCTTTTTACTGTGTAGATCTTTTGTCGATGCATGCTGTTACGTCCCCGCTTTTGGTGTCCAGGGGAAAGGGGGAGCAACAATAAATAATAAACCGGGCGTTGGCAGAAAGGAAAGGAAACAGAAAGATTTGTGCAATTAAAATATTTATTAAAACGTATATGAGTCACAACGTTAACAGAAAACAACTTCCTGAAAAAGAAAGGAAGCGAAAACCCATGTAACCTAAATGAACAACTGGTCCGACCAACAATTGTAAATACACTATCCCTCCACTGAGGGAGTAACAATAACACAGCGCACCACACAGCTCTGATCCACGACCTCCAGCACAACACTCTCTGGCGGCTTGGCCCACTGGCCACATCTGCTCTCATCCCTGCAGCTTAATAGCAGTTCTCATGATTGCTGAGAGGCGGCAGGTGTGCTTGACCAGTCAGATGAAGAGGGCGGCACATGCAGCAGGACACAGGAGAGCAGAGGCAAAACATGCACACGTAACACATGCTGTTGTTGGGAGCGAACTTTAAGGCTATATTGCCCAGCCCTAGTTTCCCAGATTGGAATGGAACTATTGACTTAAGTTTCCCTAATTATTTTGTGTCAGTTATTTTATTTGGTACAATAACCAGAGGCCTATGACATTACAGTTGCTTCCAGTGAGAGAACACATTTTAATGGTTACCTTCTTAGGACAATAGTACGAGTAATTTCTTTGTATGTTCCTTCTTGTAGCAAGATGACAAGCCAGCCAAAGAAATGTGGGAGATGTTGCCATGCCGCTGAAACATGGTCTGGTGGCAAGAGTTGTGAAGACAAAATCACTGACTACACAAAGTGCATAATATGTCAAGGACAGTCTGCTGCATACCTACACTTTATTACTCCCATAACAAAATCCAATTTTATAAAAGCCATTAATGCGTGTCAAGCTGAAGTCTTCCAAAGACTGCACCATGATTCTGTATCAGAAAAATGGTTGGAAGACAGTGCACCAAAGTGGCACCCAAAATGTCAGAATTGGTACATAAATGAGAGGAGCTACCAATATGCTGAGAAGAGACGTTCAGCTGATGTGAGTGCACAAGCATCAGATTTGGCTGATCCAGGATTCAGCTCCTCACACCACGATGTCAGGTTCACCAGGCGAAACACTGAAAAATTTCAAGCCAAGAAGAGGTGTGTAATTTGCAATAAGCAGTGGCTGCGAGGAAAGGAGCCAACCTCTATGGTATCCACCAAAAATAGTCAAAAGCTCATTGAGGAGAAAGCCAAGAAACTGGGTAGAGATGACATATTGTTGAGACTGATTGGGCAAGGGCATGACATGGTTGCCAATGATATAGCCTACCATAAACCATGCATGAACAACTTAAAGGCTCAGCGCATTCATTCTGGAAAGCCAAGGCTTAACCCATATGCTGTTGCATTTACTCGCCTTGTGGAAGAACTGGAGGCTCCTCTTTTCAATGACCTGTCAGTCAGTGTGTAACCGGTACCGAGAAATTCTGAGGGAGCTTGGTGTCAAAAATGTAGATGAGTACAGAACGATTAATATGAAATTGAAGCTGCAGCAACACTTTGGTTCACGTGTTTCATTCCTTTATAAGACGTGGTTCAGGTTTCATGTGTGCATCAGGTTTACCACTCAGTGATGCCCTAGAGAAGCTGATGAGACTAGAGGCAGATCATATGCAGGATGAGAAACATCATGCACTGCGGCAAGCTGCAAAGTTCCTTCATGCAGACTGTGTGAACTGCATGAGGCAAACTTGTAATAGAAAAAATATAGTCTTAATTCAAGTAGTAAACTGGGGAAGTTTCATGGTGATATCTATTAGGTTTTTTGTTGGTGTTGTTTTTACCCTATTCAGATGTACTGTTATGCCTATATGGGGGTAGGTTTGTTTGTTTAGACCCATCCTGTAGCTTTCCAGTAGCTAGTTGACTGGATTGTCTTCCCAGGTTGTGATCTTTGAAGGTCCTAAATATAATTTCTGGTGCAAAACCTTTTACAAACATGTCTGTTTTCAGTTTTCTCGATTTTGGGTATAGAGAAGACTTTTGGTCACAGCAAGTGCAATCTTTGAGATAGAAAGGCCATCTTGGACTCAAATGGAAGCTTATGAATTAGGGAAGTTTTCTATATATATGTTAGGTATAGATACTCACCATAAAGTGTTGAAAAATATTAATTTTCATGAGTATTTGTAAGGCGAACAGTACTTTTTTGTGATGTTGAGGGTGATATCTTAAACTGGAGTTGCAGCAAACCCCAGCATCTTTTTTTCCTGCTTTCCCCTATGTGTCAGGATACTCTCTGCCAAATCGTAAAGCTATAGGACTATTTATGCCTTTGTAGTACCTAAATATTTGCATTTACAAAATTTCGCCATGAATATGTCCCCAAAAGGGGGGTTTTGGCCCCCTGTAGCTTTCCAGTAGCTAGTTGACCGGGTTGTCCACCCAGGTTGTGATCCTTGAAGGTCCTAGATATCATTTCTGGTGTGAAACCTTTTACAACATTCCGTGTTGTTTTTTCACTTTGCCCCCTGGGTACAAATTATTTTGATATGACTTCAAATTTTAAACTGAAATCAATGGAGGCTGTAGTGACTACAGTGTTACGTTAACCTGATGTATTGATAGTGGCATGCTGCTGATGATAAGAAGTTTATAACGTGGTTTTATCAGGATTTTTCTGAAAGCAGCTACCCACTTTGTTGAACAGGGTTAATGTGAGCAGTAAGTTGCAGGCCATAAAACCAAAACAATGAGCTGAAAGACACGGAAAAGTTCTGTAGAGCTGATGGAAAACGCAGAGTGGGTTGATATTTCTCTGTGGCCTCATCACTAAAATTGGCCACGTTCAGATTACAGATTGTAATTAATCCATGTAAATAAACAATATATTTTTTGGCACAGCTTTAAAGCAATTTGAAGTGAATCTTAGGAAATTTAATGTGGTGGAATCCAGTAATGGTCAGTAGCCGTGGCTCAGCAAACGCCACAAAGTCTCACTTCAAAAGTGCCTCTGTTGACTTAGAAAGCAATACACATGGGAGAGAAAACAAGTGGGAGGTGGTGTACATTATTTAATTGACATCAACATTCATAATGTTCCTCTTCATGTTCCTCTTCAAAATCTACTGCAATCTTCAAAAACTGAACATTCAAATTCTCTCTTAAAACCTTCAAGCCTGGGTACATTAAGTTCTTTTTTCCTAGCGCTGATATATAATCTGCCGTCAGGACCCTGATGGAAACTCATTCTCTATTTGCTGTGAGATCACACTAATCCAGCATCTGCTATCTGTGTCAGTGTGAGCGTGTGGGTCGTGATTTACACAGTTACCTGTCCGACTGTCTTTGCTCTGCCCAGACTCAGGACACCACTGCTTCCATAAGGCTTTGTGTGTGTGTGTGTCTGTGTGTGTGTGTGTGTGTGTGTGTTTGTGCGTGTGGGTGCTGGCTCCTACCAAGCAGTTGATATGAACGCTTCCTGTGATACTGTGTGTGTTGAATCCCATCTCCAACACAGTGCCTCCTCTTGACAGTTAAATTCACAGAAACTGGCACTGGCCAATGTTCCATCTGTCCTATTTGAAGCATAAGCCTGGAAAAATGTGTCCAACCGTGTTTTTTCTGCCTCGTATGCTTTAGCTTTTTATCACTTAAATGTATTTAGTTCGCTTTAGTTTTCTGCTCTGTTGCAGACTCAGTCATTATAGTCATTATAGAGGCAGAGAATGTCTTAAACCAAGTGTAACAAAAAGTTATTTCTATTCTTTTTGCCCCAATAAATTATCTTTATGCTTTTTTGGAATGCTGTAGGTCTAAGGCCAGTTCTTTTGGGTGTTGCTGGATCTTGTTAAGGTTTCTATTGTGTTCATTTCCTGACTCCCTTCTTTTTACTCTACTTAGTTTTCTTGTGATATGAATAATTGAACTTAATCTTAAATTTCCTCAGTCTTGTCATCCCCGTCAAGTATACAGAAGTCCGGAAAATTCAAGCACAGCAGGTGGTGCTTTGATAGGTCCCAGAGAAACTTGTACATGTTTGCTAATGGCAGTTATTAATGCCTGGTCATTTCCAGCATAAGCAGTGAGGTTTTCTCAGTGCGGTACTGAAAACACCAGTCAGTATAAGAGTTAAAGATGACTTCCTTTGATTTGTGTTGTAGATGCTTGCATAGCTTTTTGTTAGCTGCATTGCTATACTGCTCACTCTGACCTAATTTAACACATTATTATTTGTCAACTGTAGCCTCTGTTCTAAGCTTTTTTATTCAGTTCTTAACTACACTGGGGTAATAGTTTGAGCTGCTGAATAGTGAGGGTCAGGATATTAGAGTTAGATTTTTGGTTTGTCTTAGTTTATTAATGACCGCAGCCTGTTAGTTCAAATTACAGCAGCTAGCTGAAAAGATTTCTGGCAGTAAATGGCAGAAATTGGACATTGTATGGAATATTTATTGAGCTCAGCCAAATCAACCATAAACATTACTTTCTGTATATTCACATTTTCAGCCTAACCAGTAGCGTGGCTGTAGTGATGGCAATGCCATTGTGTTAGTCAGCCAACCACTTATGATCCACTAGTTCAACAGCTTTTCAGTGAATTGAAATTAACTTTGCATAGAAATGAATGGTCCCCTGAGGATTAATTCTGATCCCCTATCTTTTCCTTGCGCAATGAAGTTTAAATTTTATGAGTGAAATGTCTACACTATTGGATGGTTTGACATAACTTTTGTGATCCCTTAAGCACAGATCAAACCAAAGATTTGAAAACGAAAACCGGTTTAGAACACTGCATGGGAAAGTTGCAGCAGTGTGAACTGGCCCGACTCAAGCCGGCTGATGGTATGACCTGGACTGAGCTTGTGAAGTCAACAGTGGCTGGTTTTAGAACATACAGCACGTCACCTTTTTCACAAGCAGATCACCGCCTCGTAGCAAAATCAAAATGGTCGAAATGGCACAGTTTTGGCAGGAGGAAAGAGAGGATCCCCTCATCATTTGTTTGAGTAACATGGCTCTATGACACAAGCCTTTCAATTTAAATTCACTGCTCCACTGACACCTTCACTGCTTTTCCTCCACTCTACCTGCATTCACTTTCACTCTCTACCGCTCGCTACTACTCATTCACGACACACACCTTTTATTTTCACATTTTCATCAATACTAGAAATGCAACTGTAGCAAGTAACTCAGTATCATGATACTCAATCCTATTTTAAGACACCACAATTTATATCCATCCAAAATAAAGACTGACAAGTTGGCAGGTAGAACAGAAGAACAGAGAGTGATTGCTATGGATGATACAATGTCTCATCTATTTGCATTTGTATGAATTGTAAGGTTTTAAGAATTTCGCTGATCAGCCCATTGCCAGCAGTTCCTATTTTCGATCATCTCGTTGTAAATCTTTCCCCCGAAACAGGGCTTTAACTTTCAGCTTTCATCTGGGCAAAATTCCTTTGGTTTAACACGTGCAACACTAGTGATATTCCCATCACCGCAGCGTTGTTAAGAAAATGTTAACATGTTAACACACTAAACTAAGATGATACCATGGTAAACATTATACCTGTTTAATATAAGCATTTTCATTGGGAGCATCTGAACATGCTGATGTTAGCATGTCGCTCAAGGGAAAAGTTAAGGTTAAGTACAGGCTAACGGAGCTGCTAGCATGGCTGTAGATTGTCTAGTGCATCACGGAACAGCTAGTTAGGTGAATTTTTTCTTGCTTTAAATGATTATAAAGTCTTTCAAAACAGTTTGTTGTGACTAATCTATGATAAATGAGAAGGTCACAATGGGGGCAACTTACTCAGACCTGCCTCTGTCAGTCACACAAAGGTAAGCTAATGAAAAAGTAGGATTTTGCATCTAAAATATGTCTGATATTCTACAGATGCCTACCATACAGATTCACCATTTAATTTGTACCTCAAATGTGAGGAAAATGAGCTAAATGTGAGGGAAGTGAACTAAATGTGAACAAAGGGAGCTAAATATTCAAAATACATCAGCTAGAAAAGTGTGACTGAATTTTTACATTCGGCACCCCATAACAGACAGTGCATACTGCTGAGCTCAACATACCAATTTGACTGTGACCTTAGTAACTGATAAAATATATAAGATTAAACTGCACAGCTATATCTATAAATATTCTATGAATACTTAAATAATCCCACAAATGTAAGTATTCTTTATAATGCATTTATATTATTATATGAGATTACAGCTAATACTGTCACTGTCACTGCATAACAATGCAGACCCATGCACTGCTTCATAACCCTGTCCTGAATGATAAACTACTAATGTATTCCGCCATCATTTCTTATTAAGCTAAATTAGGTTATCATCCGTGGAGACAGTTTAGTCATATGATAATGAGACAATCCTGATTAATGCTTAAAAAACAGTATTTTGTAAACCAATGCTCTATTGAAATACATTTGCATCTGTGTGAGAATGAGCCTGAACTTATTATAATGAACAAAAATAAATACATAAATAAACCATCTGGTAATCTCTCACCCTTGATGGATTTTCAGCACTGTAACAGAACCAGAGCAGAACATCCGTATGTGTTATGATTGAATCCCAACCCAGTGCATACTGGTTTACTGTGTTTCATACAAGCCCTGAGTGCTGATAAAATATGCAAGCACTGACTTTTGTCCTTTGGCAAAAGATTTATTAACTCTAACTCTTTATGTAGCCTACAATGGCTGCATAAGATTTACTGAACCTATGGATTTTTCACTGCAGCTCTGCCCTTTTCCTACCACCGGCATCTGTGTGCAGCAGTGCTTTGCATTATTAAAACTTATTGCAGATGATAAAAGAATAGCCACATCAAATGGGTGATCACTGCTAAAGCTTGGTCTTCTAAATGGCATATAATTTGACTAGGCCGCAGATTGTCCCTGTAAGCTCTGAGTGTGTTTCTGAAAACATTGGGTGCTTTAGACTCACAGGGGGAAGTCAAACCTGCAGTAAAACACACAGTCTGAGGGTGAGATTCAACTTTTCAAGGACAACAATGGCGAGGAAAATAAAAGTAAAATCTAACTGGTGCAGTTCTTTAACTTAGATGGCTCATACTGCTTCAGAGTAAGGACAGGACCGGAGGGGCTTGAGATAAAACACTTTCCTGTGTCTACCAACTTTAAATGGAAACCAATGTACCTTATCAGCCTTTTCCTTTTTTCCCCAAATGGGCCTTGGGCCACACAACAACATTCTTTATTCAGGTACCTCTCCCCCTTTGGCCCACTTGTTTTATATTTAGATATTGTTTGCAAATCTCCAGCGGACCTCAATGATGACACCAGCAGACACGGCCAGGAGACTTGAGATGCAAGCACTGAGCCTTTATTAGTGATGAATGTGGCAGGAGCTGATACTTTGTGCTTCCCAGGCTGGTTCTGGCTCTCTGGTGAAATAAACGCTTGAAAGATGATGGATACATCTTTGTATTCGGTGATTTACTGAGCAGTTACTGCTGGGATTTTTTTATGACATAGTTTAGTCTAAAATAAGAACTCTGAATGGTTATATCATGCCTCTAAAACGGCTGTCGCTCAGGCAATATTGCAGTTTGCAGCGTAATATTTCTTAATTTATCACACCGAGTACTCTATAGGCACTTTACGGACAAATCAATGAAGACCTCGCTGTATGCTGATCAGCTTTTTATTTTTGCTAATAATGTTCCCCAGGATGTCCTTACATGACGAAGGGATGCTATTCTAATGACGGCATGACCCAAATACCTCAATTATTCCAGAGGAGTGAAATCGGAGGAGAGAGAGGAGGAGAGAGGTGTTAAAATAGAAACAATGTTCAGAAATGGAGAGTCGATTTGACACATTTGTTAAGTCTGGCAAATAACAGCCATGGCAACAGATCAGAGAATTTTTCAGATGAATCGAGCGTTAGATAGACGATCACATTACTCTGTACAGCCGTGACATATTTCAGGCTATAATCTATATGCAAATATTCTACGTATTGCGCCCTTCTTGGGTCAGTGCGAATGTTAGCGAAGGACAGTTCTAACATTTTCCACAGAGGTGAGTATGCTGACCTTCAGTACCAGCCTCCTGTCTATTACTGTCAGTGTTGGCGAAGTTCCTCAGTGCCGAATCAATGCTGCTGCAGTGTGGTTCCTCTCTGCGTTTCTTCAGCCTCACTGTAATAAATGTATACAACTGACACCGCATGAATAGAACGCTTTCTTTTTTCTGCAGAGTTGCACCCTGAAGCTTTTAATCCTGTGATGACAAAGGTGAGTGAATCAACATGGCAAATAAGGTTCCTCGTTGCAGTGTCAGGAACGAACACTATCAGAGTCGCATCGGGAGTCTCGCTGTTGCTAATCCTCTCTTGGAAACGTAAATGTTTGATGAGAGCCACTTGTGGGAGGTTTCATTTTCACAGCAATTGCACATTAAGCATCCAACTGTTTCTCGGGGTTTTCAGAGTCTCTCTGAGTGTGTATGTATGTGTGTGTGTGTGTGTAACTGTGGGTATATGGAAAACCAGCCTTTGAGTGAGTGCTTACACTGGCAACACTCCCCTCCTTTGTATGAAATTTAGCAGCGTTAATGATTCATGGTTTACAAGTCAGGCTCTTCACTGACACTCTTATCAGGAATGACGATTTTGTACGATAAGTGCAGCCATAAAACAAGTCAACGCATGTGATACAAAAAGGCAATGCGCTACTTAACAAAACTGCTGTGGAAGGGGATTTTTCAATGTATCAGTAAGTGCAGATGGCTTCATCCAACATTATTGGTCCAATCTTTAGAAAGATTGCCTGTTTTACATGCTCTGCTGTATGAGACCCACGAAACTAGTGCGCATACCGGCATGTGTAACTGGAAAGTGGAGTCAATGTAATGTAATGCCGAGATCATAGGGATGGCGGGGATTCAAAAACTCCAGGTGACAAAGAAAACCCGGATCCTCTACCTCACAGATGAGCTGGTTATCCAGAGAAATTAATTCAGTTACCTTCTCTGTAACATTTTTGGCCATGTCTCTGTCTTGAGAATATTTCTCTTTCCTTTGGAAAGTATCCGCAAGTGTTTGTTGCTTCGGTGTCTTTGCCTGTGTTGCTTGAGTGAACTCGTTTTTTAACTTAGAGTGTTTTTGTTTTTTATCTGACGTATCAAATGTGTAGTATTAAATACAGCTGTTTTGATGCCCCCTCGCGAAACAGTTGTATTGCAGATGTTACATGTCGCCATTGGACTGCTTTCGCTTTCTAATTTAAGTTATTTCCACACTGCAGACATTCTGATAAATCTGATCTGATAAAAAATAATGAGAATAAATATACATATATATTTATCCGATCGTTGATCGTCCAATTCCGATCGAGTGTGAAACCACGTGAACGTCCCGATTTCCGATCACATCATCGCATCGGGACATCCCTACTATGCACAGTCATAGTGTAATGGTCTTGCAAAAATAAGAAAGGAATCAATGTATGTTACTGACAGTTCCTAACACTGAGCAGACCACTGTAAGGTGTTCAGTGTTCGGATGGGGGCTGAGCTCCTGCCCTGAGCGAAGGAGCTCAAATTTTGGGTTCTTGTTCGAAGTTTTCGAAAAGACACAGTTGAGGTGGTTCGGTCATCTGATCAGGATGCTTCCTGGGTGCCTCCCTTGGGTGGTTTCCCGGGCACATCCGACTGGGAGGAGACCCTGGGGCAGACCAAGAAATTGCTGGAGAGATTAGATATCTCATTTGACCTGGGAACACCTCAGGATCCCCCAGGAGGACCGGTTTCCAGGTCTGCTGAGCAAAGGGGTGCCTGGTACACTCTATTGAGCCTGCTGTCACTGCAACCTGACCCCAGATAATGTTGGATGATGTTAAGGATGAGCTGAGGAGTCTCACAGGCTGAGGAAAGAGTAGTAAATAAAGTAGTCTGGTTGTATAAGTGCAGATACCTCTGTAACGTTTGCCAGATGCCAGCAGGGTGAACACAATGTGGCTGGATTTGTTGTTGTCTTTTAGTATTCTTTGCGCTCTGTGCAGACAATTCACCTCACTGATGACCTCAGTAGATGGGTACCAATGATGTTCTCAGCCACAAACCCCAACAATGAATGAGCAACCTGCTCTGCTGTAATGTCACTGCCAATAAACAAAAAGGGCCTTTTTATAAAAGGTGATTTCACAAGATAATTCCCAAATTGCAGGAGGCTGGAGTGCACGCTTCAGCTAGCTCTGTGACCGTCTCAGCCATGCTCTGCGACCTGAGAAATGATGAAAGTAAGTTGCACTTAGTTTAATTGTAGGCTACTTTATATGATTACCTGTGTGCACTTTTGTAAGCCCAACAATAATCAACAGACGTGGAAATGCAGGAAACGCAGAAGTCAGCACAAAAACGGGGTTTGAGTTATAATCTTGGCTTTGTGAGGGTTTCTAAAATATCTAGAATTAGGGGCGGAGATAAATGATAGACTAACAGGTATACTGTCCGTGAGAGACAGAGACAGAGAGAGAGTTCATGTTGTGGCAGCCCTGCCACATCCTGCTCCTCTTCTGAACTGTCCAAGTGTGTGATGGTCCCACATTCAGCAGCGTCAGGTCTGGTAGCAAAGAGTAATTATTTTGGAAATCATGTTTATTTTAGCCTATTTGTATCATTAACGCAAATCATTACATTGAAAAATGCATTACTGTGATACAAATAATGGCTGTTTTAAAAAGTATTAGGGACCCTCACGTTTGTATGATTTTACTGCTTTCATGGAAGCTCAGACCCCTCATGGGAGAACAGCTCCCACTGGCTCTCACATAACTCGAACCCTGAGCATGAATAATATTCATATGCAAACATCCTGCAGAACCACCACAGATGGTCTTCACACCGCATCTAAAATGTGTTTGTTTCAGACTGGTAACATTGTAAGAGTGAGTTAAATATCCAATTTATATGTATATCATTTTTTTTTTTTTTTTTTTTTTACCATTTCTATCTTCGTTTTTAAGTAGAATCAAATAAAATACAACTTTAATGTCCACAAGAGTGTTGCCAGTTGTCAAAAAGCAGCATGTAACATATGGAAGATATCAGGTAACAACATACGAAGAAACTCTAAAGTATAAAGCAAAAAACAGTACACACATAAAAAGAACAAATTCAATAGATTAAACAAAACATTAAGCATAACATAAAACTGTGGAGTGGAGTTAATTCTGACTGCACTGAAAATGAGAGACTACGTTTGCTCCCTTCAGTTCAGAGCCTCAGACAACATGAACCACCAGTGAACTATAATATTGTTTGGTTGATCCTACCTATTTTGTTCTCAGCATGGAAATGAAATACAACTATTAAGCCATCAGAGCTCATTTGAGCCACGAGCCACAGGATGACCTTATTAGTCCTGTCCCGCGAGCTCGAACAAACCTCCATGACGAGTGCAGTCTCAACTGGCACTTGAGCTCTGAGGCTCTTCATGGAAATGTGTCTCGCAAGTAGGCACTTGACCACTCACAAATAACACAAGTGTGGGTACTGATGCAGACCTAGACAATTCAAATGTGGGCAAAGAGGACTGAGTGTAGAGCCAAAGTGAGATGAGCAACCAACACGGCTGGGTATGATAGCCTGATACACCTGCAATCGATTAACTCGCTTTACGCCTTAATATCTTCTCAATGAAACCATCACTTTAAGACAGATGAATTGAAGTTAGATTCATACCATATGTATGTTTGGGAAAATCTAGTGACTTTGTATCCAACATGTTCATATTGTCTTCAACTTTCAGCTGCTCAAATAAAGAAATATCATTACCGGAACAGAATGTCCTATCAAATCCAAATAACAATCCCTTTCCGTAACTTGCTTAAGGATCCCCTTGTTAAAAAGGAAATGTGTATTTGATTGGAACCTCAGGCAAACTAACGTTAACAATGAGTCAGGGCTCACTGGAAAAGAGGAAATTCAGCGTAATTTCATCTGTTGCATTGAACACAGTGACGTACCGCGCCCATCTAATCATCTCCAGCACAATTCAGCCTCAGCACACACAAACACTCCTCACTTCTTCATCTTGACTTCCTGTAATTGCGTCCTCGGTGTTGGCTCTCTACATCATTTAATTCTTTTGCTTCCCCTCTCTGTGGCCATGGGAAATGTGAATGAAATCTAATTCGAGATTAATTGTCATGATTTGCTCATTAGTTCCTTTATTATTTTCTAGTCATTGTCACGGTGTAGTTTTACGACTCGCAAGGCAATTGTGGCAGGATATTAACATACCGATGACTCGAATCAGAAAACGAGTCCCACCTTTATAAATAAAAGCTGAGTTGAGTTGCTTAAAGGGGGAGAAGGAAATAAAAGCACAAAGGCCATTTTCATTTCTGACAACTCCAAGACACTTGTGTAGAGTTTTCAAACCGTGCCTAGAGAAATGTTTGAAACAAGATCTTCTCACACGTAGCACCAACCTGTCACCCCTGGCTGGATTTGACAGTGTTGGTCCAAACTGCATCGTCCTTGAATAGAGACAAGTCCATCATGTAGTACGTGAGGAGAGCTACATATTCTTCATTAGTCCCCTGTCCTGTCTGTGTCTCCACGGTGCCATTTGTTCTGATTCCCCTCGTTCATCAAGCCTCCGCTTGCAGCTGTCACTCTCTCACTAAAAGCAGAAATGAGGGAGTCAAGTTGGACCAATCATGGCAGATAATGCGCTTAAATCAGCCAGTGGGTGTGAAAGCCGACCACTTGGGTTTCAGCTCCTCACTTCAAAGCTTCCAAATTTGCCTGACTCCCCTCATTAGCTCTGAAGTATATACTACAAATACTGCTTTCAGTGGTTAATCAATCGCATAATGAAAGTCTTAATGCCTTCTTGGGCCTTTGGGCAGTCTGGTGTTTATCGTAGGTGCTAAAAAAAGAGAACCAAAACTATAGTCCTTGTGCAAAATGCACTAATGCTTTTTCATTCAGTTTGAAATCAGATAGTGGAGTATCTCCAGCAGAAATATATTGAATGCACTGTCCCAGCAACTGTGTTTATCTTTTCCAATGATGCACATCATTGTGAACACACAGCTTTTGTCACAGCTTTTTTCATGAATTCATCTCTCTTGTTTCTGGCTATGAGCAATACAAGTCATAAAAAGGTTCCAAGCTGTAACAGGAAATACTATAATTTCAGACGTTAGCTATTCACTTTATATGTCCTTTAACACATCATTAAGGGTCCCATATTATGAAAAACAGGTTTTCTCTGGTCTCTACATATATAAACTGGTCCTCCCTGAGCCTACCAACTCCCAGAATGAGGAAAGCAAAGAGTCCTGCATAGTCTCTGCAGCCCACCCACTGGTAAAACGGCGCTCCTACAGGCTGTTCAGATTCAGCTCCTGTCGTTACGTCACGACAGGAGAGATTTTCATAAGCCGGCCTCCTCTGCGCGATGATAGGAGATATCGAGAGGGGGGCTTTCATCCCGGAGGTGAAGTTCGGTGTGTCCAGCAGTAAGATAGCAGCGTTTTGCAATGTCGTCGCTCAGAGCTCGACACGCAAATGACTCTGTTGTTGGTTGTAAAAATCAACATAAGTGCCTATATTCTGTCCCAGCTACAGAAGAACACAAGAGACAATGGTTGCGTTTCATTTTTAACGACAGCGTGTCGGCTACGGTTCCTGTAAGTCTGTTTGTGTGTGCTAACCACTTCACATCGGACTGCTTCAGTAACGAGGGTCAGTACAAAGCTGGCTTTGCCTCGACACTGACCCTCGTAAAAGGATCAGTCCCAACCATACGGGACCCAGCAGCTGCACCCGAGCCACAGGTAAGTGTCGCCACGTTCTGATAGTATTTACAGCTGCCGACGAGTATGGTGAAGTCAGCTTGAAACTGGCTAACTAGTTAGCTCCGCTTCGGTCCGCTATGCAATGCCGTTTGAAGCTAGTTTAATGTTAATAATATTACGAGGGAGCTTGGTTGTCACAGTAAAAGTCTGGAAACATGTGCAGACTGGAGACAGAGACCATGCGAACAGTGTCCAAGAGTTTGGAGACTGTGTTGGAGACAAACACAGCTTTGGCTAGCTGTTTTTAGATGTTACCTGTTGCAGGTCAGTGGGGGATGGGAGCCGGGTGGCTGTGTTGGGGAGTCTCTCATGTAATGTCCGTATTTCTTCAGGAGCCTCTCCTTCTGGGTCCCATTCTGGGTCAAACTGGTATGGTTGAACGACAGCTCATTAGCATTTAAAGGTGCAGGCACAGAAACAGCCTGCTCTCAGTAGAGCTCAGTAGAGCTCATTTGAGCGACTTTTAGACAGTACAGTAGCCCCTTTTAGATAGAAAAGGTGGCACATTTGCAGCAAGGTAAAGGCTGCAATGTGCCACCTTTTCTATCTAAAACGGTGGTGTAATATTCCACCTTTTCAAATAATCCACCACATTTCCTCCTCTGGTAGGCGTAAACATGTGATGTGAGTGAAGCACAAAGTTGGGCGTGAAGAGAAGCAGGTCGAATTTGTCTTCAAAATAAGAGCTTTACATTGCACCCCATCGGAGTTTAGAACTGGCTTCTTAGCGGGGGGCTTTTAATTTGAAAGTAGCGACCGCTGTTAGCTCGCCGCTACAACAACAAGCGGACAACCAAGACAGCTACAGAGAGCGAGGAGACGCTAGCATCTCCCGGATCTCAGCGGCTTTCCAGTTGCTCATCTTCGTGGATGAAGTGACGAACTGACTGCTGTGATCAGCTGTTTCCTGGTTTTAAAACTCCCAGGCTGTGGGTGCACAACAGTGCACGTCATCGACACCTCCGCCCACCTCAGGATATGCCACCACAGTGCCACCTCGGATTTACACAGCAATGGAAGCGCAAATAAGTGTACCTTCCGAGGCGCAAAATTGGTGGAACAAAACAGTTCACCAATTTGCAGCCTCCTGTCTTAATCCGCTCCGCGGAGCGAGCCACCAAAAGGACGGCAAATTGGTGGCTTACTGCCCAGTATAAAAATGGCTTATGACTCATAATTTTTACCCCTCCCGATTTTTGGCATGAATTTTGTCAGTCTGAAAATAACAGCGAGTCACTATATAATGTGATGTAAATGGACATGGACAATGCCAAGAGTCTGCCAACAACATTTTGTAACCCTTGCGGCAGCTCAAGTGTCATGTTTTGGCTGTATTTTCTATCAAAAGAGAAATGGCAGTCTTGAGAAAAAGTCAATCATTCAGCAGCAACAACAACTTTGTCAAGCAATTTTAATCAAACAAAGAACAAATCGAGCCATGTGGCCTCAGTAAGTGGCTGATGAGGACACTCAGTGGCTATCGTGGACTCGGAGTGGCACTGGACTTTTGACTGCATAATGTGGTATGGAGGTGGAGTAGTGGCCCTTGTGTGTGTGTGGGGGGGGTGTTAATCATGCATGCAGGTGTTGTACTCTTGGGTATATTTTATCCATGTTGGCCATTCAAGACACTGTATTTGAAGGGACATGAAGTATTAAGTGCCTTCAGTTGAACCCCAGGAATGTCAGGATGTGACAGAGTCAGAATAATTTACTTCAATTCATTTTTTATTTACAATGACTGGACAGAAATTCACAGTTCATGCAGACATATGGTATATTATGGTTCACATCATTTAACATTTCAGAATCATTGTTTTTATCATCTGTTCCAAATCAATAAATAATTTATCCTCATCATGGCTGAGCTAAGCCTAAATTTTGAGCAACAACTGGGATGAGAACAGATCTTAAACCAAACTCCTGCAGAGGAACCCAAGGGCATGTTTCTCACCACATTTTTCTCCCTGTCTGCTTGTCTTTGCGGCACTACAAAGCAGCTGTCAGTGAAACTCCAGCCGTTTCGTGGAACACACATTGAATGCACAAAGCACACACAGGACGCTCCATACAGATAGATGTAGTCCAAGTCTAGAAGCGAAGATGGGCCAGTCCAAGGATGCCAGGACACCGTGTGTGTGGGGTTTTGCATAAAAAACAAAAGGTTCAAGTGTTTTGACATGCATCATACACTGCCAGATAAGTCAAGTAGATCACTCACATCCTATAAAAAATGAATATATCGTGAACCTCGCTTCACGTCGCTCAGTGAGTTTTCACCGTGAACAAACATCACTGTTTCTGTGCTGTAGCTTAAAGGCAGCCAAATTGTCTAAATAAATGTTGGCAAAGTATCAGAAAAAACACAGGTAACACAGGTAAGTTAGAACTAAGTTTTTAATCAATAATTCTCTCGTCACAACACTGTGCTTCTGTTCTGGTGAGGTGTAGGCACAAAAACCATTTGGTTAGGAAAAGATAATATTTTGGCCTAGAATACCTGTTTAATATGTTTTTTTGTAACTACAAACACGTCTGGAAATTGTCCCGATGTCTCCTTAAAAATCTCTTCCGGTGTGACGCTTACAAAGATTGAAACCGCAGTCACCACGTGATACGACGCGTTTTGTAGACCTGTCAATATGGTACGTAGCCCATGACATGTGCAAACTATCTGACTCTCTTCTGGAAGTTATATATAGTGACAGGCAACCAAATTAAATGCATTGTAACTGAAAGTAAAGTTACGGATCTGGGTTTGACATAGGGGTGAGCCAGTACTCAGCTGAAACAAGTATCCGGTACCGATAATATACTTTCACGAGTATCAGCCGAACTCTGAAAATCAGGTAGCTGACTGAGGTTTATTCATTCAAAGTCAATGCAGATACAGATGTTGTTGCATTTGCTCATCCCCAGTGTGAGAAATGTGTCAGGATAATTTAAGTACACAACTCTAAAAACGACTAGAACTTTGTCATATATTTTATAGACATTTTATGCAGAAATGTCACATAGTCTATAATAGTCATTCCAGAACAACGCAACTCAACATACTGTGATGTATCATGGGACGTATTACTGATGGTACATCAAAACTTTAAGACTTGACATTAAAAGTTGCTTTCCAAAATGTCATCCATATCATTGCTGTAACAGATCCTGGCCGATGCAAATCTGTCATTATGTTATTTAATCAGCACGGAGCAGAGTCATTTAAAGTCTTTTTAAACAATGATGAGGGAACAGTTTGTTACGTCGGATAGAGGTTCTTTTTGTGGATATTTCATTTGTTAAAGAGGCTCAGTGTGACCTAAGGTTTACAGTCAGGAGCAAGATGGTGTGACTGCTCTCTTCTCTTTATGAGAGCTGCTGTTGTTTGCCTTTTTATGTGCCGCACCAAGGGGATTCCCTACTGTTATACAGTAGCCCAATTTGTTAGCATTAAGGATTGTCATTTAAAATGTAAATTGGGATCACAGCTAAGGTTATGCTGCTGTAGGGAATGAATTAAAGATGAGTTTGCATGTTAAAGACGAGTCCTAGAGCTTCTACAGAATGTAAAACAGGAGCCTTATTTTTATCCATCAATGAAATTTTCATGAATAGAAACAACATGGAGCACCTTGCCAACGAAGGAAACAGTTTGGCCCGGAATCAAAAGGTGCCATCTGCCCGAGAGCCTTGTGTCAGCAGTTTAGCCATATCACACTATCCACCTCATCTCTGTGATCTAGACATGGCTGCAGCTCAAACGCTCGACCCGAATGACGGCTGGGGACAGAAACAGTGGGTGGAGAGAGATGCAATCTCAGCTTGGCGAGCACTTTGATGTGAACCAAGGCATCCGTCGATTACAGCAGCCCTGTCCTTTGTGACAGGGGCTGCTTTGTCCCGTTGGGGATACATCCTGCAGAAACCAGCTGCTGACGAAAATATGCCTCTTTTGTGGAGCAGTAAGGTTGGAAATGTTGCCATAGATATATTTGATGGGATGTTTGTGGAAGGGGGAGTCTAAATTCTGAACGTGTACCGTGAAGCCTGTAGCTGTCGGTGTGAATGCACGCTGTCTCTGCGATGATGCTGTAGGCTGTCTTCCATTATCACTGCCAGTATCATTACCCTGAGTGGGCGTAATGAGAAATTTGCATTCGAACACATCATAATTATTTATTATATGAGGAAATGATAGCTTTATTTTTAGGTACTACTCCCTGGAAGATTTCCCGCCATCCAATCACAACCCCCCCCCCCCCACTGACACATATGAACAGGATGCCTCCGAAAGGAAACCGTGTTACAGGCGGACTTCATACTTACCACCAGCAGTGACAGCAGCGCCCCAGGAAGTATTCGTCCTCGGCCCAAATGGTGTTAGTCGTCTGGAAAAACAACAGCAACACAGGGCATGTTATTACATTTTCATTCAGAGCCAACACACAACGCTGACAAAGACAGTGCCGTTTTCGCCCGGAGCTAGCGGCAGACTTGACTGAACATAAATAACACTTCTGAATCAGTGAGTTACTGCCGTGTGTTCTCCAGCTTTCACCACACCAACCAAGGCAATTACGGCACGATCGCGGCGTCTGTGTGTGCGCGCTCGCATGTGTGTGTGGAGGGGTGGTTTTTTTGCGCTCAACTCCTCAGGGGAAAACCTTAAATCGTTGCGGTTAATCCTGTCAGAGGCATTTAGGATAAGCACATTATATTTCATTTCAATATGTGAAAAGAGATGCCACACTGCCTTCGCATCTTCATATCTGCTTCAGCTCATGTTCAATTCAATTCAATTCAACTTTATTAATCCCCATGGAGGAAATTGATTTAAAGGCAAGAAGAGTGTCTCAGACAACAAGATAAGGGACATAAAAACGGAGTCGTAGTGGGGGAGACTGAGGAAGAGGCGTTGCGAGTATGTTTTACGAAACGTTGTGTGAAGACCAGAGTGAAGTCTTCATTGTGTGCTCTCTTTTCTCAAGGGTGCTCAAAACCTTTGTTTCCTGACCAGCTGCTTTAAAGCCCACTAGGTTTCACTCCTGTTGAGGAATGCACCTGTAACGATATGTACGCCTGTGTGTTTGTATAACATCAGATGAATACTGTGAAATCAGGGTGTTCGAAAAAATAGTGAGTATCGAGCCTTGTATTAAACAAGACTTTAGCTTTCCTGGTAAGTCATCCCGGGCTGTTTCTGAGACAGTCATTCAGTGTTTCCTGCCCTGCAATCATCGCTGTTCAGACAGAAACATTTTTCTTTCTCCCTGCGCCCCATTTCATACCACGTCTCTGTGTAAACCAGAAACAACGATGGACAGCCGCTTTGAAATAACACATCATTTCCAAAAAGAGGAGAAGAGCACAATAAGAAAACCAATGGCACTTTAATGTAATCAATAATACTCCACTTTACCTTAAGCTTTATTTATTCTACACAGTACAATCAATGTTCTTACTGTCATACAAGGGGATTGTTCCTGATATTGAGCTGCAGTCAGATTCATGCCTTTTGCATGATCCTTGTTTTAATTTTCTCAGAGCTTCAAATTGTTCCATTACTCCTGTTTTAATTATATTCGTCTCCTGAAGAAAAATCAATAAAAGATAATGGCCTGTATAAGCACACCGTACATAAAAACATTGAGAAAACTGAAGGGTTGATTCACCCAAATGACAAAAAAAGTGACATTTTCTCAGCATTAGTAGTGATAGTGGGTTTTATTTGTCAAGGTCTGTGGTTTATCCTGAGTAACAGAGACACAGCCTTTGTGTAAGAAAAAAAACAAGGTTATTAAGACAGATATCACTAAACCTTGGCAAATACAACCAGAACTATCTGGATAACATCTCCAAGGCTGTCAGAAAATGTGTGAAACAGTTTTTATATGGACTGCGAAATAATCTTTAATTAATCTAATGAGCAATGGGTCATGACGAACCCACAGAGTATTGTCAGCTGATCAGTATTTCAGACCCTCTTTTTGCTTAAAACAGCATTTTAGTGCCTTTCAGCTCGTTTTGGTTTAACGGTTGCTCTGGCAGCAACAGATTCTTTATGCCTTGTAATGTTTATTTATTTATTTTTTTTCAAAGTTCAGGCAGGCCAATTAAAACGTACATTGGTTTTAACTATGGACAACGCTGATCTGTGATGTAACAAGAAACCGAGAGCAGAACGTTTATGTGCCGTTCTCTTCTCCAGCTCTGTCTGCCTATGCTGAGCACGGCCTGAAAGTTTGTCACAATAACATGTTACATTTTTTGTGTCTTTATGGCTTTGCAGTGATTTGTATTGACTTCATAAAAGCGCTAGTTTCTCTTTCCATTTCTCTTAAGCACAATGTCACTAGCATGTTAGCACATTTGCATGTTGGCTAGCTAACTCTGTTCATCGGATCTGATCACATGCAGCCTGTTTTGATTACTAAAGTTTTATTGAACATTTATGATTATTGGTAGATGTTTATGCATTACTGTTTTGGCAAGCTGTTTTCAACAGAGAAGGGTAAAGCATGCCTACCTGCCCAGCACCTGACGGCAGACAGACAGTGGTAGCAACTAGCTGAATATAGTGGAGCATTTAGCAGCTAAAGATGCAAGACATTAACCTCAGGAGTTGGTGGTGACCTTACTTTGCAAGGCAGCTTTCAAGCTATGCGCTTCTGGCTGAACACACAGCTGTTGAACCAGTCAGCATCCTATTAGAACATCTGGCAGGCAGTTGTGGTTTTCATTGTGACAATGGCGGCTCCTAGAGAGGTTAGCTTAGCTGCTATAGCATGAGTTGTATCAGAACTGGAGAGTATATTTCTATTGAAAGAAGAGCAAAGAATGGAGCTGGGGGCTTTTCTCAATAGAAAAGATGTTTTCATTATCTCCAAATTGATTTCAATAAGACTTTGATTTACCAACTGGCTCCAGTGGTGGCAGCGCTCTCCTACTGCTGATCAGATTGGTTGACGTTAGCACATGAAAGTCAGTGATACACAGACGGTTCATCCAATTATCTTCCAAGTGCTTTTTGAAAGTGCTTGCCCTCTTCCAAACAGCTTGTCTTCTGTGCCTTCCCACATGATTCTGTGAAATAAGCGATCTGGCGTATCTGGTTGGTGCAGACCAAAACTAAGCTAAAAGCAGAGTGAATATTGGACTAACATTTGTCAGGTGGCCTTTTTACGTTTCTGGTTATTTATTGGTTGACATGATAAGCTAACATGGGCCAATAATATTTCCCTATTGATTTATCAGTCAGACTATTCATGTCATGATTCCGTTTCTTGTTGTTCTTGTGTTTCCTGATTTATTTTGAAATTATACCCTTGTGTTTCGCATCTTGCTTTTCAGTTCCTCCTGTGTGTTATTCCCTCCCTCCAATTTTTTTTCTGTTCCTTCCCTCCTCACTCCACACACATCCCTTCGTTAGTGTGTCTGTATGTAGTCTTTGTTCTCCCTCATGTCTATGTCAGTTTGTTCTGTCTTCTTCCGTCTTCCTCTGTGTTCGTCTGTCTTCCCCGTGATGCCACCCTGTGTTCTCCTCCAGTGTTTCCTTGGGTGTCTCCTCGTGTCTTGCCCTGGTGTGTTTCTGGTTTTTGTTCCTCTTGTTTTTTTTATTGATTTGTACTTTTCTTTTGTTGCACTTTGTTCAAGCTTTTGTTACTTTGTCTTTTGTTGATTGTGACTCGTTCTTGGTTTTCCTTGGTCTCTTGGTTTTTGTATTTCAGCTTTTCATTATTTGCCATCTTAAAGTAGTGGAACAGTCCAGAACTGTGAAAACACAAGCTGATGTCACAGACGTTTAACAATGACCATGTATGACCTATGCATCTCTCACTGGTATGCCTGATCGTTTCCTCTTTACATCTTCTTCTCACTGACCTCACCGCAGCTCAGTCCCCATGCCATCGTTAATATTTATGAGATTTATGTCAGTGTACTTAATTTAAACGGCCACAGCATGATGCTTGATATATAATCTAAATATAATGTAAAGGGAAAATGTGAACATGAGTGAAGAAGAGGAAAAGACAGAAGAGGAGACAGAAGGCGTTTGTATATTTTGGCTGATTTTAAGGAAGAGCTGAACACTGCCAAAATAATGTGTAGTTTAAGTCTCAGACATCTCATCTCCTTTACTCGAGATTACAAAGAGCTTTAGAAAAGACACGTGGCTTTAACCAATGTCTGATTGTGTGTTTTTCTAATGCAGCACACCATGAGCACTGTGTACTCTTCTGTACTTGATTGTTGTGACCACCCTCCAACACAGTTTTAACATCCAAATTAGCTGCTTTGCTATATAGGTCACAGAGCTCCTGGGAGCTTTCCTCAACCAGTGCTGCGAGCATTGTGACATTTTGCCCAGCCTCAAGGGAGCTCTGCTGAAGAAAATGGGCTTCATCTCAACCACAGTGTCGGACGATGAGGTAACATTACAATTTTCAGCAAGGACCATCAAGAGATCAATGATTCATCACAGTGTATTTCCACAATGCATAACTCATGACCCAGAGGCTTCATTAGGCTCTTAAAAACTTTTACATCGTGTGTATAGACGATCCACAAATAGTTCCTCATGAAAGCATTAGGGGATGTCAAACGTGAGTTATCTTTTCCAGTGCTTCCACTTTGATTCTCTGTTTGTTTGAAGCAGATACATTTACATATTTGCTGTAGTTAATTAAAGTAAATCTGTGGTAATGTTTGTATTCACTGTATACTATACTGAAGGCATGCAGTGATTATATTATATTATATTATATTATATTATATTATATTATATTATATTATATTATATTATATTATATTATATTGTCCAACTGCCTCCAATTCCTTGATGACCTCTCAGCTCAGCAATCGAGGGACCAGCAACACAATAACACAAGACCTAGCAAAAGGCCCTGGGGTATACTTGTATAGGTTGAGGAAAGATTTTGACTTTGCTTGAAAATAACTCTGATACTGGTTATACTATGTAATTTACATAATGTAACTTCACTACATTAGTAAGTTAAATAACCAGTGCTATCACACTGGATATGGACGGCGATCCCCTGGTGAAAGTCCTGTGATTGTTCGATCTTCAGTCTCCTCCCAATGCAGACTTTCTAGCTTCTTATACTGCTTCAGCTGACATCCTCCTTTGCAGCAGTAATAACTACTAGCCACTTGGGGTCACCGCCGAACAAGAGACATCAATATGAGTCATAATAAGATGCTTTCTGATAAGGACAGGCCATAAAATAAACTTACTATAACAGTATAAAAAACACAAACATGAAGTACAGTTAACTAAAAACAGCCACTGTTTAGAGGCTTTGACATACCATATTTAAAGAGGTCACATTATATTTTTTGTGTTTTTGCCTTTCCTTTATTGTGTTACGTGGCATTTTTGTGCATGTAAAAGGTCTGCAAAGTGAAAGAGCCCAAAGTCAAAGGGAGTTACTCTCTCCTACAGAAAACACTGCTCCTGCGCTGCCTGAAACGCCTGGTTTGGAGTCGAGCCTTTACTTATGTAACTTATGTGCGTCACTATGTAACAGGCGTTATGTAAAAATATGTTTTTGTATATTATAAAATACATACACTCCAGTTAGTCAGCAGATATACAGTTGATACTGCTGTAGAGGCGTTATTTTAGATCACACTAAAGATTGAACAGAGGCGAGATGTCTCACTCTGTCACTAAAATGAATCGTTCAATAGACAGTGTGAAAGGAGATGCTGCAGCAATGCACCATATTAAAAAAGATGATTTTTTTTTTTTGTAATTAAAGTATGTAAACCTATTCTACTAGGACCCCAAATAAAAGTAAGAACCTGAAGATTAGCATAATGTGACCTCTTTAACAGAGTCGTGCACAATATTTTTGCCCTACACTTCTGGTTTTAGATAATCTGGCCAGTCTTTTGGTTTGCTTGCTGATTAACTGCCAGCTTGTGCCTCTGGACCCGTCTGACTTTCAGCAACGTGTTTGTCATCTCAAATATCAGTAATTACTTGGGTGAGTACATAATATGATAACTGAGGGGAAATCTGCTGGTGAGCATAATCTGATAAAAATAACCACCCATGCCTTCTTTACGATATGTTTTCATGAAAATAACAGTATATCCTGCTTCACAAGCACATCCATATTTGACATGTTGCGGCAGTATTTAACGGATTAATTAGCCTTAGCCTTGATTAAGTGACTGTAGAGCTGACACATGGCCTGTGTCAGAGGCTTCTGTATGACACACCAGCGGCTGTGTGGTATTTAGCCACAGTCCTGTGGAGATCTCTGACCTATCCACTCCCTCTGGACAGCTGCTGTCCCTCCTTTTATGTGACTTCATCAATCGCTGCAGTTAAGTCCCGAGCTGTGGCCATCTCACAATGAAGACATGGTCTTTGTCTGCCCGCCTGGACCTGCAGGGTTTTGATTTGTTGATCTTCATCATGGAGAGCATTTGTTCGCTCAGACGGGTACTTCTGAATGTGCTCTGCACAAGATGGACCTGTGGCGTCGTGCCTGGGATTAAATGGCCAAACTGACCCTCTGTGGCCCGGCTGCTCTGTGACTCACTCGTCTCTCTTTGTCGCCGTACTGTCGTGCCACTGAGGGGTTTCATACTCGGTGTTGGAGAAACAAAATTGCTACCTGTTGTTTATTGCAACTTGGAGACACTGTCAAAGATAGAAGGCACACCACACAATAAAAGAGACGGATCCTTCAGTGTAGCAACTGTAAAAGCAATTTACTATATGCCTCGTGGGTAGATATATAAAGTGGGAAGGAGCTCCTCATTAGAGAGACTGAAGTTTTGTAGGCAGAACCGACACATCCTCTCCAAATAAGATGACTCTCTCCAGCCTTGAGGGAGTCAGTATCTGAATAAATGATTGGGGTAATTTTCTGAGTTGAACAGATTTACAAATTAATTTATTAATTTATTTTAAATATAAAGAATTCATCCTGTGAATTCTTTATATTTTGGACAAGGTAACGATGGTCTGAAGAACCTCGGCAATTCATAAATGCCTTGTATTTTAGGGCCAGCAGTCCTTTTGCAGAGACATCTGCTACAGTTTGCACTGCTGATGCATCAGAATGGAACACACCTACCATTAAATATGGATTTGTGAGGATTTCATACTGGATTTCAGAGCATTAAGGTGAGTAAAACAGCCCAAAAAACCCACGCTGTGTTCAATTTGTGCACAAACAGTACCTTATTCTGCTTTTTGGGGGAAGAGTGGTGGTGGCTACACCTGTCACCGTCTGACAGATGGTAAGGAAAGTTCTCCTGTTGCACATTGCTCTGTAGTTTAGTTCGGGAGGATTTGACTGGATCATGCATATTCAAGATCACCTGTTTGCATTGCAGCAGTATACAGTGAGTGAAGTGAGATGATGATATGTAATTCAGCAGTAAATTGCCAGAACATAAAGTGATATAGAATACAACTATCAAACTGAAAAAGGCCATGAAAGTGCAGATTTCTTCATGCATTCGGCAGAACTTTCCCAGAGCTTCTGTTCAGTTTGTCTAACATGACACAAAGATTTTGTGATATATTCAGCACATCCTCATACCTAAACAACAGGCGTACCAGACCTCTGTCGGAGAGTCACAGTTTGGTTTAGGCAAGAAAACTTCTTGGTTAGGTTTGGGAAAAGATCAGAAAGGCTTGGGTTCACCAATTAATCCGTGCACTTATATAACCTAAGTTACATATCTGTGTTATGTATGTTATATGTGTAGCAAAATGGAAGCAACTTGGGTGTTTAGGGAATGAAAACCATATCTGTGTTAAAACATGAAAGTCAAAGTAAGAGACACTGATGAAAGAACTATTGAGATTATTTTCTGAACATCCTATATTCAAAACATTACTTCAGTAAATGTATGTAAATATTACCAGCAACATGTACTTAAGTTATGAAAATCAAAATGTTCCCTGTCACTGTGTTCCTGTTATATCTGATGTTTTGAGATCAATATTACTGCTGCATTATGTGTCATTTTACTGCTGTAGTTGTTTAGAACTGACCTCATTTTAACCACTTCATATATTGTTTGGTATTTTCATCTACAACAATGCACCGTACTCTATTAGATCATCATGATTTTGCAGCATGACTGTAACTATGTATCTCTAAAAATGTTACCTTTTCATTAGCTCAGAAAAACAACCTGTTTTCAGCTTTGCAACAATGCATTTTCCAGCTTCATCCTTCAGTTTATCACAATTTTCTTTTTTAAACGCATCCGTACTTAATCTAAATGAGCGCAGACCAGAAAATACGATTAAGTAAGAAATACAGACCTAGTCCTCTCTGCAGTTGAGGTAAATAAAAGCCCTGTCCATGATCTCATATTACAGAAGTGAGGAAAAATATATTTTCATCGGTTCAAGAGCGGTGAAGATTTTGTTTTGGGTATCTGACTTTATGGGTTGTGCACAAACAGCACATGCTTGTTGAGGGGTTTTAATAAACATGTTTAGATTAGATTAGGTAAGATAGGCTTTATTTATCAGACTACGGGGAAATTCACTTGTTAGAACAGCTCAAGATGCAACAAGTACAGGAAAAAGAACCAGACAAATACGCATAAAGTTAAATAGAAAAGAAATAGAAAGAAATAGGATATTAACAAAAAAAGAATAAGATATTTACAAAAGTGAGTGGAAAGTGATTGTTCAGGTAGTTCTTGAGTTACAGATGGCTGTGGGGATGAATGATCTGCGGTAGTGCTCCTTCTTACACAGTGGATGTAAGAGAGTCTGCTGCTGAAAGAGCTGCTCAAGGCTTCCACAGTCTGGTGCAGGGGGTGAGAGGTGCTGTCCATGATTGACGTCAGCTTGGCTAACATCCTCCTCTCACCCACCACCTAAATGGAATCCAGCGGACAGTCCAGGACAGAGCTGGCCCTCCTAACCAGTTTGTTTAGTCTCTTCCTGTTCCTGTCTGTGCTGCTACCTCCCCAGCAGACCACTGCATAAAGGAGCGCCGATGCCACCTGAATGTCATAAAATGTTCAAACTAATGTCCTCTGCTTCCCAAAGGACCTCAGTCTCCTCAGCAGATGGAGGCGACTTTGGCCCGTCTTGTAAAGGGCGTCCGTGTTGTCAGTCCAGTCCAGTTCACTGTTAAGGTGATCGCTCCCCTCAGACACACATCCAACAATGGCTGTATCATCTGAAAACTTTTGGAGGTGACAGTTCACGGTGCTGCGACTGAAGTCCAATGTGTAGAGGTTGAAAAGGAACGGAGAGAGCACCGTACTCTGAGGGGCCCCTGTACTGCATAATACCACATCTGAGACACAGTCCTTGAGTCTCACATACTGTGGTCTGTTGGTAAGAAAGTCTATGGTCCAAGCAGCCAGGTGTTGGTCAACTTCTGCCAACTCACTGCATCATCCACCCCAATTCTGGGACAGTAAGCGAACTGAAGGGGGTCCAGCGTCGTGCTCACCTGGGGACGGATGTGCCTGAGAATAATCCTCTCCATGGTCTTCATCAGGTGAGAAGTTAAGGCGACAGGGCAGAAGTGGCCAGGCTCCTTGGGGTGCACAGACTTTGGAACTAGGACCACACATGAAGTCTTCCACAGGACAAGGACTCTCTCCAGTAGTCAGGCTCAGGTAGAAGATGTGTGTGACCACCCTACAGACCTGCTCTGCACAGTCCTTTTGACATAATTCATACCCCTTTTCATACTTAGACTTGGCCCCTTGGATCAGATCGCATTAATAACAGGCTTAACTTAGCAAATAGGTTTTAAGCCTTGGAATATGCAGGAGTTTACAACCAGTCATCTTTCGTGTTGTAGGTACTTACATATGTTGTTTATCTTGGAACACTGAGGTACCAGGCTCCTCTCAAGCTGGAAAGAACACAGACACTTATCCTGCATGTCATGTCTTCACTGCACCAAAGTCATTTTCAGAGTTCGAGGTGCATTTATTGTTTCAAAATGTCCTGATATCATGAGGCTCATTTGGGTGTAAATCCTCAAACACTTTCCCACGCAGTCACTGTCAGCTCGGGTTTGTCACCTGGCACAGCTGTCTGCATCACACCTTCCTGAGAGACTGGTTCATGTTTTGCCAAACACTGAAAAAAACTTTACAAGACATTAGAAACAGTAAGCTGCAACTCGACTTCCATGAGGATTTTTTCCCTTTAAAGTCACGCTCTGTGCCGACCCGCAAATTCGGAGCAGTAGATATGGTTACCCAGCGTTTAACCTCCCTGGGAGCTGATCTCCATATCAGCTCCTTCATGTTGTACTCGCTGTTGTTGTGATCCAGAAGTTTCCAGGCAGTAAAGGAGGGATGAGCAGTGAGAGGCTTATTCCCACTCCTGCTGCTCTACATGGGGGCTTGTCAAACTTAGTTTACAGGCTTGCTGCTGAGGTCTAGCCTAAAGCCAATAAAGTAGCTGCAAAACCTTCATGAATTTATAATTTACCTCCTGACTCCCAGTGCCTAAACCCATCTACTTGTTAGGTTAAATGAGAACTTCTTTAATTGTTCAACAGAGTTTTATTTAATAGTCTCACTTATCAAGCTCTCTACAGAGAGGCCTGAACTTAAATTAAACATGGCAGTGCCGAGCAAATATGACTAAATCCTGACCCTAAGGTTGATGCCATTATGTTAAAATGAGACACATTTTCAGCATGTTCCTGTCTGTTTTTGTCTTGTACAAATACAAACACATCTCCACTCCCTCCTCTCTCTTCTCGAGGCTAGCCCCACACCCTTATACAGTTATTAAATTACTGGATGTCTCAGCTAGTAACCCCGGCCAAATGGTAACTTTGATCTCGGCCCTGATATTAAATGTGATGGAGACTCTCATCTGTATGCAATACTCACTGTCCCATGAATAGCTTGTATTTCCAAACTGTCTGGTTTTCTTAAGCTAAGAAAGAAAAGGCATTTTACCATAAATGAATTTAATCAACACAGTGGGAAAAAAGGCTGGGAAAGCAGACAAAGACAGGAAGTGGAAAGAGACACATGACATTAATGAATTATTTATTTATTTATCATAAGGAGTATTAACACAGGGAATATTTTCTGTAGCTTTAAAGGAGCGTTTGACAGGTATACTACATATTATATTCCTCAAAAAACAAAAGTATAGAGTGATACAACAATAATCACTCTCAATTATCACATTTGAGTAATTTCAAACCTATTTTCAAACATTTAAAGGCACAACAAGAAGCAGATTATCAAAGAGAGATATATCTACACGAAAATGAAACTCGCAACTTGCAACTCGTTTTGAGATTTAAACTGTGTAAAAAAAAATCGGTATAATCTACAGGTGTGTGGTTTACAAATGTGTGTGTAGTGGCAGAATATAAATGACTTGCTTTAGATCAACAACAAAGTCCACCTGTAATCATCTTAAAAACATTGCAAGTCCGGGCAGGCTGATGTAACAGTCTTTCCTCAGGTCTCCACCCCACACATACGAAAAAAATTGCTTGTGCTCTCAAAAAAAAAAAAATTGGGAGGGGGGGGGGTATCAGCAAATTCACTAGATCTTAAATAGCTGCTGCTCGTTTCTCAGTGTTCTGGGACCAGAATACATCTATGATTGTATGACTGACTTTTACCACATAAGGCGTCTCAACCTCTCATCATCTGTTCTCAGTCCAAACTAAACATGGAGAAACAGCATTTATGTAGTAACAATACACCACAGGACTGAATCACAACTCAAGGTGTACAACTTGTTCTGACCTGGACTGTAGCTTTAATTCCAAGGAGAAACCCTTTATGTTCTGCAACGCTGCCACTGAAGCTTGAGCACTCATCACTGTCCAGCTTGCACTTCTATCTTTATTCTATTTTTTTGTTTTTTTTTTTTTCCATCTTTTGAAGTTATTTTACAATTGTTTACAATGTTTTAATTTTATTAGATTCATAATACTGTATTTCCTATTAAATGTGTTTTGCCTTTGAAATGTACTCTACTGATTGTTTTACCTTACCTTGCCTTGCATTGTGGGAAAAATAATCATCATCTATTGTGGTAACTCTCAGAAGTTATTTTTTCAGCCAAATATGTCAGGATTTATGAAAAGGGGGACAGAAACACAGACAGAGAGTCAGGCAGGTTGAACAACAAAAGGCAAGCTTTAATGATGAGCTGATATCAAAGTCCAAAATGCAAACGACACAAGGCAGGCAGAGGACAGTCCATAAAAGCAAAAGGCAAGTAATCAAACTCAGGCAACAAAACAGGAGAGAAAAAACTGAACAAACCAGGGAGACACAAAAACATGGGCAGCAACACGGTTAGGCACAAGAAGAAAACAGGACCGGGGAACAGATGTGACACACAGACGAATCAACACAGGAATGTTTAACTATTATAACACAGGTGAGTGGGAAAAGGGTGGGGAAGCAGATAAAGACAGGAAGTGGAAAGAGACACATGACACATGAAGATATAATCTATGAAATATAGCAAGAAATGACTAACCAAAGTCCCAAACCATGACAAAAATGCCAAATTCTGTAAGTTTCTAATTTATGAGGACTTGCTGATTTTCTTTGCTTTATGATTGCAAATTAACCACTGTAGGTTTTAGACTGTTGGTTTCAGAAAATTTAGATTTTATGCTCTGGACATTTTAAAGATGATAAACTATGAATCTAGACAAATACTCTACAGATTAATAAATAATGAAATAATTGTTGTTGCTGCCCTAGATTGAATTAACAGTCAGGATATCTTAGTCTGTGTTGCATTCTTCTGACCATTTTCTCAAGAGTCCCCATTAACAGAGTTTCCCAAAATAATGGGACTTATTTAAGCTGTGAAGGAGAATTGAATCCCCAAATTCAAAGATTCATAATGCTACAGAATGTCTTAGTAAGTGCTGGGCCACCATGAACATCTGGAGCAGCTGAAAAGGTCATTGTCATAGATTGTCCAAGTCCCTGGAACTCAAACACATCAGTCAAAAATGACTTATAGGTGCTCACTTGGACTGAAATCTGATTTCATAAGAGTGACATAATCTTCACATTCATCGAACCACTCAGTAACCTTTTATGCTCCTTACAGAATCACCTGCACTCTCATCTGTTTATTTAATATATCAGCATTGTGTCCATGGTTTCATTTAGACACGATGCAACATGAGTGACCTGAAAAGAAGATGTGATATCTGCACTGTAACACACACAATCATACCTTCTGCTACAATGAATCCTTGAATGCCTTTTTTATTTTTTCTCTACATTCTCCAGTATTTGTCTGTCCCAGTCTAGATCCATCCTAACCTCAATCACTCATCTGGCACATTCATACCAGCAAGACTGACTATGTTGACTTATCAAATCATAATTATGTCAACCCAGGATGCTTCTGTATTTACGCAGTTCATTCATAGCATACCCCCCATACAAGCAAGGCATGATAGCTGCGAGCAGCTCTCCTCAGAAGTAATTTCGTTTGAACTAATGAGCGAAGAGAGAAGAGTCGGCTCTGCGTTTGCTTTTAAACGCCTTTGATGAATGACTCCTGTCCCACCGGCTCGTGCTGTCATTAGCTTGACACCAGATAGAAGTGAAGTCCTAAAAGAAAATGGAAAATTGATTTACCTCAATTTTCATCCGGAGCAAATAGTTCATCCCCGTAATCCCACGCGACGGTGCACAGAGCGATTAGAAAACTGCCAGCGTGTGCTTCCTGTCGCGCTCATGTGGAAAGACACCATTCTAATCAGCGGTTACGCCATCGTTTCACCGTGCTGCACTACTATTAATGTGATATGAAAGACAGTCACCAAAGCTGGAGTCTAATTTCGGCAACGTTTCAGTGGGACATCTTTGGAAAGCGAGTTCTATTCTAATTGTATTACCTCTGAGCACATGTTCAGGGCAGAAGTGATGGAAGGAGTTGGGGAGTAATGACAGAACTGAATATTTGACTTCCTGAGTGCTTGTATGACTACATGGCTCTATTCATCATCATTTATGGGAAGTCTTGTAAGAATTTTAAAAAATGAAGGAAGAAATCACTAGTGTCAGGTTCTGCTACAGTCACTGCTTACTGGACCTGTGGGTATAAAGCTCCTCAGAGCCGAATTTTGGTCTTAGATGCCTTAAAATTGTCAAAATGTAATGAAGTGATGACATATAATCTAGGTAAGTCGTAAGTATAGTTGTTCCTAAGTGCTGAAATGTGGTCTCAGCTTACAAAGGTCTTCTAAGTCAGTTAAAAGTGGCTGTTAAAAGTCTGTCCTAATGCCCACACTGTGTGAAACGACATTAAAGAAATGATTGCACAAAGAATTCAGAAAAAGAATTGCATACAATCAAATAGGGGTGTAACTGTACACACAGAAGTCAAGGTATGTATCTCGTATATGGGTCATAGTTCAGTAAAAAAAAAAAGCACCCAACAAATCTGAAATGCATGTTCATATTTTTAAATGTATTTTCAACCAACAGTAGTGTTACAGTTTGTTCCGACCAGTGTCCACCTGAGACAGATGGTACGGTGAAGGTCACATCACACTTTATCATATTTTAATGCAGGGCTCATAATACACAAATGTAAATGTGAGGTAAATGCTGATTGCTTCGGAAATGTCTTTGTCCCTGTCTGCTTTCACAGCTAGAGGATGCTTAAAAACAGCAGAGGAAAGCTGTTGGATTCTTGTTTTTGTCTCCTCGCTCCAGTGATTGACACAAATGGGTAATGAACAATTTACACACCGTCCTCATCTGATCCACCACCCGCTCTTTAAAAATGTTCCCACACAGCCGGCGAGTCCCCTTGCTCCTCTGGCGCTCATTTGAACTCGTGTCCTCTTTTTCGACCTGTTTGCTTGTGTCTTCTTCTGTTCTTATATTAAATTGCAGTTGTAAAGCAGCTTTTAGGTGCATTACCGTCTTTTATTGGATTGGAGTGTGGACTAGAACCACTGACGTATGCCCTCACCATAGTGTGACAGTCAAATGTATTCTTTGTGCAACTGCCGTGACAGGTCCATTACACCCCTACAATCAAACCCCATGTTAGTATAATTCTGCCTAATGTTCACATTAACCACATGGGTCGACTATAAATGTGTAATGTTATGTGTTACATAAGCTGAGATGTGAAATTCAAGAACTCTGGGTTTTTTTTTTTCAAAAAAAGAAGAACAAAACATAGAAGTGACAAATATGCAGTAAATGCTTTAGAAAAACAGAAACAATTGATTTGCAAAGACTACAGAACCTCCACTTCAAATGATTACTATATTCTGCTTTAATGACACAGTATGTAATTTCTGCTAAGGTTCCCAATCAAAACAATGAAAACAAAAGATATAGAATATATATAAATATATAAAATTGAATTTCCCCTATTCAATAAAGGTACATCTGATCATCTTATATTATTTTTCTTCACTGTTAAAGACCCACCCTTGCTGATGAAAATGAATGACTCAGGGAGGAACCAGGTTTATGGAGGAGGTACTGTTTTATAGTTTGAGTCACGTTTTGTTTATTCACATTTTTCCGATTTCCTTCCTTACTCTCTAATTGAAGTTATAGAGGGTAATGTGAGTACACAACGCAACATAACAATCTTCAACATAGGTTGTTTTTATAAATCTTTAATGCAGAAATGTTACATATTATATCATTAAAGGCTCTTTAGAGTGTTTTTGACCTCTAGTAGTGCTAATGTTGTTTTTTACAATTGGGTCCTTATTGTGTTTGCATCGTGCCAGCATGCAAGAATTTATATGCATGGGATGCGACTCACTTTATTCCGCACCACATTCAGGCTGTTACACCGACAATCGATGACTTCAACATGCAAAACCTTTGTTTGTTTACAAGAAAACGTAGGAAAACTTTAACTCATCTATGTATTTTATGAATTATGTTCTAAATAGCAGGAAGTGATGTTGGAAACATAACTGCAGGGGGAAATGCCTAGCATGGAGAACATACTGGTCCTGATCTTTAATTGCTCAGGAAAGGTCTAAAAGTATCGATACAACTCTATTGGAATCACAGAAGAGTTTTGCAGCAGAATGTTT
This sequence comes from Lagodon rhomboides, assembly GCA_039737535.1. Lineage (NCBI taxonomy): Eukaryota > Metazoa > Chordata > Actinopteri > Spariformes > Sparidae > Lagodon > Lagodon rhomboides. The sequence continues at coordinate 5,144,992 of CM077801.1, forward strand.
TGACATTTTTCTGGCTCAGGAAGAGAATAAGTTCACTGGTTGAGTCTAGTTTCAGCAGGCTGAGCCAAGCAACCTCACTTTATTATGTATAAATCTATATGAAACTTTTTCTCCAGACAAAAGTTGCATATAGATTTAAAGTATGTATGTATGTATGCCTTGGGATAGTTTGCAGTTAGCAGAAAGTTCTGGGCTGTGAGCCACTTGACGTGGGTGTTCCTAGCGGTGAGCTGAATAGTATGAAAACATGATTCTAACAATAGAGGAAAACAGTGGAAACGAAAAGGCTAAATGATCAGAGAAGATACACCCAAACTACCGCAAACACCATCATTATTTTATTTTATTGCACATCGGCAGTGTTCACCATCTGCTCCTGTTCTATGTTTTGACTTTATGGATGCTGGTTATCTCGGCCCGAGGCAAGATGCCATTTCAATGCAGACAGCTCATCAAGACAAGTGGCAAGCGCCAAGGTGCGAATGTGACCAACGGAGGGAGAGGAAGGCGGGACCAAAAACACACCAGTGTTATGGTGTGAAGTTTGCACCGTTGCTTCGAGGCGCAAACCGGCACCTAAATAGTGTTTGTAGCTCTAAAATAGCAATGTGACTTTTATTACCCTCTTTGGGCTGAATCTACCACCTGTGTTGCAGCCTCAATCGGTGATGTCAAGACAGGTGATTCACATTTGGCAGCTTGAAAGGCTTTCGGCGAAATGTTTCCACCATCAAGAAGAAATCGGACCCATTAGCTGAGTCCCAGACATTCAGTTTAGCTTCACACCCCTCTGTTTTCCATCTTTTAACAGTGTTCATGCTCTATATGAGGCTCCAAACTGTCACACGACAGAAACAGAAATACATTGTAGTCATAAGTTCTCTAATGGAGCCTCGGTAAAGTTCAACAAGAGGGCGACTTAATTTACCCTCTCACCTTCTACTTTTTTATTGACTCATTATTACCAATGCCCCAAGCTTGTTTTCTTCTTCCTGTTTTCCTCTATTATCCAATTAGTCAGGTCCTCGTTGGATTGAATCATCTCGCCAATAAGCCTAACTTCTCTCTCATGTTTGAGGGATCCAATAACCCAGCTGTGAGTTCTTCATTAAAATACACCTCATCAACTGCCTCCAGCCTATGTTGTTCTTGTACTTGTGATTACGCTATTGGTGGTTGTTGTTTGGCACTGACAGTCAGTTAGTTGGATTAATATCTCCAGATATTGATTAGCTCGTCCATATTTTCAATCTGATGATATTTTCAACCTAATAGAAATTACTTAACTAAGTCACTTAAATATAAATTTTACATATTTTCCAGACCTTTGTTTTAAGTTTAAGTTTCAAATCATGCAACCCACTAACAAAAATAAAATAATGGCACTTAACGTTGTGGCAAACTGCTGAAGCGTTCATATTTGTATGTGTAATTGGCTGGTTTGGTTTGGTTTGGTTTCGATTTGTTTAAGTTAGGTATTAGGTGACCTAGGTAAGGATTAAAAATCGGGGTGATGCTGTTCTGTGTGCACCTCACACAAACCTAAGTCAGTTGTAATATCTCTGAACTTTGTGATGGAAAGTGTGTAACAGACTAGGTAGCAAGTGGGCAGAGAGGTTAAAATAAATAAAGATAATGAATAAATAGTTGAAATTTCCAGCTAATAATCCAAGTGGTAGTAGAACGAATACAAGCATGACTGAACTGACTGAATAAACACACAAAGTAATAAGCTATCATTGCAGTTCCATTGTATAAAATATTATTTCAACAGCATTAGTCATAAAAACGTTAAATAACATCCAGTTTACAGTCAAATCAAAAGAACACATTTGGAATGCTAGCCTGACACCGAGGGGAGTGCATACGATTGCCAAGGCCCTTGGATCTGTCGCTTTATCTGGACCTGCACCAGAGGTTGACACGGTCTATTCTGGGCCGAGTTCATCCTCCATCCAAGTTTCATTGAAATCCTCTCAGTAGTTTCTGTGTCATCCTGCTGATAAAAACAACCAACCAACCAACAAACAAAATGAAAGTAGTGGTGGGACTGCATGAGAACATTGAACACAACGGAATCCACTGAGCGAGCTAACTGATTAAGACTGTGGAGCTCTGGATGAAAGAAAATGAAGTCATAAGTGTCAATTTTGTTTTAGTTTCTTTGACATCCTAACAGGCATAAAAACTCATTCACTGTCCACCGAGGTTTAACCAAAACAATTTCTGACACCCGACAGCTCTCCCTTTGACAAATGTTTGTGTAAGAACAAATCCAATTTTCTGTTTTCCTGCATGACAACATCCGCCCGTCCTGTCTATCTGTGATACAATTCCGATGACAGTTCGAAATAGTATTTCCACAACTCCAGATCAGCAGACAAAACTCACTCGCTCTCGCTCCCTTGTTTGCCTTGTTTCTTAGTTACTGGTGCTACGCCTCTTCTCCCACTGCACAATATGCACTTCACAATAATATAATGGTCATTCACCACTTCAAACTCTTCACCATTTTTATTTTTTTTAAGTCAGTTGTCAGAGGCAGGCAAAAGCAGGGATAGCGAACCAGTGATGTCACTTTGAAGAGCTAAAATGAAGCTTTCACTATAAAAACTGTCAGCTAATTACAGCTCCGTCAGTTACAACGTGGACTTTAATTGTTTCAGTCTGAAGCTGCGTGTTTCAGGCAAAAGGTCCAAACCCTCCTCGTCCGGGTGATGACATTGAGAAACAGTTTTGTTCTTGTATTGAAGTGTAGAGCTGGTTAGTCCTATTCATTCATTTGGCTGTAATGAAGAAGAAAGCTGGACGGTTATTTAATTCTAAGATAAGCTAACAGATGTGCAGTGTTTAAAAAGTACCCGGTTGTTTTATTACTTTTGTAAAAGTGAAAATCACCCTTACAAATAGTACTTGAGTAAATGTTTTAAATTATATTAAATGTGCTTAAGTATCAAAAGTAACAACACTACCAGTAAAAGTAAAACCATGCATACATTTATATGCATAGACTGTATACTATGGGTCGACTGCTTATTGGTTCAGTTATTCAGCATTCGTCTGATTATCAGGCTCAGTGCTTTTTTCAATTGCCAGGAAAATTAATTAATTTAAAAATGTGCTGCTTGGCAAAGTAACTAGTGACTAAAGTTATCAAATAAATGTAGTTGAGTAAAAATACAACATTTGTCTCGAAACTGTAGTGGAGTGGAGGAATAACGTAGCAGAAAAAGGAAAGTTAAATAGCGTATTAGTCCCACAAAAATGTACTGAAGTACAGTAATTAAGTATTTGTACATAGCTGTCGATATGTTTGGCCACCTCAGGTAACAGTGGCTGGGGTTGCTGGAGCGCTCACATCATGCTTAACTTCTTCCTCCAGGAGCACAGTGAATGGGCTAGACAGGAATGTGGCTACTATATTTATATAACTACACAAAATGATGTGCTCCTTGGCCTTGGAAGTAAGTCTGTGTTACTATTGTGGACACTAAGATATTCATCCCGAATCCCCATTTCTTTTTGTGTTAGAGCACAATCCACCAAACTCTTTAAATGCAGGTAATAGCGCTATGCTCAGGGTAGGAGTTTATTAGTGAAAGTGAGAAACCACACTACCACAGGGCTCTAATTGGTAAATAAATTAATGAAATTGTTTAAAAAATCATGAATGCAGATGTGGAGTCATTTCAGTCCTCTGTGCTCATTCGTCACCATAATTATGTTTCCATTAGTCTGGCAAAGTGATGGAGGTGAAATCTCCTCCAACAAGGAGCACAGGTCTCCTCCATCCGTCTGGCTCTGTGTTTCACCTAAACATCTGCCCTAACTGGGATCAGATCTGACCTCAGACTCACCATGTACAACAAACACAGAAAATCTGGAATCCAGCACCACATGACTTTGTCCTTATACTCCGATCAGCCACAATAAAACCACAGACAGGTGAGGTGAATAACATGGGTCATCTTGTTACAGTGCAATGTAATGGCCTGTCATTCATGTGAATGTCAGTTGACATGAGCCACCCACCCAAACACCACTGTAGACCATGTAAAGAACCTCTTGGCAGCGACACACCCTCTGTGTGCGGTGGCTGATCAATATATATTAATCCTTAATCCCTTAATTTTAAATAAACAAAATTCTATGTATACTGATGGTCCCAAGGTGACCTCTCCTTTAATGCCACCATCAGGCCAAACTTGAGCTATCCCTGTGTAAATACTGTCCTCTGCCCAGGATAATGTTGTCAGTGACAGTAACATCTAACTGAGGAGATGATGAGGGCTCGGCTGAGGGCTGTATTCTATTGAGTGCTTTCTTGCTTAGATTGTAAATTTCTATCATGCTTCAGCGGTTTATGCTAAAAATGGAGGCAATTGACACTTGGTAAAAGTGGTTTCAATCAGCATTACTGCGAGGCGCTGATGATCTGAATCAAATTCAGCACGCAGTGTTAACCACGGTCCTTGTCTCTTGGCCGTGAGCAGGACCAGTGCTGTAAAAAGACACGGCAAGAGTGTGCAAGGTTATTAAAGAACCTCCACCCTGTGTATACCAACATACAATAGACATGAACACACACACACTGACAGACACACTCCCACTTGAACATCAGAAAAGCGACATGCTGCTGCAGCTGAGCTCGGGCAGCTCGAGGAGAGGATCTTCTCATTCCGGTCACTGTGTCACTTGACCTTCGGCATGACGGCAGCTGCTCCTGTTCGGAGGAAATGGCCTTGGGTATTGTGGTGTGACCACCGCATAATGTCGCACACACTCAAATTGATTGTGAAACATTTATTTAAACTGTCTGGTTTCAATCCCAGCAAACATTTTGCACACTTAAAACCTGAACAATATTGACATCTAGTGGTTTGAAATTAATTAATCTACAGAAATGCAATTCTGACAACTCTCCTGATCAGTGCAAACATATTACAAACAAAAAGTAATCCAATTACTTCCGACAAAGCAATGCAGTAGATAACTGTTCAATGCATATTCTATTTAGAGTCAGACCAGTACTTACAATACTATCACTCAATTAACTGGCAATTCTGATAATACATTTTTAAATTTGTTCATGAAATTATTTAAATAACTTTCTTTTTATTTATTTATTTTGATGAAATGACTTTTTCCTCCTCTTCCTCTTGGAGGTGAGGTGGACTTTTTTCTTGATCATAAAAAATGCTGATTAGAAGACTCTGTGTCATTGCTGAGGCCCTCTGATGACTCTCTGATGGAGGCTGGTGTTGCAGTAGACCTTGGGCAGCTTGGTTTCTTCATGGCCCTGCCTGATAACCATGGATATACTCTGCCATCCCTGAAGTCCAGAGCATCCCGACGATATTTGGCCATCTTGTGTAGTTCCACTTCTCGTTCGTATGTCTCCACGTTTTTATCGCAGTCTTCTATAATGCACTTCAGTTCTGACATTGCCTGTTGTAGAATGTCCAGTTCCACACATGTCTGGGATAACTTACATTCTCATTTTCAATAACCAAGAGCATCAAGTCCAGAGAGTATATCTTCATTTCATGTAGAAACCTATCCAGTTGCCTACAATATAGCTCTTAGAATTACCTTGACCTGGATGACTGAGAACCTTCAGCAACATGTCTGACTATGGGTTTTTACTTTTCAGTTTAACCAACCAGACGATGCCACAAGCTCCAATCATATCGTTGCTGCCAATCTGTTCTCTTCTTTTCAGCTGTCAGGTGTCATTTCAGACTCCATTCCAGCAATGTCTTTCTGGATGGATTTCTAGGACGGCATTATATAATTGACATGACTGGATTTTGATACAGAAACACAAAGAAATAGATTTGTCACTAGCTTTTGTTTTTCAAACATGCACGTTCCTCCTGTTTGTATTTTATTTTCTGATTTTAAAAGATTTATTTTGGACATAATTAACATTTAAATCAATTCTAAAATCTAACAAGTCTGTGAACTTTAGAGCCTTTAATAAAAAACAAACAAACAAAAAAAAAACAATGGGTTAGTTGGTTCAGAGTGTGATATGACCATTAAAAAAAAGTTAAATATATTGATATACACTGATCAGCCACAACATTAAAACCACTGACTGGTGATGTGAATAACATTGATCATCTCATCACAATGTGATGTTCTGCTGGGAAACCTTGGGTGCTGGCATTCATGTGGATGCCACTTGACACGCATCACCCATCCAAACACTGTTGTGGACCAAGTACACCCCCTCATCACAACAACACTACCCGATGGCAGTGGCCCCCCAGCAGGACAATGTGCCCTGACACACCACAAACACTGCTCAGGAACAGCTCGAGGAACACAATAAAGGGCCCAAGGTGTTGACCGGACCTCCAAATTCCCCAGATCTCAATCTGATGGAGCATCTGTAAGACGTGCTGAGCAGGTCTGATCCATGGAGGCCCCACCCCCCAACATACAGGACCCAGAGGATCCACTATAAAACGCCCTGGTGCCAGACACCACAGGACACCCTCAGAGGTCTGAAGTCCAGGTCCTGACAGGTCAGAGCTGTTTTGGCTGCACAAGGGGAACCTTCACAATATTAGGCAGGGCGTGGTCATAATGTTCTGCCTGACCGGTGTGTATCATCAATATGATTACTTTCCTGAAATACAGTTACAGACTGGTCACATGGCATGAATGTTAGCATTCATGTTAAATTTAGTTCCAAAGGAACATCCAACCCACGGTTAGAAGAAGTGCAGTGTAAATCTGTATCGCCCTGGGCTTGAGTTAACCCTGACTTAACAAACTGTGTGTGAAAGGATAGCACAGGGCTAAGAACATGAGGTGTAAACAGCCCTTTAGTTTAGCATGTTAGCATGCTAACATTTGATTAGTTGCACTGAACACAAAGTACAGCTGAGGCTGAAGGGAACATCATTAGTTTGGTCATAACATATGGAAAAATTAAACCTTCTTCAACTTAAGGATTTAATAGAATAGAGATATCTTGTTTTGGTTCTGTTAACCAACAGTCAAGTCCTCAATTAATAATTGATATCATTTATGAAAATTATTTCAAGGACAAGCATAAAATCATCACATTTCAGAAGCTGTAACCGTGAAATAAAGAAAGTTGTGGTTTCTGTTTCAGATAGAATGAATCACTTTTGAAATGAGCCGTCACTAATGTGCTTGTGTCGCTCTGTTTGACCACCCCATCCTGTTTGTACTCAGACATCTTTTGATTTAATAAACTGGACTAAATGATACATCAGAGCCCAGGACTCAGTGTGAGAGAGACAAATGTGTTTGATATTAATATGAGGAAGTTTAAATCTTAAGTTCTAGTAATCAGCATGCATAAGTGTGACTATTGGATCAAGATGGACTGAATGGTCTTCACAGTGCAGCGGGAGACATCTTGTGTCCAGCAGTTCATCTTCAGAAATGAAAAATATTTGCATATTTCTATATTCTCCATTTTTTTTAAATGAGGGAGAATGAATAGGTGCCATTTTTTAAGGGATTTAATGTGATAATAATGTTTTCTGCAAAAATCAGACACATTCAAATGAGAGAGTTTTTTGAATGTTCTAATACATGTGTGGAGGGGATCGTAACACCTCACGCTGTAAATGGAATCACAGGTAGTGGTCATGTCTTAGATTCTACAATAGGTCCAACTGAACACTATGAAGCAATAGGTATCATTTGTATTTCTGTATTTTTAAATGAATCCTCTCTGAGTTTCACAGACAGGCTGCTGGTGACAGACACTGAAAAGGAGAGTGTGGAATCAGTGTAATTTCTGTGTCACCAGGATGGTCCAACTTAAATTGTCAAGCTTAACGTGGACAAACCTGCTGTGTGTGTGTGCACTTTTGAAAGCTTCTGGAAACGATGTTTGCAGTGGCTGGAAATGACTTTGGGGAACATTTTAGCAGCCACAGAAAAAGGAAATAAATTGGGCATGGTATTGGATACTTTTGAGGGTAAAGGTAAATGGGAGTGCATTTTCATAGCGCATTTCAACCTTAATGGCCAAAACACTTTTCGACATTGCATCTCTTTCACCTTTTCATGCTGTCATGCAAAGCGCTGGCCTGCCCATCAGGTGCTAGTGTGCTGCTTAGGGACACTTCGACTTTGACACATGGACAAGAGAGGCCAGAGATCTAACCATCTAACCCTGCATGGACGACTCCGGAGCCACTGTGTATACATTTCAGACAAAAATGTAAAATGCTGAATTGAATAAGAGAAATTATCCAGTTCTGCTGATGTACAGTGACATAAATAATGGGCCGATGTTCAGCTTTCAGACTGAAAGTAAATAATGTCGGACCTCTCCTATTTATGACTCCTGATGCTGGTACTGACTGCACTCCCTGAGAAATGTGATGAAATATGTAAGATACTCTTGTCAAAATGTCTTCAAGCCCTAGATGAGATAAATTTCCCAGGTAGCAGGGGGCTGTCCTTTCTCATGTCACGCATAATTCCATGTGGACAGGTGCCGCAGTAAGTTTGCTGCAGCCACCATTGCTTGTCAAGACGCTCAAGAGGCTATTTGTTATTCCTGGTCTGTGAGAGGGACTGACATTTCCCATTGGCAGTTGCAGCACATCTAGCCGTGCCCTCTGCCCCCGTCATCTCCTGTGGTTTGCTCAGCTGAAATGGGACAAAGCTCGCGGGGGCTTATGAAAATTCAGCGGGGAGCTCTAGCAAAGCCACATCCAGGGGTTTTTCTGACAGATGTGCCATGGTATTGTGGGCCTGCGATCGCCTCTGGAGACTGCTGGATCACCTTATTACATACATTTACACTGGAAATAGAAGCATGAAGGTAATAATATTTGAAGCCAGCGGGCGAGTTAAAACTTTTGTATGCTCTCATTCCATGCGTTGATACAAGACAAACGGAAATAAGGAGAGGAGTCCTCTTGTCCTTGAGTCTTTATTTAACAAAACAAAGACTTGGCACACAGTAGGCAGAGTACGGAACCAGAGAATATGACAAATACAATCTTTTTATACACTTACTTTTACCGTCTTGTCGCTCCTTCTGAATTGTTTTACACCAATCAGCCTTTCCTCATGCTTTTAGACACCTCTCTCCAAAAGCCAAAGGAGCTTCTTACATTTAACTTCCTCACTGCTGGGGTTCCAGGGGAATTTTGGCACACTACTCATTCCTTATTTGACAAAAACAAATTATCACGTCAACACTTATCTTTGGAAGGAGCACAAGGAACATGTGGCCAGGTCACTCTAACCTGTTCCTAGAAAACAATCTGACTGGCTCCAGGCCTCACTCAATATCCTGTTTTGCACAAACAACCGCATGCCGATGGGAAGTTGGGCGAAGTTTTGTGGTTTAGATTCGTCTGTTTAAGATGGTAAACTGAAGATCTGTGGGTTGTGGAAAACAGAACAACACATCTGAGGATGTCACTGGGCTTTTGAAAACAGTGATTGACATGTTATAGACCTAACAACCAATCGATTCATTACAAAAATAATGTACAGATTAATCAACAGTCAAAGTAATCATTAGTTGCAGCCCTAGATGCAATTCGTTGTTTGGTTTTGTCCATCCAACAGTCCAAACTTCAATTATTAATTAATCAAAATGATTAAACTGGAACCAATGTAAACCATAATATTATCAAAACAGTTGCATATCAGTCGACATACTTCTCAGTTGATGAATCCTTTCAGCTCCCTCAGGATGTATACATTGTTAGGTAAAGAAGCATGATTCTGATTCATGAAGCATGATTCATGTTTTATAAGCTAGGAAAAACCAATGACTGGTTGCTCTATGTAATACAATGCGGATCAATATATTTTTTCCTTATTTATATGTCTAGAGGATTCAGACATTACAATAAAGGCTTTTTTTAATATTTCCCTCCTTGTTTGTCACATTGTCTTATATTTGGAGTACCTGGATGTGTTCTTGTTGTTTCTTCAGGTCTTCACTCGTTTTGAATGTAAAATGTTTTTAAAAGTATTAGTGGCCAAAGCTGTGAATTGAAAAGTCAAATCTCCCTCTGAAATATGGAGTAGATGTCAAAAGTAGCATGAAAGGATTTTTTCTGAAGAAGACAGCTTAAAAGGAAAACAGTTAATAAAGACTGTAGAATTAAAAAAAAAAAACATAAAAAAAGAAGGCTCGTTAAGTAAGACAAGGCATGAGTTAAAGAACTAAAGCTCTGCACAGAGAGGCTGAGAGACGGTTTCATGAGCCCAGCGGCTTGTTTTGCCCTGAGGCCAATAACAGGTAAACCTGGCCACGGCTACAGTCATGAATCAGAATTTTGATTGATTGATTTAAGCCTGTATGGTATCACAAAAAAAAACAAAAACTGACAGCAGGAACAACCAGTATAATCACATGGCAAATTATGAACGAGAAAACGATTGTAAACATCTCATTTACATAAGAGACGTCCCACTGGGAAGAATACAGGGCAGTCTGTCTGCCACACATTTTCTCACCAAAACAAAAATCTTCTCATTAAACCAGCGAGTCACTAAAGATCTTTTGGCAGCAATCTGATGATGTAACACTTTGGCCAGAATATGCGCAGCCGAAAGTCATAAAACAAGCATCTTTTTATGGAGTATAGGGGATCATTTCTCTGCTTCTGTTAGTTTTGCATCAGCTAATAAAATCCACTCATTATATTTTCATTCCAAGCTGGATATGCATGTCTTTATTTGAATTCTGTGCTAAGAAGAGCAGACACACATTCAGGATGTTCAGTTTCATTTCATATTCTCCAATGTTATACATACGTACACCTCTCTCTCTCCTACAGACACATTGCTGTTATAGACACCATCCTCTCTCACACAGGTATTGGATGCTACTCAGCTGTTGTCACAGTAAGTTTCTGCGAAACCACCGATAAGTTAAAGGAGACATACGCTCAATTTCTGGGTCATAATTTTATTTTGGGTGACTACAAGAATAAGTTTAGGTTCTGAAAAAACACATCAGCTTTCTCATATTGTCCAGTGCTGCAGCACTTTATTCACCCTGAAACGCTCTGTTTTAGTATCTGTCTCTTTAAGGCCCACCCTCCCGAATACCCCATCTCCTCTGATTGGTCAAGTCACACACGCCTGACCCAGCACTGCTAACAACAACAGAGCAGCTTAGCTAAATCAATTCTTATGTGCCACACTAGGCGCTAGGCATAACTTATGCAAATGTGTGACATGGTGATGTGGTGTGATGTCACAGAGTCACAGAATCAAAGGAAGTACTGCTGACGAGGTGTCTTAGGAGCAGTGTTTGGCTTGATATACCTGTGTTGTTCACTACAAACACAGCTGGAAACAGTCCTAACTCTCCTTAAAAATGTCCACATATACTACCTCTTGGTTAGTAACGTTAGCTCCAATGTTAGCCTCCCCAGTTATCAAAAATGTTGGTCATTACATTATTATTCGAGTCTAAAGCCCTTGCCAGCTCCCTCTTCTTCCTCTCCTTTCTTTTCTGGCATCATGATTTATGTCCAGGTGATGGCATAAATTCACTCTGACATTAGCCCATGGTGCACTTCTGACGTTTTGAGGTTGTGTACAAAAAATATTAATAGTAACATATACCTTTTTCAGAACAAGGGTTTTCATTATGAATCAGGCTACATTTTACTAAAGCAACAATAATACAAATGTTGATTTTTGTTGTTTTAATAATTATTGGTGAATATTTTGGCTCAAAGTAAAGTGAGGTTATCATCATATCGTTATATTAGGATGAACATGATTATTTCTCCCGCCTAATGGGCAGCCATGAATATTCTGAAACTTTACTTCCATATCTGCATGCAGTGCATCAGTTCAAGTGTCTGACTCACCTCTCGGCTGCCGCCTTGTAAAAAGGTGGATTTTGGATGGGAGTCATCCAGCCACATCACAGCAGGAGGGCTCAGACTTTCCCTCTGTGACTACGTTCAGTATAACAATCCACATCACGTCAAGAGCTACGACTCCAGGTCAGCTCACACAGCGCTGCTAAAAGTTTCCAGAGCTGTTGTAGCGACACTCCACTCCATCAATCTGTAGGACGGTGAGAGAAAATATGATGACAAAACACACTGTCTGTGTTTTTTCATTAAAATGTTGTACTGCTTAAAAGTTTCAACTATTATATTGAATTATGCATGCTGTTCATTATTCATGCCCACTCATAAATGCATTATTCAATGTGCAAAAAGTCTGGTGAACATTCAAACAATAATAGCTTTAGTGGAACATTTTATGACATTTTATATAACGGTTCATGGATAGTTCGCCACCAGTTCCGGTGGCCCTGGGTAAGCAGTCTTCAGCAATCAACTGGAAAGTGACATGGTTTTTCTCTTCCCTCAGCTGAACTCGTCCCAACACGATTCAACAACGAGCTTTGGTAACAAGCCAACATCTCTTCTCTCCGTTATTTACAGTCTGGTGGGCCGGGAAGTAGCATCAGTAGCGGGGTGACAGGAAGACACCCCCCTTGGGGGCTTTAATCAATACAATGAACAGCTCTCAGTCATCTGAGAGACCCTCGGGGCAAACTCAAGGTCAGAGGATTTGTCTACCACCCAGTAAATCTGACACAGACGAGTCTCTTGGTGAGGTGCACCAAGATGAACTTTGTCATCCTAAACCATGTGAGTGCAAAGTCAGTGAAGTGTTCACATACGAGGCAGGAGGTATCTCCTGAAGCTGATCAGAGGGTTCCATAGAGGAGGCTCAGGGAAGCAACACTGACAAACCAGACCAGGATTCATCTGCTGCTTAAGTCACAGCTAATGTGATCCGACTAATACAAGCTGATTTAAAAGCTGCTCGTTTGTGGCTTTGAAACCAAAAAAACACACCAGGCACGGATAGCAAGGATTCACACAGTGGAGTGAACGGGCAGAACCGCAGCGTCCTGCATTCAAAATGTTACTTGAGTAAAAACTTTTAAAACTAAAAGTTCGCAGAAATATGTCGCCTGTGACCGTTAGATTATTGCTATGATTGTGTTGTTGTAGTTGATTGAAGTTGAGCAAATATTCTGAATAGTTTTAGGACTGCAACTAATAATCGTTCACTGTGATGATTATGTTTTAATCTGCTGATTATTTTCTTGATTTATCAATTGATTCATCCCAATGTGACATCGTAATAATAATCGTTTGTTCCAACCAACAGTGAAAACCTCCAAATTATAAAAAGAAAATACATTTAAATAACTAAAACAATTAAAAGGAAAAGCTGCAAAATCTTCATATTTGTGAAAAAAGAACAGTCATTACCAAAGACTACTATCTATATCTATCTATCTAGATAGTAGTCTTTGGTAATGACTGTTCTTTTTTTAGATAGGTAGATAGATAGATAGATAGATAGATAGATAGATAGAGAGAGAGAGAGAGAGAGAGAGAGAGAGAGAGAGAGAGAGAGAGAGAGAGAGAGAGAGAGAGAGAGAGATAGATAGATAGATAGATAGATAGATAGATAGATAGATAGATAGATAAAATAGTATATACAAGGTCAGGTTGTTTCATTTATAGCAAGCTCTTCATATGTTTGTATGCAAACATGTTCATTTGTATAGTAAAGCTGACAGATAACAGAAGTGAAGAAAGAAGGAAGAGGAAGTAGAAGTACAAACTGGCATAAAAAGAAGACAGTCAAGTGAAGTACAATGTGTATTTATACACAGTACTTGGAAAATACACTTTTTCACATTCCACCATGTCAGAACTGCGGTGCTAACACCTACAGGACAGCACACGGTCACATACGGTACACTACACAGAAGAGAAGTCATGAAACACTGAACACAAACAAACCTGCCCTCAACACTTATCATGCAACATTTCTGCATTTAATTATCTTCAGACGACTCAGCCTTTTATATGCATGCAGAAACATTCATTCATTTGAGCTCATTTATAAAGTAAATTGTAATCTATGAAACTATCTCTTTGAAATGGCAGGTTTGCCTATTCAGGATGCAGACACGGCAGTAAACACGGTCAGGAATGTAGATTTATGCACAGATTTGCTCTTCTTAAGACTGTGAGGTCTTTAGAAAAAGTGGGTCCTTTGGAAACGTTTGAGAAAACTCTGCTGAGATTAAAGTGCACAATGAGTGCAGCAAACTGACTTCTGCTCACAGTTCAGCAGCAAGGAAGAACCGTCAGATGGGAACTTCCAAGGAAACTGTTTGAGATTGACTGTAACGCTGACCAGTCAGTTTCCATGGTAACTTGGCTCAAACGTACCTAATAGCCTTAATGAAACAGAATTGAATGGAAACAACTGTGATTTAGTGAAGTAAACCTGACTTAAAGGGCAACTCCGCCACCTTTACACATCAAAGTATGTTTACAGGCTCCAGAGGACGCTTTACGTAATGCAATCTGTAAAACCTGGCACCTGCATTACCCACGATGCAATTTAGTTACCCTTTAAGAGATAAGCCTGCTCTCTGTGTTTGCTGTCGCTGTTTCTTAGAAGTGAGGAGCTCATCACTTTCTGGAAAAACATCTTCATCCTCTCCTCGCCGAGCCCCACGAGGGGAGAAGGAACTCATGCTCCATCGCCTCCATCATGGCCGACTCTCACTCTGCTGTTACTCTGTGCACCAAGTACAGCGGGCCTAGATGTGGGCTACAGTGCAAGTCCTGCTATCTTTCTGCTGTCACTGATATTTGCTATTAAAACACAGCTTGTTTTAGACATTATATTCTGTTTTACACGTGCTCTCCTGACATGACATGGTTAGTATGCAGCCCGGGCTCCCCGAGAGAAGAACAAGATCGCCAGGTGAATGCACGATGGATGGTCGTCCTATTAAATGACCAAGACGAGCGAGGCACTTTGCAGGACATCCGGAGCGTCTCACCTGCATGACTCGTGAGCCTAAATCACAAAGCGGTACTGCAGCACGGCGCCGCACCCTCTCCCCCTTCAATTAATAAATTAATTCCATTTTCCAAATTAAACTCTGGTATTTTATATGATCACAGGCAGGCAGGCTCACTCAGAAGAAATAATGGGGTGAAATTCAGGAGCGAACGGAACATTAAAACAAAGCCAATAACAATAAAAAAAACAGATTATTTCTGTCTGCTTCTCGTATATGAAGTCATGTTTCATCACTTATTTCTGCTTCGCTTTTAGTTCATTTTCTGTCATAATATACGCTTGGTTAACAATAAAAAAAAGGAAATATTTATGGAAGTAGATTCCACCACAAAGCACCCTTTATTTCCTTTCAAACCTGCCCGTAGCCAAAGCACCAAAGCACCAAAGCCTTTTCACAGCAGACATTCTGACTTGTGATACCACAGAGAGAACAGGTGAAACTACTATCACTAATGAAATTAAACAAAATACACAGTACAGTGAGCAGCAGCAATTAAAGCTATTGACCACACATGCTGTGTTGAAACGTCTCCTGTGAACTATTATCTGGATCCTGTTTTGTGTTCTACTGGGAAATATTGAGCCATCCACGCGCCAATGGTTAAAAGGCTTTGCGACAGTATATTTCTTTAGGGTTGATTATAGAAACATTGCAAACTGACCATGCGCACACAAACACAACGGCTCCAGACAACTGTTGGAGAGGCTCACCGTGCACTTTACATCCTGCAGACGAGCCTTTGATTAGCACTGCAGACAGCAGCAGCAGCTCATCAACGCTACGATACCAGCCTGCTCAAGCCACCACAGCCTGATTACTCAAACCATCAAACGTCTGAAATAGCTCCGGCCTGCCTGCATTGAGAAATCAACACAAAGGTGGCCGACAGCATGTCAGCAAGAATAGAAAAAATAGGCACCAAGAAAAGCACAGCAACTCACTATCGTCTTCACAGTGTGAACGAACGACTGCACCTTAGCACTTGCATTAAAGGTGCAATATGTAAGAATTGGCATCATGTCAAATTCATACTGAAAACAGATAGGGGTCAGCCTACCACCAGAATAATGGTGGTAGGTAACTGCTGCTAGCTGTAGCTACCATTAGCTAGCTAGCTTGGTTAGCCATGCAGCTGGCGGCCTGGACTGGGAGCTCGGAGCACTGGGTGGGTGTCAGGGCTAGCTTAGCATGCTCACTTTTGTAGATATCTCTGCAACACAACACATAGGTGTTGTAATGTCACAATTGACACATTTGGTTTAAAATTTTCGTTGATGATTTTACTTAATTTTAAAAATTCTAACCTCTGCGACTAAACCGTTGCAGTGTATCCAGAACGCTGCAGCGCGCCTCGTTTTCAATCTACCCAAATTCTCCCATGTGACCCCCCCTCCTCCGTGACCTCCACAGGCTTCCTGTTACAGCTCGCATCCGATTCAAGACGATGGTACTGGCCTTGAAGGCCACTACATCAGCTGGCTGGCTGGTACCGCCATCGCTGAGAGCAAACAAAGGTCGCTCAGCGAAGTCGCGACTCTTCTCTGTTCTGGCGCCTCAGGGGTGGAATGAACTCCCGACCAATGTCAGGACTTCAGAGTCACTCGAATTGTTCTGCAAAAGACTCAAAACTCACTTGTTCAGACTTAACCTCGACCTCGCATAGCATGACCCCCCCCCCCAAAAAAAAACAAAGAAAAAACGTATATGCACTTCGCGCTTAAAGGGATATTCCTGCGTAAGTTTAATCCATGGTCTAACACACCTTGACACCGAGTAAGACTCCCCCCTCGAGAGGTCAAGTTAGCTGACCGCTAGCTTAGCTAGTTTTAGCAACCTCAGAAAAGGCCGCACGAAAACAATACACTGCATCTTATGTCTCCATTTAGAAACCGCCATCAAAAAGCCACAAATAATGGTGAGAACAGCACCAAACTTCAGCAACAGTACATGTACAGTCCCAGCACACAGTACGAAGCATCAAACATCTGCTAGCTTAGCCGGATTTGTATTAAAAACACAGCTCAACTCTCCGTGCTCCTCCAAGCTCAAGGGTGAAAATGTATGATTATTACTCCATGGAATGCTCAGTTCTTATTATCGAGAGCTGACAGGGAAAATAAGGGAAGTAATGGAGTGATAAACATGCATTTTCATCCTTCAGCTGAGGAAATCTACTGCACTCGGTAATCGACTCGTCAGGGCTTCCCCACACAGGCAGGCTGCTGGAGGAGAGGGTGAGTTGTGCTGTGTTTTTAATACAAATCCGGCAAAGCTAGCAGATGTTTGATGCTTCGTACTGTGTGCTGGGACTGTACATGTACTGTTGCTGAAGTTTGGTGCTGTTCTGACCATTATTTGTGGCTTTTTGATGGCGGTTTCTAAATGGAGACATAAGCTGCAGTGTATTGTTATCGTGCAGTCTTTTCTGAGGTTGCTAAAACTAGCTAAGCTAGCGGTCAGCTAACTTGACCTCTCGAGGGGGAGTCTTACTCGGTGTCAAGGTGTGTTAGACCATGGATTAAATTTACACCGGAATATCCCTTTAAATTATAGCACTTATGTACTTAAAGTATCCTTGATAAATAGCCACTAATAAACTCAAATGAGGGCTTGAAAATTGTTTCTATTTTTTTTCAATGGTGATGTTTTGTGGTTTCTTTCCTTCTTTCAAGTAAGTTAATGTACTGTAATGTAACATTTAGCACCTTCAATAGAATTGTGGCCAAACGTTATCACGCACACAGAGGCGTAGAATGCAACAAATGAAAGGTTTACATTGCTATAGATTTAAACCTCGGGTCCCACTCCATGCTGAACACTGTCAGTGGTTAACTTGTAATGCTTGGCTAGTAGTCTACTAGTCTGCCATTGTAAGTCCAACCTACGGGCCTGCCCTCAGCAAAGTCATTACCAGCACTGCTCCAGTCTACACTCCTGGCTCCGCTGGTCTCTCGTCAGCTTGTTCAATAATCAATGACATAAAAAAAAAAAAAATGGCAGTTTTGGAACTTTTCAAGAAAGACATATGAAAATACATATAAACAGCCTGTGACGCAGAACCATATAGGCTTTTATTTACCTTTGACACATTTGGTCACACTTTATAATAAGCATCATTAATTAATAGCAAATATAAACTTAATAGCCATTTGACTATTAACAATTATTTTCATAATCAACAATTCCTTAATAAATGGTTTAAAAGGATTTAATTATCTGTTAATAGTAAAATAATTATTAGCTAACGTTTTATTATTGATTTATATTATACATACTTTGAAGGCTGCATGGAACAATCAATGCACAAGAAAGGCCACCTACAACAAGGTGAGGGCCCAAACTGCCATCCTGCTTAACGCCCTGACAGCTTGTCGGATTAACGTCAGTGATAAATTGTTTTCAAACTATATTTTCAGGTTTCACAATAGAAAATCAGGTTCGGATCTGTAAAATTACAGCTCAGAGGAAGCCGTTTTACCCTGTTGAATTTTCAAATCTTTTGGGATCCAATATGCACACAAATTAAATCTAGACAAGCGTCTGCCGTCCCATTTATACTATAACAAATCTGAGGATATTACGCTGTTGTATGAGGTGTTAAAATCAACAAGCAAAACTGCTTTATGGCAATATTGGGTTTTTATGATTTGTTTTTACATGATTTTTACATCAATGTAATTCAGTACCTTTGTCAAGTATTCAATTTACCGGACTCTTCTCTGGTAACTTTCCAGCAAGTTTCTCAAATGATTTTTAAAAAAAATGTATTTACAACATATTACCACAAAATGAAATGCATAAACATTAGAGATTTTTGCCCATACCACTCACTCGTCAACTTCCTGTGAACGCCCAGTACAGGACTTGAATTTCACTTTTGGTATTGCTGTGCCTTAATCAGGCACATTAAAAAGCTGCAGCCTGTATCCCCCCACCCTACCAGACACGGCGAACCATTTTGAAAACCCATTTATTCACCTATTCGAGCCAAGTTCACATTTTCTTTTTCTCAGTCGCCCCTGTGACTATGGGTTCAAGGCAGTGGACATCAGGGCATGCCCAGAAACCAAACACACAAAAGGAAAAAAATTGAGTTAAAACAAGAGGGCTGCAACAAATGTGGAAACGATAAAAAAGACAAAAAGAAAAAAAAAAAAAAAACACATTCAGAAGACTTTACAGGAGTTCATTTAATCCCAAGGATTTCTGGGGAAAGCTGTAGAGGAAGAGCTCATACAAACACTTGACTGTACATACAGATTTACATCGTGTGGGGACATGATGTATGGTCTTGCCTGGCAAGCCCACCTCTGGATCAGGCAGTATTCTGTACATCAGACTGCAGAGGTGGAGGCTGCATCCCAACTCTGCACCTGCACTGAGTTTGAATCCGAGGGCTTCGCTGAACGAGGCTGGTTCCAGGTGGCCTACAGAGTTAAGTTAGCATAACCAATCACAGAGTGCCGTCTCATCAACTGATAACCTGGTCATACAATATACTCTATTACTATTTATTACATAGCGACATAAAATTTGGAATGCAGACTGCATTGTAGGCAAACTGGAACGGCACCATATTAACTTTTCAGTCATTTCAATGCAAACTCATGAGGCTGTGAGGCTGGGATGGAGACTGAACTCACAGCAGAAAGGAGAACTTGCACCAATTTTATTCTACAGAATGTTTTGACTTTCTCTGCAAAATGTTGCATGTGTTCCTCAGACAGGGCACAAAGACAGAGTGACATCACCATTCTTGTGGCTGAACTGTGTTGTGGCGAGGCACAGGGCCGAGCTGCCCGCTTTACAACACGTGTCCCTTGATTTTGTAAAACCAAACTTTGTTCTGATAATAAAATCAAAAGCATGAAAAATAAAATGAAAGTTTATATATAACTCTTTCAGGTCCATTTAATGTATGACTGGCGAGTTTCCTCATTCCTCTTCGCTCTCGTCTCCGTGCTCCATGTCTTCCTCTCCATTAGCTTTGGAATCTGTTCTGTTGTCTGGATCCTCTTCCTCGTCTGCATGTTCCTCTGCGTCTTCTTCCATTTTCTCCTCCGTCGCCTCCTCGTCCTCCTCCCAATTCTGAGGAACAAAAATAAACTTTAGAGTTGGACAAGTATTGTGCTGAAACAAGTATCCTGTACAGATAATGTATTTTTTACGAGTAAGAACAACGTCAAGTAAAATGCGTCAATATCTGTACTCTAGAAGGAAAATTCTCACTGGGCAGCTGACTGAAGTTTATTCATTCATGTTCATAAAAAAAAGAACCCTGCTCTGTAAATTGTTCCTACTCCTGTGATCAAACAACACTGATCTAAAGCTCAGTTCTGAGGCAGCTCAGTTAATGGTTTTACAAAAATATAAGAGAAAAGCGACTTCTGATCAGCCCGTGCCAGTTTTTGGCTTAAATCAATTACTTCTTCAGTTAATTCCAACCATTTTTTTGTTCAAACTTCACCCGTCCAGTTGAAGCACACGTTCTGAGTACAGATCGGGACAATTTGGTTGGTTGAACAGATGTAGATACAAATTAAGAGAACTGTGGATTTAATCATCCCACATCAGTATCTTGGTGCTCAATTTAAAAATGGACAGTAGTTTGTGGACATGCACCAGTTTACAGAGCAAACATCACTGGTTAGCCAGGACTCCCAACTGTTGCAGTTTTGCTTCAGCTCTTATTCAGATCCTAAAAGTGCATGCAGAGTCTGGCAACTTACGTCGGAGTCATGATCAGGAAGACCTTCGTCACCAGAGGCCTCATCTTCATCAGATGATTCTGTAAAGGGCACACAAAGGAAAACAAATCCATCAGCTGATGCTGCAAAACTGTTTCCATTACATCAATGGTGGCACAAGCCCTCCCTCATGAGAAACAAGTGAGGGGAAAAAGGAAGGACAAAGCCCCTCATGCTTTCACTTGTTTATACATTTCATGCAAGAGACGGCGCAGATTTGCATTTCAATACCACGGCGGGGCCATTTGGTTATGACAACAATAGTGACTGCGTGGTGCAGCAGGGAGGGATGTCAGGATGATTTGCTGAGGCTATCTGCCCCTTCAGGTCAACCAGGCGCCATCTGCTGCAAACACTCACCGGCAGACCTCAGACATCACTAAAGATTCTATTGTTTATCATAACTGTTAATACACTTGTATGATGTTGAACAGAAAAATGAGAGAATTTCATTGTGATCGAGGAGGATGATGCAATGCTCTCGCAAACAAAACAGCATAGGCAGTGTGGACAGTGGTTACAGTTATGATGCAGGCCAACTGACATTAAAAACCTATTCGACCGACAGTAAATGTGGTTAACATGATAGCTGTCACTGGGGAGAGGTAGTAGATGATGGAACGGGCCAATTTGAGAGACTGTTACTGTTATTGTACCATCACTTCAGTGAGTGAGGTCATTTGGTGTGAGAAAAACTGTTGAAGTGTGTTGCTTGTTTTACAGAACATCATGACAACAGGTGCCGTTTCCTCGCTGGCAGCCCTCCTGTCTGCATCAGCCCTCATGACTGCTGCACATTTACAGAATACAGGCCGAAACATATCCTGTATTATGACAGACATGTCTGCAGCTCCTCTAATTATACCAATACCAGCTCATGCTTCATAATGGTTAATTAATGTAAAATTAATGCCCACGCAGGCAACAAGCAGAACAATTAAAGATCACAACAATCGTTCACAAGTGACCAACCAATTAATCACACTCATTGTAACTGCACATGCTGCTCACACAGCCTGGCTCAACTGTTTCACTCACTAGTTTGATAAGTCTGAAACTTGCTGTCAGGTTCCCCTGTTGGTCCCATAATAAGCACAGTGTACAGCAGCATCCACCCGGACTGTAACAGCCTCCTGTTCATTAGCTCCCTTTATGACTGTTTTTCAAAATGAACCTTCACATCCTGGACCAGTGACGGGTAGAGGAACTCAAAGCGCAGCTTAATTATTTCCTGAAAGCCAATTTTCTATGTGGCTCAATAAAGCGTTTTATACAGTACGGTAATGAGAAATGAGAGTGAACAGAGCGGGGCCTTGTTGTTCTGCTCAAAAGGGAGGATCTGAATGCTGCCGGTCAGGTTGCCAGGCAACAGGAGCCATGTTTGCGTGCGGTGCATCACCAAGAGTGGCTGCATGATGGGCAACACAGCCTTCATAAATCTTAACTGATTCAGTGCAGTCTTCGAGAGGAGTCCTGAATGACTTGAGGTGAACTGACAAGATTATGAATGCCAGTCAAAACAATAGTGTCAAGTCGTGATCGCTGCCCGACCACAGCGACCTGTTGCACTGCAGAAGGCATTAGGAGTCACTCCAGTCAATCATTCATCCAAAATATAAAACTGATGAAGTAGAGACAGAAATAAAATCACTTCATTTCTGTCAGCAGACTGAATACTCACTGGGACTCAGACTGACTGAGATTCTTCACATGACATTTGAGAGACCAAAGAAATTGCAGTGCCACCATAAAAGAAGGTTTCAAAGAACAAGGACAGCTGGGAAATGAAAGATTAGTAAGACCGAACATGAACAGGGAAACTACAAATGGAACACTTACCCTCCTCATACACCAGCTTGGCTGTATGGTCAACATCTGTAACTGTGTTGCTGCTGTCACTTGTCGCCACCTAGTGGAAAAGGGAAACATGGGTGTCAGATCCAGTGGATGATATGCACAGACCATGATCCTGTTCAGTCACTTGTCAATTAAATGCATCTTCACATAAAAACAATGCAAACATGGAGCCATGATTTGTTTTAGAAAAAACACACCACTTAAAAAACTCACACACGAGTCATCAAATGCTGTTGTGCTATTTAAATGCTTGCTAACATGTTTGTTCCTCAGGGCCCACAGGGTCTCTTTAGTCATGTCATCCCACCGGATCCAATTAGGGGCTGGACCTTTTCATGACTACTTAACTGGATTAGGTGTGTAAAAGCAGAAGTGGTCAAAGACCTTGATGTGCATTCTCTGTGAAAGTATAGATGCAGATCCTGTGAAGTCACATCCGTGGCCAGGGATGCCACCAACAGTGATTTCATTTGTGCAAATAGATAGCAATTTTCAAGATAATGCATCATATTCAGACTGTGGTTTTATGCAGCAGGTTGATGATTCTGAAATTGCACTGGGACCATATCCATCCGTTTCTCAAATCATAGTCTCGATGTTAAATCACAAAGGCAGTCTGAACTTGAAGCATGTCTCGGGTGCTGATTTTGGAGACATCGCTGTTCACCTTCAAAAACATCTCATTGTGTATATGAAGAAAGTTGTGAAGTATCAACATTTTGGTACATTACTGTTCTTGTTGGAAAGACGTGGCTGAGGGCCGGTGTGGAAAGCACATGTCTGAACTGAAGGTTTAAACTGAACAAGGTGAAAAACTGCCACAGCGGTGCATCGTAGTGAGTAGTTCTATACTGGATGACTCAATGTATAGCCAACATAATCACACAAGGGAAAAGCATTAACCTTCATCACCATCTTGCAAAGATCTGACACAAATTCCCCTCACTCTTCCATAGTCAAGTTCCAAACAGAGAGCTGAGGGACATTTACTTGCCGAATGTTTGGCACAGCACCACAAAATCATCAGTCAGGTATAAGAATCCCTACCACCTACCTATCATATCAGAGTCTCGTCATTTAAAAATACTGAAAGGCAGTGTGAGTATTTCTACAGAAGAGGACACCTACCTGCGTCATTAGGAGATACAGTTTTCCATGCAGCTTTGTTAGCTTGTGGAACATCTTCACTCTGCTCTCAATCATGTGATAAAGCACTCCCAGCTGGGTAACAAGGTCTGGCAGCTGTTGGATACACAGGTGGATCAGTTGAAGGTAAAATCACTTCAGCAGCACAAAACACCCAAACAAGTCAACACTTGAAGATGAGATGAAACTTCGCTAAGGTACACCTTAGGTCAGCCAAAAGGTACACAACACTTCATATGAAGGCTATGGGGAATGTCCCAGGTTAAGTTTTTCTCTCTTTAAGAATAAGTGGTCTGTATAGCCTTACAGGTCAGGGGATACGTAGTTTGAAAATCAAAATGTTGGCCTGCTAACGGGGCTATGGTTAATGTCACAGGACGCCAAAAAAAACAATAGATTAATGGATATTTAGCTACTAGATATGATATTTTGGTCATCATAATAGTAAATCACATAATGTATGTGGTGTGGCGGAGCTAATGACTGCGATTAAATATGAATGTCAACAAAGGGAAGCGATATTTACAGAAGGCTGCTGCATATTTATATGCTTGCGTTGCTCAAGGGAAGCACATGTGGACTGTGGAGAGCCTAAAGTGTGCGTCTGTACAGAAGTCATTTCAGGACGTCACGCAAGCATTAACAAAGTGGAGTCTGAGGGCCTTCTATCAGCAGCACAGACAGAGTGTGGTGTAAGTGGAGAGCGGACTCACCGATGCCAGGTATGATGTGTGGTGCATGAGCACAGCCTTGAGCCACCGCACCATTAAAACAGCCCTGTGGGAAGGAACAAATGTATATGCTGTCAGGAGGTGCCTGATCGTAAAGATCAATTTTATCATGGAAAATAAAAAAATAAGCAGGTCTGACATAAGTCACTGTGACTAATGTGTAATATCTACATACATAAGCTAATGAAATGCTTAGAGTAGATCTGCCAAGCCTCAACTTACGTAAAAGGGTGCCCTTGAAGTCTCTTTGTGATCTACAGAAAAAGAGATAAAAGGACAGATTAAAAACTGAAGTAAATCATTCAACAGTTACCACAACGTCACTTAGAAATCCTGATAGTGTGGCAGAAGGTCTGGGCCTCAGTCTTTTTGTCATAAAACAAAAAAAGATATCGCTATCTTGACATATTTTCATGGAAAACTGACACTCACCTCTTCTACCAAAGGTAAAACGGCAGGTAGGGGTAACCGAGCAACCGTCTTCTTTATCACCATCTCTTTGCGAGTCTGAAAAACTTTCTGTAGGAGGGAAAAAGAAAACAATTTATAAAAAGTTTGCCAAGTTTAAATGGAGGTTCATGATGACACCTAGGTGAGCTTAATACGACTTTCAGACGTGGTTTTAAAAATGTCTTGGGGGTTGAATTGAAATTTTCACACACAAATCAATTTCAGTTCTTGCTGATAGTACACATTTGCCTTTTAAACCTTTTAAATGGAAAAAGCACAATCTTTGCAAAAACAAATCACTTTGGTTTTTCATCTTGCCAAACTGAACGTTTCATTTCAGAGCCCACTCTGAGATGAACACTTACATTTAGGATGTTGGCGTCACTGCTCTCCAGGCCCTGCACCAGCAGCACTGCAAAATTGTCCATCTGTAAAGAGATCGCCCCTTTAGGAGCTCCCTTCTCCTTGGAAACTGAAGACAGATCGATTTCACCTATTCGCTCCGCTATCGACATCTACAGGAGAAGAGACAGATCTTAGGTCAACAGGAATGAGCTGATATCTGTTCACACGCTATTTATATCTATCAAATTTACAGTTTTATTACCACATCACAAAAAATAAGTCTGGGAGTGCAAAAAAAGCCAAATGGCAACATAACACTGTGTAATATATGTGAACATATGAGCGGAAAGGATTTCAGATTTATTCTTCACTACATTAAACTGAATGTGTAATGTAAACTTGAAATTAAGTACATCAATGAAGATGTGTCCAAAAGAGTGAACTGACAAAGAAAGAGTACACTGTCATAGTCAATATGCTCTTACATTTAAAACCGTGTCCTCTTTATCACATCACACAGCCAGTAGATGTCCTAAGAAGGACAACTGGCTGTTCATTATTGATGTGTGACTCATACCTGTACCAACACTGGGTGCCAACATTGTGGTTATCATGAAAATGTTAGTCTGTGCTAAAAAGTCACCAGACAATAAAAAGATGCAGTGAGCCACTGTTTTGTTCATCTTCATTAACCCTGTACCCACCTCTTTGGTGTCTGTATCTTTTTTCCTCTTCTCTGATCCCTGTGACGTCCCCTTGACTGGGGCCTGGTGACCAGGAAGGCCTGGGACCAGCACTCTGCTATTGGTGTTCACAATTGGGGTTTTCACCTAGAACAGGAAATAAAATCATGGTTTCATCTTCAGTCACATTCAGAGGTTATCTACAGTGTGCATGGATTTGAAAATAAGACCATATAAGATCCAGAGGACATGCAAGCATGCAGAATACATTTATCTAATTGAAACATATTCAAAGAAAGTAATAATTGATACCTTAGAAACTGCAGTTTCAATTGAAAGGGATAAGCTGGTCTGAACATCCCGGGTCAAACAGATGTGTCTCTCTGCAGTGTTGATCTCCTGTAAAGACGGGGGGAAGGAGCAGGGCAGGGAGGGAAAAAAAGACAGTTTGACCACCACAGGCTTCTAAGGCTAGTAATAAACATATCTGAAGCTACTAACAATGGATGGTGTCCATCTTCAAATTTAAAAATTCACTAATGAAGACAAGAAATAGGAATGGATTGTATTTTCAGCAAAACCTGAACCTAACCTAAAATATATCATAAAGGAAGACATTAGGCATTTAGTATCACTACATTTAATCATCACCATTCCCCCCTTGTGACTCATTAACTGTGCACCCAGTTGTCAATCACAGACACTAATGTCTCTGGATCCTGCTTGCTTTCAAATACAGCTCCATTTTGTTCTAATTACAATAGGTTTGTTCAAAAACATGTCCTTGAGAAGTCTGACAACAGAGGCTGTGCTGATCCTGTATAATGGAAGCTATATAACCAACATATGGACTACAAGTCAAAACCATAGGTTTCAGATATTTTTGGGTAAATTTAAATGATTATTCATCTTACTATATATTCTACTTCCTATTGCTTATACAACAACATGCACACAATCTGTGCTCTTATAAAGTAGATGTGGAGAAGAACTTCTATTACATCAGCTGGTCAAAACATGACTGTCCAAGTAAATCTATATGGTGGTCCAACCCTAGTAGAGAGAGACATATGCTTTTTTGCATCCTCCTGTGTACTCACCACTTTCTCCATGACAGGCTGTAGGTGGTTGCCATATGCAAGCAGTACGCTCTGTGTACCAGCTCCGAGGGCAGCAGCCAGCAGTGGGATGGGGACTGGGGAGTCCTTTGTGTCAGACATCTGCACCGTACATGAGGGTGACAAGGGCTTCTTACAGGGCCTGTAGGGACAGATGTTCAGACAGGCCATGAGCACACATGTATGCAACACTGAAGAAAATGTGTAAGATGAGATTTATTATCCAACAACAGGATGCCACAGAACACACTTCTTCAGAGGAGAGAGATGAGTAATCCCTGACCCGTTTAATCTTTTGGCAGTGCAATGTTGATTAACGTCCATCAGGGGGCGCTACATCGAATGTGAGCGAATGAACAATTATGAACAGCACTTTCAACCTCAATGGAGGCCCTCTGTATCATAACATCTTTAATTAAGTTTTAATAGCACAATTCAGGATTGAACTATCGTAGAAGAGCAACCCCAGAATTTCAGTTGTGCTGCTGCTGCTGAATTTATTTCAATCAAATGTTTGGTTTTAGGTCATGGACATACTCAGAAGAATAAGTCAAAACTCAGGAGTGGAATACAAACTGTCTCTTAAACAAGAAAAAAGAATGGCTTTTCCTGTTGTCTAATACAGTGTAGAGTGATTTTACGGTCTTACCCATTTAAAAAGTGCTCAAAGAGATGCAACTGCCCATCCTTACACACTACTGCCATCCTCAGCGCCTGTGGAAAACACCACACACACACATTTGGATATTGTAAACATGTGATCTAAATGGGAATTTCCTATAGAACAACATAATCACATCACATAGAGGAACATTATAGCTTGGCTTCAGGCATGCTTAAATCCTTAAAGTTTGCTCAAATAAACTTGAATGCAGACCTACAGGGTTAAACGCTTCATTTTGAGTTTGTATATTATTCAAGAACACCCATATTCTAAGGTCAGCGCTGTATTCACAGAGCAAATCTAACACAGTTCAGTACAAAATAAATGTATGATTACAGCACTGAGCGTATACAAGATGTTTGTCCACTCTGACCTCTTCCTTGCTGTTCGATGTGACGAGGTCGATGTGTTGTGGCTCGTCTGTCAGCGTGAAGGACACCACTGAATTCTTGTCCTTTCCATCCTCTCGTACTTGCCTACAATCAGACGTCATCATGTCAGTTCCATGAAAACAAACATGGCTATCAAGGCTGGTCAACAGCAGGACGTTTTAAATGAAGTGTTTACAATACAGCGTCACTAACCCCCAAACACTCACCAAACACTGAGCAGTCGATCATGTGCAGCACCAGACAGGAAATACAGACCATTGCTGTCTGGAGGTCTCGTGGTGGCAAAGCACAGGGTCGTCACAGCCGTGGAGTGGCCTGTGAACTTCTGCAGGGGAACAATGACAAAGAGCACGGCGGCTGAGTCAGTTCTGTTTGAGGTGTCAGGCCCATGTTTGACTGCTTTACAAGACTCGCTGTTTCTCTTCAACTCAACTTAGAATGAACAATTTCATATTTCATATAAAACAATAAGAACAACATGGATATCAATCAGCTGACTAAACAAAGACACTCACCCTGTAAACCTCCTTGGTGTCCAAGTCCCACATCTTGATGACCTGACCAGCTGAAAGCAGCAGTTTGCCATCAGGGCTCACAGACAGACTGGTCACTGCTGCACGGTCCGCCTTCCACTTACTGTGGAGAACAAGAAAGAGACAATGATAAACTGTCTGTGCTTGTTATAGAAGTTTGGGGGGTTTTAAGTACATTTTATGGGATTATATTTACTCTTGTTGACAATATTCCATAGCATTGTATTTGTTCTTTAATGTCAGATCAAACTTCATCTGTTTTCTTTTTTTTAAGAACTGTACCAGACTCTGAATTTGTTAGTCAAAGCCGATTTGTCTGTTCAATACGAAGATTCGACTTAGTCTGTCAATCAATATCAGCCGACACGAGTCATGTTTCACTGCGAAACTCACGATTTAATGTCTTTCTTCCCCATGTATGATGTGTAAACATCAGATTCACACACTTAAAGTAAAACGGTGCGTCCTGCTCATAGTTCAGTTATAAAACCCCAGCACCCCACGCAGCATCTTTCCTGCAAAGAGGGGGTTCTACCACAACCTGGTTCTAAGGTAGTTTAGCCAACCTCACTGACAGTCATCACCAGGAGGAGAGAGCGTTGCAGCAGCCAACAGAATGGAGTCACACTGCCCTCTATCAACATAATCTGCTTCCTAATAGTCCTGTGGTCCTTTTAAGACTGTAAAGTTTACAGGCCGCCCTAGCGTTTTTCTTTTTCATATTTAAGTAGGGAGCCTGAAACCTTACATGTACATTCAGATGCACACTATTTACAACTGCACTCCTCCTAATAGCAGCAGGGAAAGCACAGAACAGGTTTAGGGCTCTCTAAACCATTTGTTGCACCACAGACGGACTTTAGTGAGCATCAAGTGAGGATTCATGGGGATATTACCGTTCATGATGGCGCTGCTACTAAATCAGCCACCGGAGCAAAGGGTGTTTATGATGAAATACAGGGATACTAAATGCATGATGGTAGAGCCATCAACGATAGGGCTTGTAAGTGTATTTCAGTGCTTGTGAGTAAAGTGTCAGGTCCTAATGTAGGTGGCAGAGCTGGTTACTTGGGCTGCATCCACATTCTGCCCTTTCAACCTATTTTTCAACGTGATGAGAAGCTGAGACAATAAAATTGCTTTAGCAAAGCAGTAACGGGTTGTTTGAGGTAACACCAGTTCTTACAAAATGCACCACTCTTATTGGAACCAACTACAAGCAGTTTTGGTTTGAGACGCAAGGACAATATGAAAGAAGCTGAAGGTCCCACACATTAGTTTATTTGTGGTGGTCCGCCACAGTATCAACATTGGCCTCCACATATTGATTTTGCATGTGCGTCTCGTTCTCTCTCACTCAAGACAGCACACCGGTCAGTGAATAGCATGACATTATATACTCCGATACAGTGGATGGGGGTGTGGTTTTTAGTCCGCCAGTAAAACCAACAAAAACACAACTATTTAATGCAGTTGGCTTGATCATAACTTCCTCTGCAAAGAAAACAGCCGGCTGGCCTCATCGTCGAGATCAAGCCCCCACAAAGAGCGCCAGGCTTTGAAGCAAGTTTTTGTCGTGGCCAAGCCGTGTAATTACATCGTCAAGTGATGAGCTTGGGACTTTCCCCTAAAAGCTAACATTGTGAAAGACGCTTCTGTAAAACAGTAATAAAAGCCTCACGACCCTGCAAAATGACTTGTTTTACTGTCAAAACTTGAGCAATTCGGTCCAATACAATTTGGAGAGTCTAGAAGAGCCGCCCGATTAAATTCTTTTATCCTCATTCAAGTTAGCTCGACGCTAAACTGGAAGTCTCTCGTGCGCATGCTCGATGGCACCCCAGCTGGACAGCCACCGCCACAATTAAAGTCTGATTCTGTGGGAAACACTGTGTTTTGGAATAAACAGGCCTCCAAAATGTTCTTAACCTTTCTCTGACAACAACTCCAGATCACATATCTGCAACTGGTGGAGAAGTTCAGTATTTCCCCCAGTGTATTTCAGAGAGGGAGCCTTGCATAAAGTTAGGAGAGTCGTCCTTAAATGTCTGAAGTTATCGCACTTGCACATTAGAACAAGTCGAGCAACAGAGGCCAAACATATACGGACTGAGCAGAATGTTAACACAATCACCTTATAACATGGATAACGAGGTGCACTGGGCTCGATCTGATTCAGTTCAGCAGGAGACTTAAATCATTCACACTGTATGTCTGCTATGCAACCATTATTTCGAGGAGCATGTTGTAATATTGGGGCAAAGAAACTTGTTGAGTTTTTACAAGTTCGAAAAGTTGTGGCAAACTACTCAGTCAGTCAAACTCCAATGTAATAATGTTGGCAAAGAGCACTGCAGAAAAAAATGGGCTGGCACCTGACGGTAAGTGATTCTACAACAGCTACAGGTGGACCAATGATACGGAAGCTCTGAAGCTTGTACAATGCATTGAAACTGTCACAGAACACTTCAAAGTTAGAGCTTTTGTCAAATGGAGAATATCCTTCTTGAAAGTTGTACTGCTCAACTATAATAGCACATACGTGGGAAGAGAGGAGGATAACTGATAAACTGACTCACACAAGAAACATAATCTAAGTATGAGACTATTTCAACCTGGTAGAAGGTAAAAGTGTAGTATTTTTTTTTTCAATGTAACATTTCATTAACAATGATGTTATAGCAAATATGGTCACTACATATAAAGACAGAATAATATTTCATGTCTGCCAAAATGTTCTACATCCAGGCTTTATAGACTATGTACAAAAACATCTAAATTGTATGCAGCATTTCAGAACGAAAGGTATTATAGATTTAATAACAGGCAGGCTTATTGTACTTTTACCTCACATTAGCATCCAATCTTAGGATCTTTCTTGGCATCTATAGAAAGAAAGCCCCAAAGCTTCATCCGCCCATCTCTAATAACAGCCAAAATGAAACTAAGGTGCTATCTCTTATAAAGCTTTTGTCTGTTTGTCTGAAATAATTTCACATCACTGTGTTTTTGTAGATTTTTAAGACCAACAGAGCGGAGACTTTGTTGTTGAGAAAACTGAAATAAAACCTCAGTTTTCACACTTTATCCAACTCCCTAGTACAGACTGCCGCTCTTACTTGATGTGGTATTTCTCAGGATGCCAATTAGATTTGGAACATAAAAATATAACTCCTTCCCGCAAATGTGTTTGGTTTAGACCGTACTGCACACACATCTCATTCCAAAATCGAGAGACACTACTACATTCTTTCCTGTATTTATTTTTTAATACATACAGTATCTCAACTAACAAACTAATTACTGACCTTCGTGTCTTGCCTGTCTGCAAGTCCCACTCTACAATGTTTGTATCATCTGAGCCACTGTACAAAATACTGTCTTCAGGGTGCCACTGGACACAATTCACTGCTCCACTATGGCCTCCATCCTGGCAGAGACAGAAAGTGACAGCAATGGTAAACAAATCACCCTGTAAATCAAATTAAACACCAACACAACAGTAATGCTTACAGGTTTACACTTTGACAAATGCATGTTCTTTTTAATACCATTTTTCCACAATTTCACATGCCAAGGTATGGCTTTCTACAAAATAAACCATCTCCTCTATAGACTATGTTGCTCAAGTCAGGATGTGTAGAGTGTGTTCAGCCTCAGACTCACCAGGGTACAGTGCAGAGATCCCTTTGCCGTACTGTAGATGAGCACACTGCCCGCTGCTGTGCCCATAGCCAGCAGGTCTGCCTTCTCCTCCACCTGCCCGGCCTCTGATTTTCTCTTCTTCCTCTGAGGTCCCTCCTGAAACAGTGTGCATTTGTAATGTTAACCTACTTCAATATTACAAATAACTAGTATGAGGCATGCCAGGTACACCTCGAGGCTGGACCTGTACTTGTACTTAAAATCTTAATTTAATAAAAATTGAATTTATTTGCCATTCTACACAAACAGTGACAGCTCAGTAAAAGCAAATGTTGCCTGCGACTGCTGCCAATTGATATTTTAACAATTAGCTAGCTTAAAACTCCCCCAACTATTAAGCATGGGGCAGTACTGCTGTTACATTTCAGGGACACGCCATTTTTGTTTAAAACAAGATAAGCAGCAATTATGATTCAGTGGTTACATTTTGGTCAAACACTAAATCGCTTGACTTGTGTGGAACGATTAGCACATTGGAAAACTTTTTGAACCTCTGCTTCCAGAAGTGTCATGGTGGCACACGCTTCTGTAGCTCTGATCGGCTAGTGCTAACTTCAATAACGAGTTTATTCGCACTACTGAAGGTCTACAAAAGATGAGAAATAATTGGTTGGATTAATGTAGCTGCGATAAGTATTCCTTAGAGTTAGTTCACCCTGAAAGACCAAATTTAGGTATTGTCCATGTTTTCTTGACTACCATGTGGGACTAACATGTGCGTCCTGCGCAGCTGTTGAAAGCTAGCTGACGGCTAACTCGGCTGCCTGCTAAGCAACCTGCGTCAGACACACATAAAGCGCCTGTGTGAACACATAGCCGAGTGCTCCACGACTTCAGAGCCATTTCTTTTGTGAACTGTTACATTACTCCTGTTTTAGCTTGTCCACTTCTATGGGAAAATCGCACAAACAGCTTGCTAAGGCCTCGCTAGCATCTGTAGCTAACAGCAGGGAATTCCATATCAGTCTCAACGTACCTTGACTGTCCGGCATGGTCCCCAGGTTATGCAGATACAAGTGGCACTCAAATGGGCTGAAGGCACATATTCTTGATGAAGTGTTTTACTATCTGTGTTCCAAATGCGAAGTCTGCCATCCTGGGCACACAATGCTAAGTACTGTCGTGATTTGGGTGAAAAAACGCAGGGTAGCTGCAGCGAAGAACTGCCACCACCGGCCGCCATTTCTGAAGCACTGCTTGAGTCTGCGTGCGTGGTTTACACCAACCAC
Source organism: Lagodon rhomboides (assembly GCA_039737535.1). NCBI lineage: Eukaryota > Metazoa > Chordata > Actinopteri > Spariformes > Sparidae > Lagodon > Lagodon rhomboides. The sequence continues at coordinate 5,178,497 of CM077801.1, forward strand.
GTGTGGCTCTGTGCGGACATGCGCGCTAGCGCGTCCGGCGCACCGCCCTCCCATTGGCTGCTATCAGACAACAAGCGGCTGGATTGATGCTGCCTTCAGGTCTCCTCGTTACAGCCGAGGCCTCCATTTCTATAACGTTCTTTCTGTTTCTTTTGTGTCTCCTGCGTGCCACAGGTGTTTGTTATATTAAAAGTGAACTGCTAAATATATATACTTTTTATGACTTAAGTTTCGAACTATATTTGCAATCATAACGTTGGACTGAATGAATGGAAATGGCTGCAGTCAATTATGGCATGCAAGTGCGCAATTTCTTTTTATACATAACACATCAAGTTGGAAATGCGCGCACATATGGATCCGCCCTCTCATCAGCAGTTCTTTACAGAGAGTCATGGCCACAACCGAGAGGAAGTCGAAGAAAATGAAAATTTCTGGCACAGGAAACGAGGTGTTCGTGTCGGAGGCGGGAGGTATTTCCATTCACATTGTACTTGTACGAGCAGTCCGAGGACAGTGAAAGTCCATGCATCCATCAGCATTACGTACTAGTGTAACTGCAGTATTTGTACAAAAAATGAGTGATGATGCAGACTAAATAAAGTATAATTATTTAAACCGCCCACAGTGTATGCAGGTACAGCCGGAAGGAGTAGCTGAGAAAATTATTCGGCTACTATTTTGATCATAGATGAAGTCATTTTTCAGGTAAAAAAAAATGTCATTGTTCCAGCCCCCTGAATGAGAAGATTTTTTTCTGCTTTTCCTTTAAATGATTTTTCTGCCATTTGTTTTTTTAATATAAATTTTGAGGTTTGCACTGTTGGCTGGACAAACTAACAAAAAGGGTGTGAAAGTGTCATTTTGGCTCCTGAATGCTGTGACAACATTTCTCGCTATTTTCGATGAATGGGGGAAATAATCTGCAGATTTTATACATAATAGATATTAGCATCAGTCCAGTCCAAAATAGTTCAAACTGAGGTCCACATCAACCCACTGCAACAGTAAAACCCTGCTTTTAAGTACATTCACGAGTATTAATAATAATAATAATAATAATAATAATATAGTGATACACTATGTTATAGTTAATTGCTTTATTAAAAGCATTTTCCTGACTATACTCACAAACACTATACATATTTTGATGCCACATTTATTTTATATTTACTTTTTATATTATCCAACTCAGAAGTATTCACATATGTTTATGAAATCAAAAATCTAATTTCAGCAGGAAAAAAAGACCCATGTTTTTTATATTATATTGTATATGTTTTTCACCTTGAAACCAGACTTAGTTGTTCTATAACAACAGATGGGTTATGTATTCTCGGTTATAGTACAGAAAATGCAATTAGGACACATTCTGACTGTAATAAGACTGTTGGACTGTTGAAGTGTAATGTCTAATTGAGTTTGGCATAAATACAATATATCAATTTAATGTATTTGACTATTCATTTGAGTAATCAATTGGTTGATTGATAGAAAAGTAACTGGTTATCATTTTGATCATAGTTGAAGTCATTTTTCAGGTACAAACTTAATTGTTCCAGCCTCCTCGATGAGAAGGTTTATCTGCTTTTCCTTTAAAGGGGAGTTGCAGGCTCCCCTCCAGTTAGTCAGAACCGAAGAAGCCTCCTGGATCAGAGGTGAAACATCTTCCAGAACCTGAAACACGTCCAGTTGCCTCCGATCCAGCACTCAGAATTCCCCTGACCTGGATGACTGAGGACCTTCATCAGAACAATAACGACACCGCCATCTGCTGGCAGGCTTACATCACTACGCGTGTCGCTCTGTTATGACGTCTTTCACGTGGGCTCCTCCAGCATGGTGACCTCCGCGGACTGTAAACCAGCTGAGAGGAGGGAAGACGAGCGACACACTGTGAGGTGGAGTAAGTGGAGTCTCTCGGGCTGTAGCGCTCTCAGGACACAGGCTTTCATTTCATTTCAAACACTGTGTGATAATCTGAAGAGATGGCTGTGCACGTGCCTTTTGCTGGACTTGTGTTAATGAACAGACTGGTCAGACTGAGCACACCCGGCCAGAGGCGTCTCAGTAACAGGATCATACTTGTAAAACTCCATAAATGTCTGAGGGAAATAAGAACTATCTCAACTGGTTCTGTGAAATGGACCAAAGGTGAGGAGGACGGCTCAGACCCTGCACCCCCGAGCACCGCGCTGACCTCCAGACAAGCGCTGCTGTCGAGAAGGAGGCGACCCCTGTCCCCCCTGGAGAGGATCAGTGGCCTTCTGCCCCAGGACGCTCTGAGCCCTGAGGTGAGGCAGCTGAGGGAGCAGAACCAGCAAGACACCGAGCAGGACCCGGACACCCAGCTGTCAGTCACAAGCTGTGCACAGGAGGAAAGTGGACATGGGACAATTTCAGAAAAGGAGGATTTAGAAAAATTAGACACTCAGCTGAAGGAAACTCTTCAAGAGGTCAAAAGTTCGACATCACCCACTCTTCCTGGGGAGAGGCTGCATGTGGCGGGTCAGAACCAGCAAGACACTGGACAGGACACAGACACCCAGGTGTCCGTCACAAACTGTGCAGCAGAGGAAAGTGGACACGGGACAATTCGTGACAATGAGGATTCAGAAACCTTAGACGCTGAGTTGAAGACTCTTCCTGGGGAGAGGCTGCTGGTGTTCGGGGAGCTGCTTGTGGCGGAGTATCGTAGGAAAGGGCGGGTGGAGTTCAGGAAGATGTTCAAGCTTCAGGCAGGGGCTCGTCTGCAGAGCAGCTGGGGGATCATCCTGCACGATGACATAGCCGGGCAGCCCGCAGGTCGGTTCCTGAGGACGAGCAGGGGGGTCCCCATCCTCACCCGTCGGGCCAGTCTGCAGGACTATGTGCTGTTTATGAAGAGGGGGCCAGCCATCACCTACCCCAAGGTACAGCATCTGTGTGTGTGCCGCAGTCCTGTCCATTGCTTACAGATATTGTATGTTTTATTCCTTCCTCTCTGTTACCAGGATGCAGCTACCATGCTGATGATGATGGATGTGACAGAGGGAGACTGTGTGTTGGAGTCAGGCTCGGGGTCCGGGGCCATGTCCCTGTTCCTGTCCAGAGCAGGTCTGCACCCATCACACTGTCATTGTCTCACTTTGGCTTTTTTTTTCTTTGAAGACTAAAAAGGAAGCAAATAGTTTCAGAACGTAGATGTACTTGAGGTAATTATACGAAGCTTGAACACATTGTGCTGAGCAGTAAATCAAGATGATTAAAGTCTCATCCTCATTAAATTAAGATATTTTATATTCTCTTTAAACCGCCAAAGGCAGCAACTAAAACAGCACAGTAGTGGAAGGTGATTGAGACATTGTGAGTTTAAGTTTTTGGCTCTAAATCACATCACATAATCACCGCCAGTCAACAGTGGGAGCCTCCTGCTCTTCCAGCCAGGGACAGATGCTCCTTTCCGGGCAGAAGTGTGACGAAAAGTCGCTAGGACAGACAGGGTGACAGCGACTCATAATTCCATATATAAGATGCCAACGACACCACCTGCTGCAACATTACTGTTGTTCAGTCTTGTAATGTTGCGTAAGTGGTGCTTACCCTTCCACACAGATGCCGTCTCGCCTCTGTAGTGGCTCTGTTAATGTTACTGTCCTCTGCTGGCGGATCCTGCCTCTGCATCTTTCATACTGATGGTCTAAACGTCTTGACAAGGCAGTGTGAAAGGGTCTAATGAAGTAGGGAACACCTTGTGTCCAGCTGTTAAACTTGCGAAATGAGCAATTTTTGCATATTTATATATTCTGCTATTGTTAACGAGGGAGAAGTAGGAGGTGCCGTTTTAAGGATTTTGAGGTTGTAATCTTTTTTCTGCAAAGATCATGCCAGACACATGTTACAAATTTCAAAATATGCTTCAATACACATGTGGAGGGGATCTTTAAAATCATGTTATCATTTTCCGAAGTTATTGTAAGCACAATTTAATTAAAAACTAAAATGTCAGTTGTTAAAGTTTTTGTGTTAAGACTTTTTTCTGATTCATTGCATCTCAGAGAACTCAGTTATTTGCCTTGAACTTCACTGTGATCACCTATATACGTTGATATACATAAATGGTGACAAAATGTTAATATTGCAATATTAATTTCAGCCGCATCCTCCTGCCTGTGTATCACACGGAAGAAGGGGCAAGAAGAGTCTTTAAAAAGTCTTCCTTTCCATGACATAACAAAACTCTCCATTAAAAATACACTTTTAGCTCCAACTATTATCACTAGTGGCTATGTAACATTATGATAATTGTTTGCCACTAAAATTAAACATTTGCTGGAAAGTTCATGGGCAGAGAACTGACACTCAATTAGAAATAGAACCTACGGACGTTAAATACATGTAGTATATAAATACATACATCTAGTCTGGGTCCACACCATCAAGACTGACTTAAACTATTTCAGTTAGGGTTGACAATCTCCTCTAAAAGCATCAGGAAGAGTCATTTTAAAAAAGGTTCATGTATATTTGAAAATCTGTGTGCAGTATATTCCTGTATTCTATAATGACATGTCATCACACAGACTATGTGTGCTCATAGTGTGTCTATGTGTTTCCCAGTGGGCTCTAAGGGCCGCGTGCTGAGCGTGGACATCAGGGAGGACCACCTCAAGCGAGCTGCGCAGAACTACAGCCAGTGGAGGACATCGTGGAACCTGCGACGGGGCGAGGAGTGGCCCGACAACGTCCAGTTTCACAACGCCGACCTCCGCACGGCCTCCCCGCTGCTGGCTGGATGGGGATTCCATGCGGTCAGTGGAGAGAGTTTAAACTATTCAACCATACATCAGCACCTGATCATGCGTGTTAAGACTCTGGGAATGACGTTTTGTGACACGTGCTCATTCATTGGATGGATTATGTCCGTTGCAGGTTGCTCTTGACCTGATCAACGCTCACCTGGTTTTACCCGCTGTGACTCCACACCTGCACCCCGGAGCTGTGTGTGCCGTCTACGTCCCCAAGTCTGTATCTCCTCTATTTCACTGTCGCCTTTCAAGCGAAATGAAATGACCTTGTATACACCGAGCTCTTAGAAAGTGCAGTAGCTAGCTATATAGAATAGCAGGGAATGGAAACACTCAAGTAAAGTACAAGTACCTTAAATGTTACGTACAGTACTTGATGTACTTGGGTTTTGGGCACAGTGCATCTACCACTGGTTGTCATGCTAGGTTTCCAAAGTATGTACCCAATACTTGATTTATTATTAAGTATGCAGAATACAGAATGCAGCACATGCCACATACAATCTGAAGTTCACATCTAGTCAGAGTCCATCCTTCATAGCAATGCTAGGAACATATCTTTAGGATGTTTTTTTAAATGACCAAAGCAGTCATGCATACTCAAACCGTTCACATACTCACCGTTCATCCACACACAGTGATATTTGCAAAGGATTACGTTGTGGAGAGATTCACAGTTTGTGGTTACTTGTTTTTCAAATTGATGAATATTACATTAAAAATGAAATGTCCGCTTATTTTCATTTTGAGCTGTAATGCCACATCAGAACAGCCGTTAACTGCTCTCTGACTGTCCCTTTCTAACGCAGTATAACACAGGTCATTGAACTGCTAGAAGGGCTTCGATGCTTGCGGTACCCTTTGCTGTGTGAACACGTCATAGAGGTTCCGATCCGGGATTGGATGGTAGCGCCGGCCCTCCAGAAGGATGGGAGCCACTGCGTCAGTAAAGCTCCGACCCAGGATGAAGACCAGAGGGTGGAGACTCTGGATGAGACTGACACAGGTGATATAAAGTGATGTAGCAGACCACCGTGTTGGTGTTTATTTGTGATTTATGAGCATTCCTTGCTTAGTTTTACTTTTATACTGTATTTCAGAAGAGACAACCCCAAACCAACACCCAGCCTTTGGGAGTATTCCCTACATTGCAAGACCTCATCCTGAACAACTGAGCCACACAGGTCAGACATCGCAACTGTTATGATCGCAGTCTAACCAATTTAAATACATAATAAATAAAAACTCATTGTCTACGTTTCCATCTTCAGCTTTCCTGGTGAAACTGAGGAAGTGTGTGCAGTAGCTGCTCCGCCTCTGAGGAACCTTGGACAAAAATGATTGTTACACATCCACCAAATAATATTCTGTGCATCAATGTATGAATAAATTACATCTTAATGTTTATTTTGGTGTATTTTTCCATGTACTTGAATGAAAACTATATTATGTAAATGTCAAGCCAAAGATGTCTTATAATAAATGATCAGTGAGTTTAGTGAGATTGGCTCTGTAAATTAAATAAAGTAAAGGATCACTGAATGATTTACAGGAATTTCCTGCATGTAAAGAGCAGCGCATTTACAAAACAAAGGCGGGATGCTGGGGCTGTGATATAACAGGGCAGCCAAGTTACATGCATACAAGCAGGTTGTAATAAACTATGTCAAAAAGACAAAGTTCAAGCATTTATTCAGAACTCAAGAGGCAGTGTTGGTTCATCATACAGGCACGTTGGTAACAATAAAACATGCAGTTGGATCCTAGCTTGTAAAAGACTTGACATTTTAACATCTGTGCTTAATAAGTGTCTAACAAATGTTCCCAGAAGTGCTTCAGTTCATAAATAACAAATATATAAATTAATAAATACATAAAGATCTAGAACTCAGTGCAAGTTAAACAAACCCTTACAACACTCTTTGGTGTGTAACATCAATCTCATTGCATGTTTCCATCAGAATATGATGTATGAAATGATATTAGCTCATTCTGACAGCTACGTCCAGTCACTTAAATGGTTAACTTTTTCCTGACCAGTTATATTTGCATTAGAAGAGGTAAACGCAAACCAGCGAGTTACACTTGTGATTAAGGCCTTTACTTTGGAGTGAAAGTGGCGTTCAAGAGGAGAGATGGTGATGAACAGAACAGCCCCCTCAGGGCAAAGAGAGTGGAGGTGGCGTGATGCTTTACTCCTCACTGATCCAGTCCATGGATGTGTCGTATGAGGACCCAGAGGAACACTTGTCTCCTAACAAAGAGGGAAGATAGAAAAATAGAGTTTAGTACAAGTGAGCTATCCGGTTTCTGTCCAAATCTGCCACGACTGTTCTGAACATTGGCAGAAACAGTAAAGCCTTCATAGGGTTGCCCCTGAAACCATTTAGACGAGGTGATGAAATACCCTGATTGTAACACATCCCCTATCATGATCAATACTAGATTAGTAATCACAAATTAATTTCCTTTTTCCTCAAAGTTTAATGTTGTCATGCCTACTAGGGCTGTCACTTTTTTAAAAAATCAAGTTCAGATGAATTTGAATTGCTCACTAGTGTCCTCATAGCAAACAACACAATATTACTAGCTGAATTGATAGGTCCAGGGTCAATAGAGCGTGCAATAGGTCAAGCTGATGGTGAAGTTTTAGAGCGCCCTCTGCTGGATCACAAGGCAAACTACTTCAAATGGTCTGTTGCGCTTATAGACTGTACATTTTGATTTTCGAACAGGTATGTGAATGAAAAGGGCACAAATGACCCCAGGTACACAGGTGTATTCCATAGGTGTCTCTCCAAGCAGACATCAGGAAGACAACTTTAAAAAGACACATAAAATGTAGCTTATGTAACTGCATTACGAGGAGTCATCAATGTGATCCTTTACAAATGGAAGTCAGAATCACAGGGATAAAGATTCACTTTCTAATCCTGCCTCGTGAAACACCTCCCAGGTGTAATCCAGCTAAATCACCTCTCTACAAAATCCACACAGTCAGTTTAAGGAGGTGAGGTTTGGTTAATATAGCTGCTCCTCACGGCAGACGTTACATTTTTAATCAACATAAATAACAGCAGTGATGATTTCATGAATATGCACAGCACATCAAATGTGAATGTCATTGTCATATAGTCTGGGACTGTAAAAAGAAATCATCTTGACAGACATTGCAATGAGTGGAATTTTTTTGCATTTCATTTGCACTGAAATAACTTTAAAGATGATGATGGGATTTTTGCTCATGTTTGTACAAAATGTTATATTGGCTTTTTGTGACACAAAATACCTTGATCAAAAAAGGGCAGTTCCTGAAAATTACAATATAGTAATTGACCAGATTGCAATTTTGATCATATTTGATTAATCAGGCAGCCCCACTGCCATCTTTACAGTCAATCTTATCTTATTTTTCAACATGCTGCATCGAGCATGTTTAAAAACAAAAAAGTTTTCCCCTAAGCTTTTTGTAGGGGATGTTATGTGTACCTACTCGGAACCTCATCCACGCAGCAAGAGGACGAATGCTGTGTCTGGATTTTGGTCTCCATCGCCTTCCCGAGAGAGGCTCTGGGTGGAGTTGTCTCCAAACTCAATATGGAGGTGAATGGGTGTGGGAAGGCAGGGCTTGATGTCTGACCAGAAGGTCCTCTGGAGGGTGACGAGAAGCCTGGGCCCTGATGTAACCTGGTGCCACGGTTACAGAGGGCACAGGATAGTGGAGAGGCAGAGGGCCCACGGGGAAAGGTAGTGTTGTCTTGGTCACCATACTGCCGCTGGGCGCCGCTGTGGTGCTCTGACCGCTCTCGCTTCCACATGAAGTGAGAGGGCACGATGGCCATCACCTGGAGGACAAAGATAGGGAGACACAGACCAGGATATAAATAAATACAGCTTTAACAAGAAAAAAAAAAGATGGATCTGCTATTATGAAACCAAGGCAATAAAAATTGTCCAGTGCAGCGAAAACACTATTTATCAGCCTCCTCAGGCAATCATACTTAAGTGTACCTCTTCACAGCAGCGCCTGCTGACAGCAGCTCTGAAGTTGATGCGGGCCCACAGCAAGTCTCGCTGCTGGAGGAAGCGGGGAAACTGCTTCCTCCAGTTCTTGCCCAGTGCCCATGGAAAAATCTCATATTTAATCTCCTCCTCGTCCTCCTCCATGGTGTTGGCAAGATAACTAGCAATTGGGAACATTTGCTAAATTTAGGGTTACAGATTTGCCAGCAGTGTCACACAAGCAGAGCTGCAACTAACGACTACTTTCTCAAATGAATAGATTAGTCGTTTGCGATACAGAATGTCAGAAAATGGTGAAAAATGTGTTTCCCAAAGCTGAATATCTCCACAAATGTCTCATTTTGTCCACAACTCAAAGATATTCAGTCATAGAGGACTACAGAAACCAGAAAATATTCACACAGGAAGCTGGAAGAATTTGGATTCTTTTTTTTTTTTACAAGGTTCACATTGAATGAAAAAAAAAACAAGATACAAAAGCAGAATTCCAATGTTTTTCTTTCAAACTTACAGTGCAATGAATAAATTCTTCCTGGTGTATTCAGCAATAGTGAAGTGGGCCCTTTTGAAGTACACAAAGGTCATGGCTAGAAGGTACTGTAGAATAAGTGAGAAACATTGGGGGTCAGTTAATTGTTAGCATCATAAAGCTTCAGAGAGATTGTGTCACTTTCAACAAAACATTTGCCTAACAATTTACCTTGTCAGTCATTTTACAGCAACAATCCATCCACAGAAATTCCCGGATCAGGTCATCATCTGTTTAAAAAAAAAGGAAAAAACCCCTTCAATATCAGATGCCAAATATTCTTCATTCTTTCAAGTTTAAAAGTAGGATTCATCATTTCATCATTTGGATGCTACTGAATTGAAACATGCTTTTCATAAGGCTATTCCTTTACCTAAAAGTCTGAAGAATGAAGCCATTTCCTGCATCTGGATGACAATAGTTGGTGGTGTGGACATTTTGGTGTGATACATCTCATCTCTACGCTGGCTCTGCTGGCTCTTCCCTGGTGGGCCCTGGGTGTCCTGGCCATTGGATCTCTTGACCCGGAGACATCTTCTCATTTGGATGGAGTGTGAACCGCTGGGTTTGACCCGGACAGTTACTGATGGGGGAGTCTGGCACCACCTGTGAGTATGCTTCCTCATGTTTCAGCTTAGACCATCCGTAGTGAAGAGGTCTGTGCTGTGTTCTCAGAGGAAATGGAGGTAAATTATGAGAATGAAACATCACAAAGAGCACTGAATACTTTATATTGTTTGTTTAATATACACCAAACATTATTACACCCACTAACTACATCTTAAAGAGGACCAGACACTAATCTAGCTGCCACCTAGCATACTTTCGTTCTTTACGTTCGACAGAGTCCATCTTGAGGGAAGCTAACTGTTATGCTAACTTTAATGTTACTTCATTGTGTACTTCTCAACTACGTCGGGCTCAAAAACAGGCCTTAAAGTTAATCATGTTAAATGTAATATAAACGACAGATACTGCTGTTGTAGTGAAAGTTTAACATCGTCCTCACCTCCAGAGCTCTCCTCCTCGACCCGAATGAAGCCGAGTTAACGTTAAGGTTACAACCTAGAGAACCGAAGAGATGTTACTACGGTCTGTGTCAGTGACAAAACCTGACCGAATATAATAGCGCTAAAAGTGAATAATTGCAATTAAAAACAGGACAGAATACTAATTACAAGGTTTTACAATGCTAAAACTGAGAATAAAGCAGTCATCAGTTGTTAAAGGGCACTGACCGGAGAAGACGGTCGTTCGGGAGCGCGCTTCAGGACCCGCGCTAATCGATCAGCAGTACACCTGCACGCGGGGGCGCGCATGCCAACCAACCGCGCTTCTTCTTCTTCTTCTTCTTCTTCTTCTTCTTCTTCTTCTTCTTCTTCTTCTTCTTCTTCTTCTTCTTCTTCTTCTTCAAGTAATACTGCAAACACCACATCCTCTCTCACATGTTGGCTATTTAAATCGAAATGTTAAAATATTAAGATAAAAGAAAAAGGCCAATAAAGAATAGGCCAAAATAAAACGAATTGCCCAAGATTCATATTTTCACTACCAGTTGTTTGACTTCATAGTCTAGGCTACACGATTGAGTCATGTACAATAAAAAAATAACTTAAATACATGATAATAGCCTAATCTGACCTATTTCTGTTATTTTCAGTAACTTTTAAGGCTATATTGCATGGAATAATAAGCCAGACAACCCAGGTGATTGTGAATATTTGTAAAGTTAGGCTTAAACCAGCTGGTTCTTTCAATTATTATTGTAAAAACAGCAATGCATTTAATTGTGACATCACAGAGACTACAGATACAGAAACAAAATAAACATTATAGACAAGGGAATGCAATGGCAAAACAATTACCGTAGTTTGAATGAGTACATGCTGACAAAAACGGTCTGAGATAAGGCTAAAAGTCATTTTTGGACCTTTTTGATTTTTGATCTGAATCCTGGAGTGAGGCAAAAAGTAAAAGGTACATCTGTCATACTAAACAGATTCAGTTTGTACTAATTTATAGGCTACAATATGTGTGAAAGGGCTGATATAACCAGAATTATGTCTTTAAAGAGTAAACAAATGGAGGGATTTTAAATGTCTTCACCTGCAAATCATTTTAGTTAATATAGTATATAGTTAATTTAGGGTGCATGGTGTTATTTTCCTCAGCAAAATTAAAAACGAAAGCCTAATAGGAAAGACTGATCTTTTACTGCAGCAGGTCAGAGGTAGTTCAAGTTATTTTAAATCTTGCCTCACTGTTCCAGTGAACTGATGCTAGATATAGAGGTTTAAAGAAGATCAGCAAAGCACCAAAATAACTTACAACTGTATTACAAAGGTATCTGAGCCTGTTTTTAGATGCTATGTGTAATGGAAACATTATTGGTGCTTATTTAAATTTTCTGTATCATGTTGCTGATTGCATAGTGTTGATGCATGTTATCTGTATACAACTGCAACTACAAATAATACAGTTAAAAAGAAGCACGTTCAGCTTTTTTAAAACTCTTGACTGTTTTGTAATTTTTTTCTTTTATTTGTTTTGTTTTGTTTTACAATGGAAATGGCTGAACAGGGCTAATTGGGGAGATATTGTTTTGCAGGCTATAAAAAGCCACCTGAGGCCAGCCCGCATTACCCAAATGAGCTTATGGTCTTACGAGTAGGTGAGTTTATGCTTTAACGTGACATATGTGCATGCTGAGAAGTTCGCTGAAAGCCTCACTAATCCTCTCAGCTGCTTGTCCTTTGAAAGGTACGGGAGGATGTGTTTCAGAGCAGGATCCAACACATTTTTTGATGAAATGACCATCAATCTGTGGATTTATTTTGCCTATCAATGACAGGTAGGAGGGATTTGTAAAATGGATTTATCAATATTTTGTTTTGGTTGCATCATCGTTGAGAGGGATCTTATCAGACTCGACAACCTCAGCCATCTGAAAATGACAGATACAGCAGGTGGCTAAGGACCTTGGCTATTCTTTGCATAATTTCCTGCAATGCTGTGCTGGCGTCTCTAAGAAGAGAGAAAAATCTGCTTGTATTTAAACAGACATCGGAAATGGGCTGCTCACCATCCAAAGGTAACAATTTGGGCATTTTGGGTCCCATGAGGAAGGGGAGAATGCTGCCCCCTGCACCTCAAGAAAGCCCCAGAGAGTCCCACTTTGATAATGGAGAGAATTGTAATCCAACTGGATGGACAAATGGGGATACAAACGAGAGGAAGGCAGTCGGACAAACCCAGGCATCTCAGAGAGAGGCTCATATGTCACCACAAAAAAAGAGATCTGTGACTGAGCTAGCTCCTGAAGCAGTAAACACGGATAAATTGGGAAGTCAAGGAAAGGACAACAACACAGTTTCACAGAGGAAAGAGAAAAACATTGATAAGCAGGATGTGACAGAAAAAAAGCCTGGCAGGAAACCTAAGAAAAATACTAGAGGTATTAAAGTGCTAAAAAAGAAAGACAAGGACAACGAAAAACCAGCTACAGAACAGAAAGTGGACTTCCCAGAGCCTTTGGTACAAGCTCACCAAGCTGCTTATGCCTTTTTGAATCCCAGCATAACCAAATATGACATTCTACTTGGACTTTTGGAACAAGCCACCCAAACACAGGTTTCTGTACAGCCTATGGTTGCTTTTATGGCTCTACGCTATGAGGAAATAATTCATGGGCTGGAAGAGATTGCAGATGAGGGAGAAAAAGTTTTAAAAGAAAATGGAGAGCATCTCGCCTGGCCAAGTCAAATGAAAAACCTCTCATCTTCCACACCTCTGAAGTCTGGCTGTGCTAATGTTGAGCCCCCTCCGGATTTGTTGCAGCAGCTGCTTCAGTACACCACACAGAGAATGCGAAATGTGAGTCAGACTGTTGGTGGAATTGGGGACTCTGCTTTAGAGGAGGCGGTGGAGTACTTTGCCTCTGTCTCAGAAGTTTTAGAGGAGAAACTAAAAGGCAAACGTGCAGTAGAGACTAGGCTAATGCAACTCTTATCTCGCATTGAACTCGCCTCTCTTCGCAAGCCAGGGCCTGAGGACCCTGCTCTCTTTAGTGAGGACAGTGGTATTGGGGCTGAGAATGAATCTCTTGCTGGATCTGAAAGACGACACAGACGAGAGAGTTGTGAGTCTAGTGGGACCAATAGAACTACTCCTGTCAGTCCTATGGGAAACACCTCCGTGAACATAAGGCAAGGAGTGTCAAGGCAAAAGGTTAGAAGAAAAATAACTCCAAGTGTCTCTCTCACCTCACTCAACTCTTTAGGTTCTACATGTACCATAATGGCTAATGAACAAAGAGACTCAGTATTAGGATCAGTCTCCTTAGATGATGGGGAAGACGATGACAATGATGAGGATGAGGAGGTGGATAGAGGCATGGGAGCTGTGCAAGTAGGGTTTATAAAACGATCAAATTCTTCACCTGACAGCGAACAACGCCCACACCGCCTACCTCCAAAGCGCATAGAGAATCCTAAAAATGTAGAAATGACTGTCAAAATGAAAAATGCTATAAGTGGTAGGATACAGTTTGTCCCATCACAGAGCTCTAGTGCCAAAACAAAGGTAGCTGGCAGTCCGAAAACTAGTAGGCGCCAGTGGACGGATGAGGAGGAACGATCTCCAAGGAGGCCTCAAACGGCAGCGCCTATTCGGAAGGCAGTGGCAAAAAAGACCCCAGTGGTTATGGAACGACGTTCCCGGTCGGCAGACTCCCTCCGGAGCAAAGGTGAAGATCCTACTCTGCTTGAACTTGACAGAACCCAGAAAGATATAAACCAGAGGTTGCAGAGGATGAATAAAACCAAGACAGGTGGAAACACTAGGACTGCACAACCTAAACAAAGTCAAGTAACGTCACCAGCACAGTCTCCAGCAATAAATCGCAAACATCCTTCATTAGGCAAGAGCAACAATCCCCAACCACTTCAAGACAAAGCAGGCCTTGAAAGTCACAACAACAAAAAACAGACTGTAAACAGTGATGTCGAAGAAGATAAATCAAAGAACGTGAACACATCCAAGGGTCCTATTAAAGCCACCCCACCCCCGAGCCCTCCTTTATCACCACGACCGTCTTCGGGCCTTTACAGAGGGCGGAACTCGGTCAAAAAACTGATTGACACCTTCAGTCAGGGAATAGAGGATCTAGATGGCACTAAGGTTCTGGGGCCTCTGAGAGGAGTACAAAAGTGTGGTGTTCCTGTTTTACCTGGTTTAGGAAATGTAGGAGCTGTGCTTAGTGCTGGGTTAACCAGTTGTAGACCTGAATCTTCTTCACTGGAGAAAAACGATTATTTTGATCTTGATAGTCTTCCTCCACCTCCTCCTGAAGTATTAATGGACAATTCCTTTGAAAGTGCCCAGAGTCTTTCAAGTAGTGTAGCAGATGAAGGGGCTACGAAAGTCAGAAAATCACCTGTATTAAAAAGGGCTGCATTATCGCAACGACTGAGGGCCTCAGTTCAGTCAGTAACAGTGCTGCCAAGTAAAGGAGGCCTACCACAGGCATCCAAGGTTATTTCTCTTGCCAAAGCTGATCAAAAAGACATATCTGCTCACTCAAAAGCCAATGCACCAGGTGTTCAACTGATGATAGACCCAGGAGAGGAAAATGATTCCTTGAACCGGCAAGCCAGAAAGGTCATTCAAGAATTAGCTGATACTCAAGATGGTGGTAACCTTTCAGTGCTTGGCCCTAGCACTACAGTGTCGACAGTGCCTCCTTCAATAGGTAGCAGCCAACCACCTGCCACCCCACCCATGTCAAGGGGACGAATGTTGCCAACCACACCTTCTACACCACCAGGCAGCAGTCTACATCGAAGACTTCCCAGTCCCCACAACTTCAAAAGGCAACCTACACCGACCTCTTCAGCTAGTCCCCCTGTTAACAGGAAAGTCCCCACACCACCAGCAGTTCATAGGAGACTCCCCAGTCCACCTGTTGCAAAGCAGAATATTTCTAACTCAAATCCATCCTCCTCCTACCCTTTCAAAGCACCGTCTCCACCAGCCTCTCCAAAAGTGCAAAGATGGTCAAGGGAGAACAGTAGTGAAGACTCATCTAGTGCTCGGACGATTACTAATGCACGTTCGGTCTTTTGCCCCGCATCTCCATCCCTGTTTGAGGCCCAACCTTGTCCAGTTCCCCGACCCCCTCAAGCTTGGACGTCAACAGGAGTCTCTTTTCTGTCACGGTCTTGGGGGAGTCGTGGGAGGTTTCCTGTATCTTTTCAAGGACCACGACCCTTCATCCGACGTAGCCATTCAGACCGGAGGCCAAGTCTAAGTCTGCCACCAACATCAACTGGCATTTCAGTAGCTGAGACTTGTGGAAGTGAGCCAGCAATATATTCAAAGGGGTAAGTGTTTAACATGTTTCTATGTTACACATCTTAAATCCTTAAATATGGGTTACAATTCAATGTTTGGTACTTAAATTTAATGCCACATTCCTTTTAAATGTTTTGATGATATGCTGATATTATGGTTTGCAAAGGTACTCAAATTCTCAAAAAGGAATCTTTAATTACCAGCCCCAACCAGTATTGGCTGGTAAAGTTTTATCCTTGTGAGTGTGTGTGTGTGCATCATAATGGCAAAATGTGACTCTGGAGACACCTTATTTAGTGGAAACTAATACCAGGTTAGCCAGGTGTTTATATGTTTATCTGTTTTTTGTTAGCAGGGATAAGCTATAAAATGAACCAATTTACCTCCTAAATGACAGCAACTCATTCTAGGAATCATCCAGCTTCTTTTTCTGAGAAAGTTACCTGGAAAATTTCTGAATTCTGAAGGAAAGTGAGGGAGCCGTTAAATACATATTACCAACTGTAAACTCACTGGCTTACCTTTTAACATAGCTGATGCAAATACAGTTAAGGTTTTAAGTAATACATTTATTGATGTAAGAATTACCAAAGCAGACAAATTTCATTCTTAATAAACAGTAGTATCAACCGCTACTGCAATTAACTTTGAAGGTGACAGAAAATTTAGATAATACACAATATTATTGCATGAACCCAATTACCCAGCCTCTGTATGTACACAATATAATAACTTCACAACTTGACTATGTCTACTAATTTGATTTGTCATATAGAGACATCAGCTTGAAAGTATAACAGTATTTAAGATATAAAGCCAATCTTTTGAATCTCTTTTTTGTTTAACTCTCTCTATTATGTATTTTTCTTGCTATTTTACCAAGGGTTATTTTTCACAATAGTCTCAAAAATTAAAAGTGGAAGTGTAATTTTAGGGTGGTTTGCACCTGCCTGCCCTTGCATGCTTTCTTAAAGAGATACTGAGTGAACTCTTACGTCAGTCACTTTACGAGCTTATGCCATCTTTCCTGTTTATACCTGACACAAACCCACCTGGCCCACTTCCCTAATTGCTAACGACAACATTCTTCATTCACTTCTGTAGGCTGGATGACGAACCAACCAGGGATGATGAATTATGGGGTAGCCAATCAGACCTCAGAGCTACACCACGCTCTGCATCACACCCGGACCTGTGTGTTGTTGGACAGTCTTTGCACAGAGACTAAAGGGGCCAATGGAGGACCAGTGGGATTATGGATTAGGAGGCCTTACCAAGGATTTAACATAGTGATGTTTATTCCACTGGGCAGGAGGGTAGAGCTAATTCTACTCACTGTGCCACAGTAACACACCTCCACAATGTTTATAATCAAGTGTGGGAAAAAAATGTTTGTATTTATTGGAGTGGATGTGCATCTTTGTATTCATACTTTTATATATATATATGTTGTCTGTACAAAAGCACGCTGCTGAATTTTATTCGTGCATTGTATGTTTCTCAGGGGGAAATGCATATTATTTCTTGTTTACAATTTATGGAATTCTCCCAGCACCTGACTTCATAACATCACTACTGATTTGTGAACGTATAACATTCAGTTAATTCAGTTCAGAGGTCACATATTCAATATACTGTGTAGTTTCCTTGTGACTCAATGTGCAAAAGTGGCTTACTCAATTGTTATTGGTTTAGAAAATAAGAAAAATAGTCCACATTGTGTTATGGAGTAGTATTGCTCCATCTGCTGTCAAGCCAAGGCCAATCGCAACTTTTTTAATCTTTAAACTTTTTTAGTTTTTATCAATTGTTATTTTTCCATTTCATGTTTCATTTTTATGATTTGTTAATAAAAAAAAGCTCCTTCAACCATATATCTCCTATTATTAATTTGATTAATGAATTAACTAATTAGTTACTTGTTTAACTAATACCAAATGTGCTTTAGGGCACTTTCATTATCTTGGGGTACTTGCAAGGGGCATTAAAAAGTGTTCAGAATTGATGGAGCAGAGGCTGAGATATACTGATTTTCAGTCCCTACTGCAATTCCCATAGTGCACTCAACAGCAATTTTCTGTAGATCCTGCCAATTTACTTTTTTTTTTTTTTTTAATTTTACTCTACTTTTTCACTTACTCTGGTTCGCTTAGCAGGTTTACTGTTAAGTCTTAGTTCAAATCCAACACAACCTGATCATGGTTGCTGCTACAGAGACTCAAAAGACATTTAACAACTGTATTCATAAGCTCAGTAATAGTCTGTTACAAGTAAACTGCTCTCCATGTGTACTGTATAATGCTTTGAGGTCTCTTTAGCATTGTTTTGCATGTGCTAATGAGAGGCAGGTGGTATTTTATAAAAAATGCTTCACTTCCCCAGACCAAACCATAGCCACAGAAAGACAAATAGTTAAAACCACAAGAAAACTATGCTGAGCAGTTTTTGGACAAGCTCTGGCATTGTTTTGACCGTTTGGCGATGCAAGCAGGAAATGCTTGTTCTATCATTTCAAAACAACTAACTGGGATTCTGTTTCTTTGGCATTTTTCAGAATTACCAAATGTGGTTAGCAAGAGCTTACACTTTCTACAGAGCAAAGTGCCCTTTAACAACAACCAGCTAAATCACTGTCACTATTCCAGAGGAAATGTGCATACAAGGTCACCTAATTGTAAAGGGAGAAGCAATAATCGTGATCTCTAAGTGCACTGGGCAGTGGTAATTGTGGTACAGACCTTTAAGAACACTTAAATACCAGATTTGTGTGCAGCTGGAAATGGTTTGTTATAAAATGTCACAGGAAGTTGAGGATACAGTTCTTGGGTTTCTTTGGTGGAGAGTATTCAACAATAAGATATCCAACAATTTACATCTGTAGTAACCGAACAGCTTCATCATTATGTCTCATGCCACATCAACAATGTCAGAATTCCTTTAAACCAGAAGATGCCAAACTCAGGCTTGTTTTACATCATTTAATACATGCAAAGAAAGTTTCCAGACATTATCAAAATTGGATTACAATAATGTCTGCACCCTGTTTCAGGCTGATGGAGAGCCTGAGAGTGAAATCATTCCCTGTCCAGCACCTGTGACTGAGCACTTGGCTGCATATATATTTTCTTCTGAGAGAATCACGTATTGAAACGAAGGTGCACTGAAGATTGTTTTTCATCTATTGAATAAATCATGTTTTCTTTCTAACAAATTAATTAAATAGTGATATAACACAACAACAGAACTCTGTTGGCAAGCAAAAACTCAACATGATTGCACCACACTCTCATCAGAGGATGAAAGGACCTGAACAAATACGTAATAATCTTATACTTTAGCAGCAGGGTCAATTCAAGTTTCCTTTCAGAATATTTATATAACATTATGAGCTCATATTGTACTGCTCTTGCTCATTGGACTGGAAAGTGTCATTTATAATATCAGACTAAAAGTCAAATATGCTTAAAAACATCATTCATAGATTTTTAATGCTGACAAATGGAAACCCCATTAAATATTATAGCTTTCTGCAAAAAAAAGCTCTCTTTGTATTGACTTTTTATAACTCAAATTTCCAAGGGTCAAGATTTCTGAGTACTTTCACTTCACATTATTTAATCAAAGCCCATCATCCTCCCTTTCATTTCATCTTTCGGAGACACTTCCTATTCATTTGCATCGAGGCTGCATATAACTTTGGAAGCAGTGTTGTGCTTGAGTTCCGACGGTGTCGGAGAAACCTGCAAAGGTCCTGTTGTTAAGTTCCCCTCACAGGAACTGAAGCTGCCAGATGATGAATACTGAGATGAATAGAAACTTACAGCCTGTGCTCTTATATGACCCTGGCACACACTCGGTCATATTGCTCTCTCGGCTTCAACACACCATCAGTGAAGCTGTTTCGAGGTGGAGGACAATTGCTCCTGGTTTCTCTTTGCATAACGACTCCCCTAATGCAGCAAACTGTCTCTGGAACAAAGATTTTTTTCACACTCAGCCTTTTCTGTTTTGTTGTACAGACACCGTCCGTGAGGGTCAAATGCAGTAGGATTCATGCCAGAAAGAAACATTTATTAAACACTACATTCTTCCATAAGTGACCATTGTTGGAATCAATGGTTTTGGTTTCTAAATACAGAAAATGGTGTCTATATACCTTTAACTCATGATAATTCTAATTATAAAATTATATATAAAAAACATAACAATTATAAAATATTTTATAAAATGCAGGCATGTCTTCATTTCATCACATTTATAAAAAAATATTTTTCATTCCACACTTGAATTATTTAAAGTCGTATGGCAGTCAAACAATTATTTTATCTTTTAATTATCTTTTAATTATTTATTATTTTATTTTATGTTATTTTATTCTGTTTCAGTTTAGTCAATTTTGTTCAATATTTTCAAATCTTATTAATTCATATTCTCAAAACTTCAATCAATTTTATCCAAATTAAACCTTTTCTCAGTTTCAAATGCTCAAACTAGAAACCGTTGCAGTCGATTTCTCTAAGTTGTTTAACTTACCTAATAAACTACTTACAGTAGCTTGCCAGCTAACATTAACACGCTATGAAGCAGGCAGATGTAACTGTAAAAGCATGAGGAAGTTACTGTAAACAAAAGTTGCGATTAGTTCTGCACCTAACAAAGAACTTAGGATGATAAGGATGAACGATTCTTCCTTGGAAAATACATTGGGACTTTTTGATCATCTTATGGAAAGTTTGGTGATGTATTTATTTTCTTGAAAATGAAGAAAGTTGTATATAAATGGGAAATACCAACAACAAGATTTTTTGGAAGAATACCTAAAATGTGACATGCTGAACGATGTTTGCCACAAACATAAAACAGCCAACCATTAACTCTTTCATTCATCTGTAGGGGTAGAAACCCTTTCACTAAGAGCATATACATAATATTATGACATTGAATATTTATTTAAATTATGTCAAAAATACACATGAGAAAAGATTTTCTCACTGCAGCTGATGGGAGAAGATGTTATCAGTTCTAAGAACCCTTTTTTTTCTCTCTATTATCTGCTAAATAAGAAATGAACTCGAGCACAAAGCTGTTAAAATGGCCTCTTTTGCTTCCTCTTAATGAAAACAACCCTCCACTGAACTGAGCTGCTGTAATCTGATTGGTGGATTAGTAATCTACCCACAGGTTAACTCTCTTGGTAACAAGGAAAGAGCACATGAAGCCCTGCCTGCAATGAAACGTGTCCTCCACCAGAGGAGTATCTCACTCCACCATCCATCTCCCATCATCCCTCTGTAGTCACATGAAACCTGCTGAGGATTCACAAACACACATAGGATGCAAATCAAATGCACTCTAATCTCACTTTGTTATCCCGAGACAAACATATACCATTATCAGTGAATTCTCCAATGTGCCAGACAGCGTGCTGAATGAGATATTCTGCCTCTGAAGCACAATTTCCAAATGTAGAAACAGTGAAGATGACATGCATGTGATGATATCTGATAAATCTACTGGGTCTGTATCCTTTCATGAAGGATGTGAATACAAATGTGTGGATTATACCAAAGGAATTACACTGAGTAAAATAATCTTCATGTTGGCAATGTTGACATAAAACAATCTTAAACTTATTAATAATGATGTTGGGTTTACTCTCGTTGTCTCTATTTCCCCAGGGAGTCTTAGAAAAGCCTTTTAGATTAATCTTGTGTTGCTTTTTGATGGAAAATTATACTTTAATGTAAAAATAGCTGCAATATCCACACCAAGCAAGGAAAAAACAAAAGCTATGTTTTAATTGTTCTACCTGCCTTGAAGCCTTTGTGGACTGTATTTGATCAATGTTTGACAGCTCAGTAGGTTTATAAACTCAACATCATTTTACAATTTAGGTCACCAAATACAGTCATTCCTCTTGAGGGCTGATGAGACAATACGTTCACATTTACATGAATAAAAAATACCTGCTGGGTATGACTTTATTTTTAGAAATAAAACAATCCATCCAAAAGCCTCATGGATAAATTATGTACATGCACACAGAGAACACTTTCCCACAAACCATCCGGGATTCATGAGAAGCATGATATAATTTATCTCATTCTGATTTTGTGTGAATGTGGTCTGCCCGTGTTCTCAGGTAAATCTTACATTTACTGTTTCTTAGCGTGTAAGTCTCAATGGCCACACAGAGTGCAGTACTGTCATAGCACCACTGTGCTGGCCTCCATTTACTTCCTTAAAATCTAATGCTGAAGGCAAATGAAATAAGAAGAGCTGGGAGACTAAAAACGGCTTTATCCCGTGTAAATAATTCAACTCCTTTTGAACTCTAAGTTGTTTTTATTATATGAAGACGGCCACTGGGATCACTTTTTTGCCCTTGTTGAGGAGAAAGAATTACAATTTGCAGTGCTACAAAGACACACAACAATGGGGATGTGAATGGATCCATAAATAAAATGTGAAGTCTATTTAATGTATGCTACTAACAACCAATTCATGTGATCTCAGTTCTTTTCTTCTTTTGAACATCTACACTAACAGGACTAAGAGTCCATAGCTATGGCGAGGCATTGCTTTAGGCTATATGCTAATGCAATCAGGCTAAAATGCTCATAAGGTTAAACTCACAGTATGTAATTTTTGCCACTAGAGGTCTCTCAATCAAAACAAAACAAAAGATATAATGAGTACGGGATCATGGGAGTTACTGTCGTCATTGTTAAACAGCCACCATTGCTGATGAACCAGCCTGACCCAGGTTAAAAAATGGCCAAGGCCAAGGTAATGTTTTAAAGTTTCATTCCTGTTACATTTAGTCATGGTGGCCGACTTAATTCTTACTCTCTGATTCTCCTGAAAGTTATAGCAACAGGTGACCATTACCTTTAAGAAAATTACACTTCTCTGAGTTTGAAGATTGGTGTAAACATTTCGGGTAATGCAAGTACATAACTCAAGAAAATATTTTGGCTACAGCAAATTTCCAGTTGTTTTTATTCATTTTAATGCAAAAATGTTACATATTACATCTTCAACATCATGCTAATTTTAGGTATAATATTTACCTTGTGATTAAGTGTGTTGCATGCAAATATTTAAATAAAGTACAACCAAAGGTGAAGTAAATGTCATTAGTTCTGCAGGTATGTGGTATCTTGTGTCTTCATCAGGTTAGAGGATCACCAAAGTTAAAACAGTTATAACAAAGTTATAACAATTCATTCTGAAGGTAAAATGAATGTCCGACAGCATGGCAATCAATCCAGTAGTTGGTATAAAATGAAAAATGTCTGTATAAAATTTCATGGCAGTACATCAAATAGCTGGTAAGATATTTTTAGCTGGACCAAAGTGGTGGATCGTCTGTCCACCCAGAGTCTTGACTCACAGCTAACGTGGATACAAAATGCTACCACGCCTATAAACCAGCTTCATAGCTTGCAGGGAGGGACCATTTTCCACTGACTTTTTGATGAAAAGTTTCTTTTGAAACTTGGCTCTTCTGTTGCACACACGCCAGATTAAATTACTACAGAGCCCCAAGGAAAAAAATAAGATGCTGGATCCCCTGTACACCCAGTCTATGTGCACTGCATACAGCTTATCCACGCTGGAATACTACCTGATTTGTTGTGTGGTAATTTGATTAAACACACATTAATTTAGTCTTATAAATAGATTTTTACACAAGAGACCTCTTCCAGACAGAGCCTCTATATAGCTAATTAAGCAGGACCCACTTTAAGGCCCCTATCATGTCAATTGAAGTTGAGTTTTAGTGGTAATAATATCATATTCCCAAACACAATTTCAGGTGCAGTTTAAGGGCCCTCTTGAGCTCTTGTTACGCAGTTTCACCATCCAGTCAGTTGTTTTTCAGAATGTAAAGTGGGGCTCATCAATATGCCAGTGTCATTGTCAGTTAAAGATAAATATCTGTCTTAACTATGATATTAGCTAAGATTAGCATACGCTACTGGTCACACTAGACCAAGAAAGGTTGGAGCAAAACCTCTGAATGTATTAACTCTGCTGCTTTTGGGACAAAGAGAATAATCATCACACAATTAACCCAGTCTGACATCAAAATGTATAATAGCTACACTGCCACAGTGCACAATAGTTGTAGTTTCACAATAATTGCTCTAAAAATGTTGGATACTTTTTATTTTATTTTTATTTTTAACTAGATTTTATCCTGCCTATTATTATCTATTGTCCTGCATTACGTGACTAACACGTTTTCGTCTGTGTGTCCAGCATGGGAGCTTTGGACTTGTGAATATGGTGCATTTAGTAAAGCAAAAATTGTTTTCCATGCTTGGAGCAATCAATAAAAAGCATTGTATAAAGCCCAAGGAGATCAATCCCCCATTGGCGCATGTGTAGTAGTATTCTCTGTTTGCGTCACTGGGAGTTATTAGTATCATCGACAGGCCCACGGAATAAATGTGTAGTCTAATTTCTGCTGCCTTGGAACACTCTTGGCCAGAACAAAGTGTGATTGTTTTTCTCGAGGGAAAATTTGTCAGCAGCATCAGGAGAGTACAGAACATGCTGTGAAGGCCCTTACAGTATGAGAGCTACAGCTTATGTCTCCCCCTGGGAGACATAATGTTGTTTATACCCTCTACTTTTGAAAAATGGAAACAGTTTTCCTCCGAGGCACAGCAATCACAGGACATTTTTGACCTCAGCATGGGATCGCTGGTCCCTGGCTTCACCATGATAACAACAGGAACTTCATAAGAGACCTTGTAGATCACCTCAATGTGTGGAAACACAGCACTACAATAGTAAGACAAAAAAACAGAATAGTTCAACAGTAAAACATGGACATTTTTGTTCACTAGAGGTACATAAACATTACATATAACAATGTCAAAGGGTAGAAGTGACTGTTTGAAGTATTACCCCTTTTACTCACTTGATTGCCTGATAACCTGCACCTGGAGACTTGCTTGATTTTGTTACTGTCACTGGCAACCACCAATTGGGCTTCTGAGAATAGCAGGAGGGGCCAATGGCGTAGTTCGAGGGGTGGGGCCAACCACCTGGCCGAAAGGTTAAAGATGGGGAGACTGGCACAGAACAGGAGCGAATAAAAAGAAGGCAGAGGTGTGGAGAGACAAAGAGACGTGCAGAACTATGACAGTGGTGTACCAGGCAGGTGGTGAGAGGGAGACTGAAGAGCCGCCACCTTTCCTCTGCTACACTGGACAGCAGGTTTTTTAGAGACTCTTTTAATGTGGATTTTAATATTTTTAAGACTCTTTTAACTGTATACATTCAACAATTGTAAATATTTGAATATATATTTTTATAGTATATTTGAACAGTTTTTACCTTGAATTTTGGCTCTCTGGTCTCATCAGTATTGCTCTCCACCCAATTTTAAAAAACATAAAAAAAAAACCCACCTTTCCCTCTTAAATTACCCCTCCCCCCAACAATATATTTCCTTACTGTGAGTTCAATCTCAAAAGCTTGGTAGTTGTAAATCTTGTGGTCACACATCATTTTGCCCACAATTCCCTTGTGCTAGTATTGTTCAGAGGATGCATGTCTTCCTGCAAATGTATTGACTTAAATGCCGACATTAAATATCTGATGCTAGAAACCTTATTCTGTAACTCTGCAGGAATGACTGACACTATCTCTTTCACAGCTCTTTATTCATCTTTTACGTTTGATTACAGAACATTAAATTCAGTGTGCACAGGCACATACAGTATAACCTAACAAGTTCATACAACAGGAGATTATTTTGGCGGAGGTAGCAGCAGCACAGACGTTTGGCTGTTAACAGCTTACCTACTTAAAAGAAAACTATTTTGCAGTTGAAAACACGGGTACAGTTCACTTACAGCGGTACATCATGTTTATACATGCAGCCACTGACCCAGGAGCTGCCCTCTCCGCTCCGGCCGCCCTGCTAGCTGAGCTACACCTGCACGCTGACAGAACACAAGCAGTCACACGTTCGAAGGTGGCTGCACGCTGCCTGCCAAGAAGTAGGAGAGAAACAGAGACGGCGTGAATGCACTGATTTGCTTTTTGTTTGTGGCAACAAAAGGAACAGGGAAATATGGTCAAATCCAATTCCAAACAGGTTTTATTACTTAATGCTTTACAACAAAAGAATAATCTGAGTGCTCTAACACACCACCCTCAGCACTGTACATCACTTATTTTTCTATCAATAACGGCTATGTTTTGTTAACTAAATCATTCATGACTATCCCTGTTGATTGACCTCTGTTAACCATTCATTTTATATGTACATATTTCTCTATATATTGACAGCAAGTAAACACTAATGCAATAAGTCTAAACTGTACAATACCTTTTTTTTTTTTTTTTTTTTAAATCATCCCAATGGTCATTTATTTAATTGAGCACTTTATAGGCTTTTGAACTGGAAGAAATGTTGCAATGGCATCTACCACAAGAAATTCAAGTTATATAGACAATTATGCAGAAATTAACATAGTATGCGCGTTGTTCATATGTAGCGATGTGTGGTGAAGAAGGAAAACAATGGGAAAAATGTCAAGATGGTACGTTTAACATCCACTCCCTGTCATTAACAGGGAGTGGATGTTAAAGACACGCTGCTGATGCACCTGGTGTTTTCTAGTGATGAACATAAATGCGTGGGCACATTCTCTCAGCTGACAAAACTAGGTACAGATTCGTACCTTTTTTCTCTCATATATACAAAGTTTGCAATGCAATTATCATCACATCTCCACCCCCTCCCAAATCAAGCGTGGCACATTAATAATTGGAGGTAAATGGTGAGTGAAATGATGTATTAATGTTGTTCATTATTTTTGGTTTATTTCTCTGTTAATGAGATGGAGCTAAAGTGATATTTGCTAAGTGAGTTCCTCTCATAATTGCTGACAGCACACATTGTAATTCCATGTTTGCACAGCCTGTCAGGAGGTGAAATCAACATTTGCCTTGCTCTGCAGTGTTTCAGTGGATGTCATGGTTCCAACAATTGCATTTGTTGTCTGGATGTGACTGGTTCACACCAGTTCATATAGACAGCACCCACGCTGGCAAAACAATTACAGTAGAGGCACAGACAGCAGCTCGACACAGAAGAACTCATTAATAATGCCATATGTATAACTCCATATGAATTCTAATGTTTGTAGAAGTGAAGACTTATGTAAGTCAGGTGATGAGAGCCTTCTGGCTGCTGGAATTCAAAAACATTTACATTGAATTGCTGGATGATTCATTAATACAAATGGCCAACAATGAATGCTTTTATGGTTGGTTAACTAAATTCCTCATAGTATCAAGCCCATCAAATTAAACAACTAAACAAGACTTCTCATAGCTTTCTAAAATGAGCCGTATGAGTTTTCTGATCCACCGCCTGTGTCATTGAGATTTGGTTAGGTTTGGTCAATTAAATCTTTCAGGGCCAGAAAAAAAAATGTGGTCAAGTTAGAAAGCTCTGGTGTCAAAGTATGCAGCGTTGTAAGATTTGTCTGACAGCCAAATCAGAACCTAGAACCTGCCCAGTTGAGCCACTGTGGATGTTTGGGTGGGTTCTAGGTTCAGCCAAGCACATTTTGTATGTCACAGCATCCAGTCCAACTTCTTTCCTAAGATTTTTAGTGGGGTCTTACACTACTGTACTTGTGCTTGGGTGTCAAGATCCCAACAAACCAAACAAGTGAACATTCTGTTTGTGTGGGACAATGTGGGAAAATTGAGTTAAATTAAAAAGTAAACACTTCTATCCTAACCCTTAGCGTGTAACATATCCTTAGCCCTCGTGTTGACTGAGTAGCATGCTGCTTTTGTATGACCACATGGCATTTTCTTCCAGAGACCAGTGCTAATGTATGAGGGGGAGTGCTGCACAGTGCTGTAAATGTCGCTTATTTCAATTGCTGTTGCCATTCTTAAAGCTGCCTCTTGTTCTTTTGTGGTAGCTTCCATCATATTCTAAATCCTGTTGGCTGTTGTGTAGGCAGCAAAAAACTGTGACAGGTTAACCTGCACTTTCCCCACGTGGAGGCAGTTTGATTGACATCAAGCATGTTCCTGTGATGTCCTGTGATGTTTTCACAGCCATTGTTAAAAGCCATATTTTAGGAAAGCATTTGTCCTGTGTTGGTTTGACTTTTGAAAACTATAGCCAATCAAAATGTGGAACGTTGTACGTGTACATAGGAGTTGAAAATGCTGTTCAGTCTCACGTTAAGCGATGCGTCTGGTCAACCTACCACAAACGAACCTGCTGTACAGTCAAAGGGCAGAAGTGACTGTTTTTAAGTATTTTATTGTTACTGATTGGTTTGTCTGCACTCTGTCACTGCTTGATGTCTGCACTCCCCTTAACTCGCTTGATTGCCTGATAACCTGCAGAACCATGACGGTGGTGTACCAGGCAGGTGGCGAGAGGGAGACTGACGAGCTGCCAACTTTTCTCTGCCACGCTGGACGGCAGGTTTTATTAGAGACTCTTTTAAGCTGGATTTTAATATTTTTAAGACTCTTTTAATTGTATACATTCAAACGATTGTAAACTCTGGTAAACTGTTTTTACCTTGAACTTTGGCTCTTTGGTCTCCTCAGTATTGCTCTCCACCTGGTTGAAACATTTTGTAGT
The DNA here is from genome assembly GCA_039737535.1 of Lagodon rhomboides. NCBI lineage: Eukaryota > Metazoa > Chordata > Actinopteri > Spariformes > Sparidae > Lagodon > Lagodon rhomboides. Next base: position 5,206,836 of record CM077801.1, read on the forward strand.
GTAACATTTAGCATTGGAAAGCCACATAAACTCCTGCTCCAGAGTCCTCAAAGATGGCAGCACATCCTGTGGCAGGAGATTCCTGACACCATAGTAAACCAAAGTATCACTATCTAAAACTCTCCATCTAGCTGAGCTGGTCCAGATTCCATTCATTACACAAAATCCAACACCAAAGCAAATACAAAAGTCCACGGTATTCCTCTTTATCCCATTTACACAGCCTGAATCCTCCGACTGGCTTACAGCTACTGAACCGTATGGTCCAGTGGAATTGAGGAAAAAACATGACCCACCAGCTGCCTTGGATGTCTCTTATCAGGCCCCGTGTGTTCCCAGTGCTGCTCGGAACATGGCAGCTCCCAGATAATACTATCTGATAACCGTCTGTGTCAAATGGCCCTAACCCTGAAGGTGAGCTCCAGCTGGGCTGCACTGATGCAGATGCAGAGATGTGGAAAACATGGCCTAATGGGAGGGGTGTGCATGACGAGCATTCCCAGATTTTTTGGCAAGAGGGCTCACTGGAACATTTCATCTGCAATCCTGCATTTCTGACTAATATCTGTTAAGAGCATTTTGGTCTCATGCAGCACAGATTCTTAGCGAGGCTTTGTGCAAAATAAATTTTGTACATTTGACATCTTATACAGTCTGCTGTAAAAAATGCTTTACAGCTACATAAATGTAAACACTTGGTCACATATTGGGTCACATACTGTATATCCTATATGAACTTGAATACTGTGAATCAGTGATTATATCGAGACAGCATGATGCAGGTATGTACAAGCAATATGTCACCAATACAGTTTGTTGACCATTTATAGAATTGGCTGTTTGTCTCTCAACCAAGTTCTCCCAAACTGAAAAAGGCTGATTAGATTGTTTGCTCCAATGAAACAAAGTTTTCATTCATGAAAATTATGATGACGAATATTCACTGAAGACATTTTTTTCACCACTCAACCGAAATGAAAGGAACCATTGAAAATGAGAACCACGATGAAATGTGTGTCACCAAATGAAGACTAAACTCTGCAGTGAAAGTCTTCCAAGGTTTCATGGCTGTTTTGTAAGTTGAAATAATGTCCTGGAGCAACATCAACTATGATCTTTCAGGAAAAACACAAGTCACAAAGCTATGACAACACAACTACGTGATTGATAAGTTGCAGTGGTGGTCCTGGAACAAGGGGATTTTTGATGGTCTAGGAACAACATCAACCAGATACACCAACCATGTTAACTGCAGAAAACATAGATGGAAACACCTGTAGGCTCAAAATGCTTAGAAGATAGAAAATGATTCCAATGCACAACAAAATGAAATTCAAATTTCAGTGACTGAAAGTAGACTAAACCTAACAAAATGGCAGATGACCAAAAGAGTCAGTGGTTTGATTATAAATGAACATAATGGAACAGCTAAACAAGGGTAAAGGTTATAAACAAACCTTTTTAAGTTATTTATTATCGAGACCATAAGACACCAGAGTTCTTTGTTTGTGCTGTAACTTATTCCATAAAGTGGAGCCTAGTATCACAGTAAAAACACACTGTCCAAGTGTTAACTACTGAAACCACATGAATCCAGTCTGTACAGCACGTTTGAACCGGAAGGTGAGAAATGAAGGTTGTTAAAAAGATGGTCATGAATAAATATTTAAAACCCGTTGAATTCTGAAATATAGCAATAATGGCTCACGTGCAGCAGTAGCTGTTAATGTAATGGTGATCCATGAGGCTTTTTCATTCATGAATGGGGAGGAAATAAGATGTTGAAACATCTTTAAAAAAAATCTATCTATCTATCTATCTATCTATCTATCTATCTATCTATCTATCTATCTATCTATCTATCGTATACTTATATGTGTGTGTATAGTAATATATATATTTATATATGATAGGTATTTTTTTTTAATATGTCAGTCTTGTGCTTTCATTATATCAACATCCCATATGCAGATGCATTCACAAGAGGATCTTCATACTTCTTGCATACACCATGTCTTTCATCTAGTGCAGATCAGCTGCTTCTTGTTTTGTTATCTGCGTACCCTCAGGCCCTCGCACTCTTTCATCTCTTAACAATGTTGATCACACTGAGTCTTGACTCGTTCATTTCTGCTGATTGCTTGCTTGGGAACATTCAAACGGGTTACCCCATGTGTTGATATTTATGTAAATGACTTGATTATTAGATTGCTTCTCTGCGATTGTCAGGTATCGGAAACAGTTGGAGAAGATGAGACGTTTCAGACGTGTTAGGAACTGTACAAAATTATTAGTGGGTTATTTAACTTTTTACATATTTTGCCGAGGGGAGGGTCTGACTTTTTGAGAGAACAGACAAGGGTCTTTACATTTTTTTTTTTATCATCACAATGAATGTTTCCCTTGAATTAGGAAATTGCTAACTAATAATATGACTATTGATATATTAGAAAATGTATGTTTTCATGAATCTATAAAATTTCAAATCAGAATACACCACCATAAATACCAACTACATTTTGAGATATTAGGGAGAGGGTCCACTGGAAATATTCTAACTTTGGAGAGGTTAAATAATGTCCATGGCAGGACTAGGGATAATTGTATGACATGTAATGGCGTGGGATTCTAGCTAAGGGAACAAAGAGGAACATGGGGATGCTGGGGGTTGTTCTGATTGTAAGCTTAATTTGGTTGATGTAGATGTCAGTTGTATTTTATCCCATCTGCATTGGAAAATGACCATATAGGCCAACTATGAAAGCAGCTTATTACGACCTGTATTTAAGTTTATTGTTAGGTGGCGACCTCTAGTGGCTGTAGCAATAATTACAGCAGCAAAGAAGGAAGTCAGGCGAAGTAGCATATGGAGCGACAAAGTCTGCACAAGGAGGAGAATGTTCAGGGAGCTGATCTTGTCCCGTTGTGAAATATAAAATGAAAGGCAAGCTTTTTTTCCCCCTGGCAATGTAGTTAACTGATGTTATGTACATACAGCAAAAGCCCCGTTTACACCAAGCAGTCAAGTTCAGTTCAGTTCATTACACATTAGAACAGTTCATTTTGCAGTTCCATTATTAAAAGTTGTGTGTAGTACAAGAAAAGAACCACTACATGCACTCAGAGCAATTAGTCTCATTGTCTGCACACACTGCCTGTGTGTATGAGCAGCCAGTTGTCTTGCTGCCTGTAGCCTTCCTCAAACACGGCTTGCTCCCTTATTGTAACCAGGGTGTGTGGTTGAGGAAGCGGCAGCTTTGCAACTAATCAAGATCTTCATGAATGATGCAGCGTACCAATCATTTTTAGACAGAGGATTAGCATCCTGTTACCATGGAAAACGCCGGTATCAGTTAAGTGACTGGAAGCACCCATAATTAGATCAAGGCATCATGGAGTTTAGGAATAAGGAGAATACTGAAAGTGCTTTGGTGGCAGTGCAGCTAACGTAGCTCAAGTTAAGTACGTAACTCACATATGTGCAAAGGTTAAGTTACATAAGTAAAGTACCTGTCTTAGCCCGAACCAGGATCTTTTCCTAAACCCAACCAATAATTGTTGTAGCCTTAATCCCGATCTATGGGACTCAATGAATCAGTCCATTGTTAAGGTATGAGGATGAGCTATGTCTGGTTGTTATTTTGGGCTTCCATCCTTTTGCTTTTCTCATCTTTTCTATTTTCTAAATATGTCTGAATAATTTCAATAGAGAACTATGTCCAAGACTTTTTATGTATGTAAAAATGTTAGAGCAAATACAAAAAAACTTTCAAAAACTTTAAGGAGGCTCTTGCTTTTGTTAAAAAAAAAGAAAAGAAAAATGAAATCCCTCCTTGCTTCAATAATTCTTGTACATTCCCTTAATTACTCTAATCCAGTTTTAATTAATTTTTAGAAAGTATATGTTAAGCCATAAGATGCTCTGATTTATACACTTGTTTATTGTTTGTTGTTAAATATTGAGAGCATCATGGGAGTGTGCTGCAACCTATTTTCACTCCCCTGCAGTTTTATCACTTACATATCAGGTCCTCTAATTGGTATTGGAACACACAAGGCTGTATAATTAAATTGTATCCATCTAGATTTGTATGTAAATGTCTCTCATCTCCGCCTGGTGTGAGAGTCAGTCATGTGTCACTTCCATGCCATATTTTCATGCTGGGCGCTAATATGTACGGTATGTGCATGAATCACGCAGCTTCTGAGAAAAAAGCAAGGCTGTGCACATTCAGCATCGAGGTAACTGCACCCACACATAGACACACACACAAATGGCTCACTGACAAGATTGTGGCTTAAAACTGCTATTACAGTTATACGAGGCTGCTGCAAATAAATAAATAAATCTAACCACAGAAAGCTTCTTCATAACTGACTGTATATGTGACTTGTTTTTCTATTAGATGCTGCTGGGCTACACAGGTTTGTTGGTACAGTGCTCCCAACAAAAGTCTCCTATACACTGAGCCACTGTCGTATATATCACGGGTCATTTGCATATAGTTAGCACAATCAAATCTACAATGCCGTGAGAGTTTGGATTTTTAGATTGCCTGAGTATCATGATGATTGGACGAATGCCGATGATTAACAGGAGCAAGTTCAATCAGTCGCCTCCACGAAAACCAGCAATAATGGAAATAAATAGCAGAGAAAGGAAGGGCAAACAGGTCAGTGTTATTAGTATTCAGAGCAGAGGGAGCGAGCGAGGACTCAGCATGGAAGGTATAGATCTCTAAGCTTAAATATGCCCCAACATCCTTAGAGACAAATTGTGTGTTTGTGTTGTATAGGCTATTAGTTCAGAGCATGTGCATAGATCTCTGGGCTTTGTACTCACTCACTGCATGAATGCTAGGGTCCCAGCACAGTGCTGGCATGCTCTGCATCCCAATAATACCATTAGTATTCAGGGTCTGTAAACTCTGCTCGACTAAAAAATCCAGGCAAACTAACAGTGGGCTTGATGAGATGAATGCAGTTAAAGCACAGTTTACCTGCAGGAGCTGATCTTTGGAAAACGTCTGTACTTGCTCTTATGCATAAAGTGACCTAGCTTTGGCATTGTACGTTGTCTTTGTTTCACCACTGTGGGACTCAGAGGTAGTGTTACGCTGCAGGAAAATGGCTGCAACAACTTTCCTGTGCACCGGGTGGCAGTGTTAGAAAAGGGATTCTTGTCATGGTATCTCACACTTCTTTAATGGTGGTGATTATTTCCAGGGAGGTATGATTCACTGCTCACTGCTGTGTTTTGCTGTTTTAAACCTAACCCCTATGTAGACGCAACACGTAAACCAAAGATGGAAGTTTTGCAGGTGTACAACACAACAAGATGTTCATTATCATTAACATTCATTCTTAACAACGCTGTAACTAAATCATCCATCCACCACATGCGTTTTAAAGATAAAGGAGTGCAAGACAGTCAGCAGGTGGTAAAATCAAAAAAAAAAACTTGCATGTACAGCATCATTACACCTTCACTCGAGAGGACAAATTGAGTTCTTCCAAGAGATTGCCTTGTTCCCTGGATGGAGTTGAGAGAAAGTCTGGGGTTCTTCTGACACGGTGTTGCAGGAGCCTTTGTGAAAGGTCAGGTAAGCAGCTGTGACATTGTTCTACTCAGCAAATGTCACAATGTCCCAGGGGTCAATGTGACTGACAGGGGACCTTATCGGGTAGGATAACACCACTTCTGGTGGAGGGCCTTGCAAGGATGTGGTGGTGGAGGGAGAGATAGCAGATGCTGGAGTGGTTCAGACTAATCATGGCCTCCAGTTCTACGGTACATTATCATTAGACCAATATTTTGGTTTGCATAATAATAACAATAATTAATTTCATAATTTTCATTAAGGTAATTAAAATTTATATTACATTTCTTGTCCTATAATGATACGGCTGAAGAGATCTTAATCAGAATCAGAATTCCTTTATTAGTCCTACAAACGGGGACATTTCTGTGTCACAGCAGCCAAAAGACCTGAACTGTGCTTTGGCTGCTGTGACACAGAACACAGACACAGAAACAATAATAATAGTAAAAAATGAACAATATAATACAAAGGTAAGAAATAGAATTAGACTCATAATATGTGCAATATAAACAGTGTAATTATAAACAGTGTGACAGTGTATTGTTATTAATAAATAATAAATATGGGTATGAAAATTGCCCAGTTAGTGCAAACCAAAACAAGAAATGGGTTATCTGGAGACTTTTTATTGCACAGAGCACAAGTGAGCTCTACTGGGATGAGATGCACTGTCACCTCCTGTTGTGTACTGCTAGCTGGTGATGGCTTACTGAAGCCAAATGAAACAAAGTAGTTTGCCCCATTTTTTAGCTGGCCCGCTTTTCAAATAAGGCAGCTTGGGCAGTGGCTGTGAGCTTCAAACCTTGATGGTTTACTTAGCCCTCTAGCATCAGATTTGTATGTGAAGGTTAAAGTTAGAAATTAGTATGCAATGTTAGACTCTCAAGATAGAGTGTCTTGACAAACATTTCACATAATGACAGATGATGACTTTTTGAATGTAATTATTGTAAAACCGGCATGGTTTGGTTAGGTTTAGGCACAAAAATTACTTGATTAGATAAAGGAAAATATCATGCTTTGGGTTAACATAATAATATTATGTACTGTAAGTTCATTTATGTAAGTTATCTTACTTACATATGGGAGTGTGAGCGTAAGCCCGCATTCTTTAGCACATGCAGTTTGACTAATTGAAAATTTTAGTGAATTACAACATTTCACTGATTCAGCCTGTGTGTTATGTTATATCACTCTGAAAATGGAAGCTAGCAAACTATTTAAAATGTCAGCCAGATGATGGTGGTAGAGAAGTAATTAGTACCAAAGATGTTGGAGTAAAATGTAGATTGAAAAACCGACAGACATGAAATGGCAAGGCTAGAAATTAATTAATTTCTAGAAATTATTTATTTTTGTACTTACTTAAACACCAAAGATTGACTAGTTTCTTAGCAAAAACATTTATGTTTTTAAGTAGATTGTTGGATATTGGACTGTCAGAGTTGTACATCATTAAAATGAATGTTCCCATCTATGCAGTAACAAGCTCTAAAAGCTGCAATAGAACTTGATTTGGCTCTGCCATTAACTTTTTATTGAATGTGATATAAACCAAAGAGTTAGTCCTTCAGGGATTGCTGCTGCAAGAATTTATAATTTTGGGTTTGAATGGAGAGGATTAATGGACTCTCCAATAATTTTCATTCCAAGTGGGTATACAGTTCTGGGGAAAGTCTGTACCGTTAAAAAATTTAGTGCAGAAAAATTCTCAATTATAGAATAGCAGCAAAACATAACATATTGGCAGCTTCAATACAAGATTAACAGAAGCTGTACTAGCATTCAAAGTTCCTGATCGAACCCTGTAAGACATTAATGAACAGTGATTCGTGCAGAGCTGAATTACCTGCATGTTATCCCCTCCGCACCCTCCACCCACCTCCTCCTTCAGTTTGTCTCTTCAGCATCGCAGTAGCTGTCGACCCTCTGTGCTTCTTGTGTGTCCTCTCACCTGTAGTGTCACTACTAAAACAGTACTCCAGTACATGTGACTTTCTCTCAGCCGTGTGCACTCTCTCAGCACACTGAGTGGTTTGCATTTGAATCGAGGCTGAATCACGACTGAATACCTGATGAGTAAGGAGTAATATAAAAGAGGAAATTAGAAAATAACATAATAGTGATGGCGTGTAAGCACTGATCTTTAGATGTGTTTAGTCACTGCCCAAGTGGAACAACAGAGGAACAAGATGTAAAGAGTGATTAGCAATTAGACAGCAAACAGCGGCCCATTGCTTTGACGTATGTATCCAGCATAGGACTACTGGCCACTGTAAAATGGACTCACCCTCTTGTTCTATTTTGGTTTCCAACAAACCCTGAGAGAATTGTCTGTCTATTTAGCTGCTTAAAGCCTCACTGCTGTTCAGATGGTTGCTAACTTTGTCTTTTGCTGGTGGGAAGGTAGCTAACAGACTGTCTATTTGAGCTGTTTTTCCTGTTAACAGCTGCCTGGTTAGTTTGAAAACAAGGATAATGAGAGCAGTGAGACAAAATGCAAACAGCGAAGTTATGAGCTGTGATACGATTTCAACAGTGCCTGAGTCATCACCAGCTCTGAGGGTCTGTCACTACGAGCAGACACTTTCACATTGCACATTATTTGACCCATTATTACTAAAACAATACTTGTACAAGTGCAGCTTTAATGTTCTTTTTGCTTTTTGAATAGCATGAGCCTGATACAATAAATAAAGCTGTGCCCTTTATGACACTTTTAAAAAAAATAAAATAATATCAGCTGTGGAGGAGACAATTACATAGATTCCTCCACTGCATTGCCAGCCCCTCTCATTCAGCCAAAAACACTGGTTGGTGTTACGCTGTCTAGTTATCTATCCTCCAGTCTGACCCACAGGGTGTAAAAGCCTTTCATAGCTGGTTTCAAAATCCCTGTCACTACAGGAAACAACACCAACCTTCTAGCTAGCAACCCTAGATGGTGAAAACGGCAAAAAGTTAGTGTAAACCCAACCTGAATGCTCATGGTATGAACCTGATCAAGCCATCAGTTCTTACCTTTTTTTTGCAGGGATAAAGCCATTCTAGTAAAGCAAGCTGTTTTGAGGCCAAAGGTGGGGAGTTGTTATCTTTTAAAACTTTAAAAAACACACTACACGGTGTCTATAATCAGGACTATTACTTTTGTTGCATATTATTAATTTGACCGACATTAGAAAGCTGTGTTTACAGTGATACATTGGGGGAAATGTATCATGTTTTTCCTATCATGGGGGGCCACAGCCTATGACTGTTTCATGCCAGATTTGTTTTGATGATATCTTTTCAGAGCCAGCAATCAGAAAGATTGTCATTTGTACTAGAAATGAATGAACACACCACAGTGCTCACAGAAATGTGAATCTTGCTCATGATCCAAATAAAAGCTAATACAAATCCACTGGCTTGGCAGAAATTTTGAATTATAATTGACTTACTGTACCTTGTAGCACCAGTGCTTCCACACAGCACCTCTGGAAATTGTTTTTCATTTATTTTTCATAGTGGCAACGTTGGCATTTCTCTGGAGTATGATACTTGCTTGGAAAGTGACCATTTCTGGGTGCCTCATGTACAAGTAAGCTGAAACAGCCAATCCCAGTGGGATCCGCAGTCTATATTGTGGAGACCAGGGAAAATACACAAATAACCTGAATACATTTGTTTTTGTTAAGACGCAGTAAAAACAGGTTCTAACCTAAAAGCATGACTCTGAGACCAGGCAGGCAAGCTCAAACTTGAAAACAGGCAAAAGCCAAGCGGGCAGGGGAGATGAGACACATTTATCCGACAGGGGTTGAGGCGAGCAGGCAGGTGTCCAGAAGGCAGGCAGGGGGTCATAACAGGCAACACTCAGGCAGAAAGAGAACATGACTGGAACGCTAGGGAAGAAGCACAACATATGATCAAATGGGGAATGAACAGAAGTGGAATAAATGCTACATATCCCACTGGGCTGATGGGGAAGTGGGAACAGGAAGTGGGTGCAGGTGGGTGGGAATGTTACTGCGTGGCTGGTGGGATCAGCAGGATCTGACATGACAGAAGTGCGGGCAGGAAATAGTAAGACTAGGAACTGTCTAACACTGCCAGAGTTTGCAACAAACGACTTCCAAATTCTTTTCCAGGATACAGCAAAAGAAAAACATAATTTCCTTCATGACATGTTACAGTCAGTTTTAAAACCTCCCTTGTGATCATCCTCGTTTGATGTCAGCTGACTTAACAATTTCACAAATGAACCTAATCAAAGATGATTAACATTTTACATAATGAGAGTTTTGGTTCCTGTTCTGCTCCCCCTGAGCCTTTTGAGCTACCTGGGGTAGCTCAGCTCCTGTCTCCCTCAACAGTATCTCAAGATACCTTCATCAAATTAGCACTTGCGGCTAAACCAACATGATGGTCATTCCACACGCTCACTACCAAGCTCATTACTAGGCTCTTTTCCTCTTTTCAGCAGTAGGTCCCCCTCCGCTCACTCTCATTAACACTTCCCCCTTCCCTGGTACTGTGCCCTCAGCCTGTAATAGGAACAAAGATTAAAACCCTGCTCATCCTTCTTCCTGAAATCTTTAACAATCACAGGCCCGTTTCAAATCTCCCCTTCGTCTCTCAGATCCTCAAAAACACCCACTTAACTTCTGATCTTTCCAGCAAAAGAGGGTCGTCTGTATACAAAGTTTTGTGTGCGTTCTCTGTGAGATTGTTGGCCACACAGGGTCGACATGAGACTGTTCAGTGATAAGTTTAGAAACATGAACAGACCTATAGGAGATGCCCTGTCCGTGAGGATAAAGTGAAACAAGTGAAACCAGTCATCATTTATGTGCATTAACTTACTTCTGTAACAATTAAAAACAAATCACTCTTGACTCTTAGTCCCCAAATGGGTATGACCTATCCAACCAAGCCAACCATCCCCGTACAAGGACTCACTTTTTATACTGCTGCACTAGTGGGACACTGCAAGAAGCAACACTACAAGGTTACTACAGTGTCAGACTTGGACGGAAAATCTTCCATTCCAAGACACATTCCAACATTCCATTCAGCAGCAGATCCCAACATTTGATTCCAAGACACTGTCCAATATTCCATTCCATGACACTTCTGAAAATTCCATTCTTTGACACATCCCAGCATTCCATTCAATGACACATCTCAACATTCAATTATAAGAGACCCTCAAACATTCCATTCAATGACACGTCCCGAGATTCCATTCCATGAGACTTCCGATCATTCCTTTCAATGAGAGTTCCGCTCATTCCTTTCCATGACAGTTCCCAACATGCCACATTCCATGATCTTGCCCACCAATACATTATATGAAACGTTCCAACATTCCATTCCATGACAGTTTAAAGCATTCCATTCAAATGCACTTCCCAACATTCTATTCTATGGCACATCCCGTCATTCTATTCTATGAGACCTCCAAACATTCCATTCTATGACACTTACCAAAATGACTTCAACACTTCATTCCATGACACTGCCCAACACTCCATTATATGAAATATAATATCCAGCAATGTCACTTTTAAACTGTCTGAGAGACATCATTGGAGGCAATTTATCAGATTTCATTCAGCTTCCTCTGGAGCCATAAAAGGCTTTATACTACTTTTGCCACATGCAGTAGTACTCCTCTAGACCTGTAAACACTTTAATGTGTAAAATTAGTGGAGTTACCCTTTAAATCAAATAATACATCACTTTATAGCATAGCTGTTATAGTTAGTAATGGCTCCATCATTTCTTAGACAGACACAAAGTACACTGTTGACCTTTCCTTGGGATTCAGACTAGGTCATGTTGTATTTTCTTCTTTCACATCCCTGAGTTGGATCAAATTTAAAGCATGCCACAGTGGAAGTCATGAGCAAATTTAGTGTGCATGTCCTCGGCTCTGGAACCACTGCAACACAAACAGGAATAACAGAGGATGGCGTAGCCTTCCCCAGGGCACCACTCTGTACAACACACACAGAAACACACTGTAAGTTTGGAAGCTCTATTTGACTCCAAGCTTGGACTTAGATGTGTTTTGTAAATAAAGTGACACCCACTGATCTGTTAACTGTATGCCTGGAAGATATGACTGTTTGCTGTTTGTTTTTTGTCCATGGAGATATTGCTTCTGTTAGTGCGGAGCTGACTCTCAGAAAGTGTTGACTCACAGACAAAAGAATGCATAAAAAAACTAAACTGAAAAGATGAATTAATACATGAGCTAGCCTTGGAGAAATCAAAGAGTAATACTGAACCCCAAAATTGCTCCTGATGTGCAGTTGGCACCTTGCAGGGCAGCCTCTGCCATCAGTAAGGGCCCTGCGATGAGCTGTATATATATGTATATTACGTGTAACATACAAGCATAAGATTAGGTCACAGTATCAAATGCACACTGTCAAAAGCATCACTTTTTTATTTTCCATCATAAAACAAAACTGGATATTTAGTGGCATCACCATCTGAGACTGTCGGTTTATCAACAGTTCTCGGTTTGTTTCAGCTTTCAGGTAGATGAGCAGCATTTCACACAGAGATCAGTCTGAGATGTCAGATAATCCCACAGCAGAGATGCAGTGTATTAGTTACAGATACCACGCTCAGTTTCTCAGTTTGGCACTGTGTGCCAGTGGCTGAGAGAAGGAACTGTTGAGCTGGGATTGCCCAAGCTGCCAAAATGACTCCCCATGTGAGCTCACTATGTGAGACAAACATGTGCTGCCAAGCCCAGAGGTAGGGTCCTCTAGAAGATGAAGGCAGGCAGCGACAGAGGAATCAGCATAGACAAATACAGACTTTCAGATGATTCCTGGATACAGAACGCTGCTAACTGAGAGTTTGAATTCATCATATTTCACAAGAGATATACAAGCATTTCCAAGGGCAGACATTACAGAGTCTACAGCCATGCCATGAATCATGACTCTTGTCCATCGAGAGGAAGAGAGGAAGTGGGATGATTTTGTTGGAGTTCACAGAGGGAGGTAGTCAGACTGGATGGATTGGGCAACAAAACAAGGTACAATGTTGCAGGGTACCGCTGTACATCATCACTTTCCTTGATTAAATGGTTATCATCATTACCCTGATGATGAAGGCCCTCTTAAGTTAATAGACTGGTCATTTTCCCCCAAACCATTGTATTTTTATAATCTTAAAGTTCACACCCAAACCCTGCTCTTTCCCTAAACCCAATTAAGATGTTTTTGTGCCCAAACCTAACCAAACCTTAACCATAGCCTTGTTTCATTATCAAACAGGTTTATTGTTCAACAGGGATTTTTTAGTAAGTTTCAAAGGCAAAGACAAATGATGGCAACTTTCTATTTGTTGCTCGAGAGGGTATTGACAATCGGCGATTTGGTCATTTAATTTGAATGTGATGTGATGCTCAAAATCCAAACATGTCAACCAGGGTCAAATGTCCAAATGTCTCAAATTTACATAACAAGCCATTGTTAAGATATTTCAGTATGGACCAAGATGATGGACTGATCAACAGACACCTCTAGAGCGATGCTGCTAATATGAGTAATCTAACTTTGCGACTACACACAGTCATTATAAAGTGTTACCAAAAATATTAAAACCAACTTTTCTGAATATTCTCTTGCAAATACAATCTTTTGTTATATTCTATCAATGGTTTGAAAATGTTAAATGAGTTGACATTGAATAATTCCATATTATTTCAACTAAAATAATCAAAACAAAGCAAACCCAAAGCAATTTCATCTTAAAATTGATGGCTATTTAAGTTAATTTAAATCTACAATTGACCCTAACACATGCATTCACAAACTAATTTCCCTATCGAGAACAAATATAATCCACTGGGCTGAAAAGTCTAGTTCCTAATTCAACCCTCTTAAACACCCAATTCAGAACTCCAGAATGCCACCCTCCTAACAATAAACTCTAAATCTTCCCTTCTTCTGACAACATAAACTCTCAATTTATATACAGTATAGTATGTTTAAGGAATCAACCTCAGACATGCTTTAATTTGAACAAAATGCCATTTTGAATCAATCAGCCTGTCCTCATCAGAAAAACGACTATCTAGGTTGACTGTGAAAGCAACTTATTATGACATTTTTACATTTCTTGTTAGGCGGCAACCTCTTGTGGCCATATTCATTATCACGACTGCAAAAAGAGGAAGTGAGGAGAAGTTGTATAAGGAGTGAGAAAGTCCATGTAGGGAGGAAGTCGGGGATGGATGGCTGGATCAAACAAGCACATGACGTTCACTGCTATCCTGTCTGCTGTGATACATGAAGTCTAATAACTCACTAACTTAACATAAGTTGCTTACATAATCTAGATACGCATTTTACTGACTCTAACTGAATTTACATACATTTTGGGCCAAGTACCTTAACTTAATCACACTGTGTGTAATTGTACGACCCCGGACACCTGTCACTGGTATGCTGCAACCGTCATGTTGTTTTAGCAATGGTGATATACTGTATGTCGTTTTGAAGGTAGGAATTCATGAGCTGTGAGTATTGGGAGTGAAGTGTGTACCCTGGTGCAGTGTGTTCTCTCCTGCAGCCCTTGTCGGCAGTTCCTATAAACTGACAACTATGTACACACAGAAGTACATAAAATAAAAAATCCTGCAGAGAATTTACCAGTGGCCTGAGGAATAAGAAGAGCTGTGTTTTCTCTTCACTGACAAGCTCTGACAGCAGGGCAAAGTACCACCAGAAGGACCTGTAGCAGGTGATTTCATATGCAGTACATTATAACCATGCAGATATTATAGCAGAGCTCCAGTCAACTTTTTTCGCTGTGCTGCCACAGCAGTCACAGTCGTCAAGAGAGTGCCTCCACTGCTGTGTATGTACGCAGCCACAGCTCATGGCCGCAGCAGACTAATGAACAGAACGCAAGACGGAAGGCCAAAAATTCTTCGTGGCTTGACAAGGTATGGCGACCTTGATTCTGCCTCACACATGTCCAAGAGCCATACCATCGTTGTTGTCCAGGGGAGAAGCTGTTGTGTTTAAATCAAGGTGAAATATATCTACATGAGATACCCACTGTACCAATCTGGAGCCTTTCAACCAAGAACAAATATAACAACTACTACCATCAAATCCCCACTACTGCTGGAACAATTAGTTAATTAATATATCAACCTGACCTTAGAGCTGAGAAATCATAAACACATACTGGTAACACTTTACAATAAGGTACACCAAAATATGAGTAGTTATGAAGGGTCGAGTGAGGGATGAACCAGGAACTACTTGATACTGAACACAATGACTTACTAGAGAACAGACAGGGAGATATCAATAAATCATTAGGTAATGTTCATAAATATCTGTGAATTGGCTGACAACTCTTCATGAGTTGTTCCTTTCACAAACTAGTGATGACTCATTAATCGCTGATTGCTTCAACAATACTTACTCTTTTTGTGCCCCCTAAAGTAAACTGACATAATACTGAGTAGTTACTAAGTAGTCCCTCATTAAAAGTTATTTTAACAATTAGCCATTTTTCCTGAAAGTTAACAATTAGTTCCAAACAAATCAGGGACCTCACACATTGATATTCACATCCAAGTCATATTCTATAGCATTAGTGATGATGGAGAGTCAGCTGCTGTAGACCTCAGTTTGAACCTGTAATGATTGAGTAATTAGTAATAAATGAGTCTACTTGCTAGCTGCCTGTTCATATAAATTAGGAACGACTCATGAAGAAAGTGGTCTGTTTGTCAATTCACAGATTTTCATGAACTAATCATTACCTGATTCATTTATTTAGTGTCTTCCAAACTGTTCTCTGGTATCATTACCTACTATATATTGCTTGAGTCACAGTTATTGAGGAATTACTCATGAACGATTCATTAATTATGGACTCACTCCTGTTTAATTTCTTACCACAGTTTCTCTATCTTTCTTTCCAGCTCAAACACAGGCAGATTCACTGTGGGCAGAGACGACTTGATTGCACTGACTTATTGCGTGTGTGCGTCTGTGTGTTGTATTCTATTTTAGTATGCGTGTAAGTCACTGCCTCTGTGTTGTCAGGGTTTTGCAAGCGTGCCATTTTTGCTGCGCTTATCCCTCGCCTTGCTTGCAGCGAGTCAATAAATCCACTCCTATTGTTTGTACAAGTGACCAGATAAATGCACACCTCCGACGTGGCTGGCTCCTATCTTTATCAGTTTTCAAAAAGAAAGAAGCCCCACTGAGCTCTATTCAGTGGCCTGTGATGGAGCGGCTCAAAGAAGACATGAAAATAATTGAAGTGATTGAAACTTGTGATGGCTTGAGTGTTCATTCTAGTCTAGATTGCTTACTGTTTGCTTCAATCAATGTATGTATTAATGTATTATTGTATGTCTTCAATGTATGAAATTGCTGCTGTCTTGGCTAGAACCCTTACAGTTCGCCCTTTGACAGAGATTCTGAATCTCAACTGGAATATCCCTGGTAAAATAAATATTAAATTCAAATAATAATTCAAAAAAGTATTAGAATTATTAATTTTAAGCTTTAAGGATATAAAATTGTACGAGTTCAAGCACTGAGAGTTGCTAGTTGAACCACTGAACCAATTGAAGTTGTAGTTAAAGTGAAGGCACAAAGTGCAAACGCTGAAAGGACTCAAGATGTCAGTGACTAAAAGGAGTATTAAATTGGAGTAGTAGGTAGTGATATGATGTTCCTGAAAGTAGTTGAGCTATCACAGTTATCACTATTAGTGCAAGAGCAAGTTGAGTTAAATAATCAGTCCCATTGTGGGTGCTGATGTAATGCAACTGTAAGCTGCACATTATACTGTATCTGTCCATGTTCTTGCAATATCAGAATTTAAGTGCTACATATACATAAAGTGTACCTGTCTGTGGGCCTGAAATGTCCACTTCAAACTCTACATGTAAAGTGTTACTGTCCAAGTTGCTAAAAATATCTGCTTTAAGTGGCTCACACACACTGTAACGGTCCATGGTCCTGAAATAACTGCTTACTCTGCATGAATAGTGTGACTGACCAAGTTGTCTTCATTAGGTGCTACATGAAAAGTGTAACTATCAATGTTCCTGAAATGGATATGTCAAAGTATACATGTACACTGTACCTGTCCATGGCCTTAATACGTCTGCAATGAGTGCTACATGTATAGTGTAACTGTCCATATTCCTGAAATGTCTGATTCAAACTCTACGTGTACACTGTATGGTCCTGAAATGTCCTGAAGTGTGCTACATGTATCCTGTAAATGTCCATGGTCTTGAATTTTCTGCTCTACATGCTATATGTGTACAGTCGCTGTCTATGGTCCTGAAATGTCTGCTTTATATTCTACCTTAATACTCTAGCTGTCCATGATCCTGAAACGTCTGCTGCACTTGGTCCTGAAATGGTTGCTTTAAATTCTGCCTTTATGCTGTGGCTCGAAAACTCTAAAAGTCTCTGTAGCTGTCCATGGTTCTGAAATCACTGAAATACATGCTACATGTAGACTGTGACTGTCCATGGTCCTGAGATCTCTTTATAAAAACTGACTTTATCTGTTGCCGACTGAGGACTACTCAGCACTGACTTACCGTTGTCATACCAAGTCATTACCATTTGCAATTTGACCACACAGAATTCAATATATCCTGGTTTAAGTTAAGGGGATGAAGGTGTAAGGGGGTGGAGAGCAACACTGAGGTGACCAAAAGAGCCAGAGTTAGGGGTAAAAACAGTTCAAATTTATTTTTCAAATGTTTAAATGAATACGGTGGAAATCATCCCAACAATATTAAAATCCAGATTAAAAAGTCTCTGCAGTCCAAATGTAGCAGAGAAAGGGTGTTAAAACAACCTGGTACACTACCTTCCTGGCTGTGCACGTCTCTTTCTTCTCTTCCCACTTGGTACACCGCCATCTTTGCTATGGATGTCTCTTGTCTCTCCACACCTTGGTACACCACCGTCCTTGTTCTGCAGGTCTCGTCACGCTTCTGCTTCTTTTCCCCTCTTTTTCCTCTGGCTCTCCTCTCTGTACCTGTCAGTCTCCTTGTCTTTTAACTTTTTTGCCAGGCGCTTGGTCCCACCCGTCGACCCACGCCATTGGCCCTTTGTGGAGTTCACTGAAGCCCAGTCGGCGGTTGCCAGTGCCTGTAACATACTCACAGATCTCCAGGTGTAGGTTATCAAGTAATCAATGAAGGAAGGGGGAGTGCAGACATTGAGCAGTGACAGACAAACCAATTAGTAAAACCATGCAACAAAACAACTCGTGCAATATAAAAACACAGCACACAACAATTTAAAATACAGAAAGCAGTCACTTCTGCCCCTTGACAAAGGCACTACTGTCAAATAGTGCAGTTTATGTCACTTCTTACATTTAGTCCTCAGCTTTATGCCTCTTTCATTCTAAAGGTGCCAGCCTCTGAAAGTTGATTAATTAAGCACATCCCAAAAGCAGTGATAACAGTGTCAGACTTTGCAGAGTTTGATACAAGCAGGAAGGGTTTGATACAATTGAAGTGTGTTTGTGTGTGTGTGTTTGAATACAGGCACAATCACACCCAGCCATCGAGACCTGACTTCCAGTTATGTGCAAACTTAACTGCTACCTGGATTAAGAAAGCTGTCACTTGATGCGGACCCCCAAAGAAAGCTTGAAGCATCTTAATCGGTCGTAGACAAGCCGGGGGTTGAGACCCTCTGCAGGGTCACAAGATAAGCCAGAGGGTTTTTGAGATGAGTAATGGAAGAGGAAAGATCATATTTCTGCCACACTAAATTATGAACTATCAGCTTTTGCTTTTTTTTTCCTAGTAATGTACTGAATCATTTAAGCCTGCAGGTCTCTGATAATTAATCAAACGAAACATCCTTAAGAGGGTGAATCATTGCTCACCTCGTAGGCGTATTCAGGCTGTCATGCAGGGTCGGGAGTGGAGTGCTTCGTTTTATGGGAGTCAAAAAGGTTGACAGCCACTGTTAAATAACATAGAATCCTGGCCTGAGCAGAGAAACTAATTTTGCCTTTGGAAGCTATAGCTCTGTTGTTATATATGAACCATGAAACCTCACATTTTGATTATTTTTCTTTTTATAGAGCGGCTGAGGATATAGCTATTTGCTTGTCTGTGATTCTCATGCCCCTTGTACCTTCGAAAACCCAGTTAATAACTGAAAAAAGTCGTTCTGTTTTTTTCTGTGATAAATATCTTTCTCGAGCAAACTCAGCGTTACACTGACCACAGTGACTGTTGGGAAAACATGGGGTCTTCAGATATCAGAATCTGCAAACCAACAGTATGTTGTCTGAACGATGTATTATCAGAAACTATTTTAGCCATAACGTTGTTGAAATATAAGCTTCCTAAATAAAGTTGTGTTGATAAGATCAACCATAATTTTCTTGTCAGTCTACAAGAACATGTTTGGTATCGATGGAAACAGGAATTCAGAAAGACATGGCAGACATGGAAGACCTGACAAAGGTCTAAGGACGCTTGCATTCTCCATTGTTCTGCCTGTATAGCATGGAGCTTTCTGGTTACACACAAATATTGATCAATATTCATTGTGTTTATCACTAATGTTTATTCAGAGATCATCTTCATAGACACAGTGTAAGCTTGTAGTCAAAGACAAGCAGAAGACCATCAGCTGCTACATTATTCGTGTCATCTTTATTACAATCCTGATCCTGCCTTGGAAATTTGAATTACATAATATACAAGGATACAGTTCTTGTTTTTATTGACTGCATCTCCATGTACACCATAATTGTAATACAAGTAGTTTTGATGGACCTACTTAAAATGGATTCATATTCCTTAGATTCTTACCTTTCGAATGAAACCAAAAGTATGCATATACGCCTCAATAATAAATAATAATAAATCCTAATTCATTTTTAGTATGTCATTTTAGGCACTTTCCTCTAGGGCTAGGGCTTTTAACACAAGCTTTCTCTTTAAACCAATCAACAAACAAGCCTCTTCATCCAACCTCAAGCCCTTCCCTCCACCCTCCATGTCCACTGCTGTCTGAAACTATTGACATTTCAAAACATAATTATACTGAGAGAAAAGAGGATTTCTAATCATAAACAAAATGTAAACATAAAAATGATACGATAATAACACATTGCAATATAAAGATACATTGAGAAATGAGTTCCTTCACTTACCAGTCAAGAAGACTTATGAATATGTTATGAAAGAACTGGATCATAGGACCCCTAC
Source organism: Lagodon rhomboides (assembly GCA_039737535.1). Classification (NCBI taxonomy): domain Eukaryota; kingdom Metazoa; phylum Chordata; class Actinopteri; order Spariformes; family Sparidae; genus Lagodon; species Lagodon rhomboides. The sequence continues at coordinate 5,226,687 of CM077801.1, forward strand.
TGGGATAAAACTTGTGAGCAGAGCCTCTCAGCGCAAACTTTATTTCCTCTAGTTTTATAAACACCATTAGTCTTTAAGTTTGAGCGGTGTCTTAGGAGGGGATGTCATTTGCAGTTTAATTAAAATGCAAGAGTTTCCTTTAATGCAATGTTGTGGTTGATCATTGCCTTGAAACCAAATGCTTGGCCTCAAGTCTTTGCCAGTGGCTTTGGAGAGATATTCAAAAATACTTAACTAGTAGAAAGGCAGGTCCAGAAGTTGTGAGCCAACTCTGCTGTAGCACCATTAAGTCTATTCCCGTCTTGTGTAATTTGGGATATATTCCCCAGAGTTTGGCTTTGGAATACTGGATATGAAAGAAGACCTTAGATGAACTCAACCTGAGTCTGGCACATAAGCATCACAAGATTCCTCCATAGAAGATGCCTCAGTTTCCATTTTTCAGCCTATGGTCTGAGTCAGTATAGTCAGTATAGGCCCTAAAGTTTACTAAAGCCTGACTCTTACCAGGGAAGTCCAAAATAGCTGGGCCGAAGAGGTGGTTATAACATATTGGGTTCAAGTTTTAAAGCTCCTTAAAATCAAAGTGAGATCTGAGTTGGCAACAAATCTTTAAAATAGTCCCAATGGTGTTGGAAGAGTGATGGTAAGGCGAGAGGGGTAATTCTGAGGTCAACGTGGCTACAAAATAAAATGGAAAGCATATATTTGCTTCATTTTAACAACAACGATTTGTATCAGGAAACCGTAACCAATAAATGGTTGATGATTTATTGAAAAAGGCCAATGTTCCAAAGGCTTATGAGATGGTGGGGTAGGCATGGGGTCAGAACCAGAGAAGCCAGGCAACAGAACAGGCAAACAAATGTGACTGGGCCTAGGAAAAAACAAATGTCCAAAAAGACTGGTAAACATTTTTCAGTTATACAGCAAATTATCTTAACATATATGTTATATATTAACAACAGAGTTTTGTGCAAATGTTTATGATCCTAAGAGGATGAGACTTAGTGGCACCAGCAGGTTGTGGGTTTGAATACAATTTCTCAAGAACTATCTGATGAATTGCCATGACACTTAGAAGGTACAAGGTAATTCAATCATTATTATACAACACAGGGTTGCATAACGGAATGGAACTTCAAAAACTCCTTCATGCTTCGAAAAATTACAGAACAGTACTTTACAGTATATTGAAAATATACATAAACACATAGTGCAACTTTAGAATTTGCGACGGGGAAGTTGTTAACAGCAGCGATATGATGGTGATGATGGGGTTGGCATCTTCACATCAAAGGTTTGACATCTGGGAAACACTGTCCATCCACTTTGTGTGTGAGCACCAAGCATCAGTGTTATACTGTGAACACAAGTCCACCTCTCCTCGTCCTGCTGCAGTCTGGCGCCCTGTCACCCTGGAAGACGGTCTGCTCATCTCGTGTCACAGCTTGATCTGAGATGTGGTGGTGGAGACGGGTCTCTGTGGGCACAACAGTCTCTGATTTCACGTCGTTTTGCCAGCCTGAGTCCTTTTCCCATGACCAAACACTAGCCAAAAAGACACCATGGGCCGTGATGGTCTCCAAGTCCACTGCGCTTAATCCACTTGAGTTTTACAAGAGGTGTGGTGTAAAATATTTGGTGATCTCCTGACTTCTGATATAGCACCATCATCAGATCAAAAAGGTTCACTTTGTCTGCTACTTTGGTTTTAACCAACTTCCAAGCTAATAGTTTTAAGTTTCATTCTTTCAAGGAGTAACATCAAACTATATCATACAAAATGGTGTCAAAAGCAAGTTTTCAGATAAATAAATAAAAAAAGTTTTAAGTGAAGGTAATGAGTTTTCAGTATAGATGACATAGAGGCTGATATAAAAAGCTTGTTGTAACTAGGTTGTCATTGTAGCTGTCTACAATGGAAGGTGAGAGAAAATGAAAACATGGCTGCAGGCAAATTAGTTAAATTTGATGTGTTTTTTTTTGCAATAAACTTTCAAGAGTGTTTGACTTTGTAACAACTTCCAAAAGCAGGTGAGAAGAACAGCTGGCATTTCATGACTCACCTACAGCTACTTCATTATTTCAGACCATTTTTAGAAACAACAAAGCTCATATCTTACTTTAGTTTGCCAGCAGCTCAGGTCCTGACTTAAAGACTGCGTGCAAAGTCTGTGTGCGAGGCTATTTTTGCATCTCATCTAGTTACTAAAAGTCATTTTACATTTTTCTGAGGTATTTCAGGAAATTATGTCTGAAACACTGTCTGATGTCGCACCGTTCCCTTTTATTCCCGTGCCATCAAAACACAGCTCGCTTCTCGCGGCTTTGCCTCACAGGCAGGCTCGTGGAGAGAAATTCAGATCATGCACCAAAAATGGAAAACAGTTGTTTTATCTAAAACTCACTGTGTCTGTCTGCTGTTATGTGGGAGGAGTACACTCCCACTTCACACATTTTAAAACATAGTTTTTTGGTTTTGTTTGTAGCTGTTTTGCTTCCTCAAATAATGAACGCACAGCACCTGTCCGCAAGTGAACGCTGTCTATCTGGCTGATGTGGATGATGAATGTGCACCCACATGCATTGTTAATTGCTGTTTATAAATCATAATGGACTCTGAAAGTGTGCTTAAATGCATGCTTTGGTGAGTCATTAAATGCACTATATCATATGTCATTAAAGGTATATGCTTTGTGGCATATTGTGCAGTGCTCCAGTCTTTTCTGGTATTCTCTGTAATCCACTGAACCCTTAACTACCCTGGGGTTCTTTCATGGCCATGTGGCTGTTTGCAGATGGAAGCTGATTTTCATGACCGCCTTCTGAAAGTGTTTCTGCCTGCACTACATATACACAAATTCATGACTCTAAGTGTACTACAACAATCCACACCAAACCAACAGAGACTTTTTGAGCTGTAAGTGACTCCACTGTGACAGGTTTGAGGCTCTGATCTTGAAACAGTGTTACTTTTTTAAAGAGTAACTCTACCAATTCCACACATTCAAGTATGTTTACATTTCTCGGGGAGTCCTACTTTATGTGGAAACAGTTGTATAAAGCCTTTTGTGGCTCCCGAGGAAGCTGCATGTAATCTGAGCATCAGCGTCAGCTTCCTCTGGAGCCACACAAGGCTTTGTACTATTTTTTTCACATTGGCAGTAGACCTGTAAACACACTTTTATGTTTACAATTGATGAAGTTACCTTCAACATGTAGCTATATGACTGATTGAATGAGGAACCGGCAAATAAAGAGCAGCCAACCACCTGCTGCCCACACTTACGCTCACACTAAGTAATCAGTGGGAGGCAAACTTAATTGGAGTAACACAATTAAAATATAATTTGCATTGATCTCATTTACAATTTACAGGTGCAGTAAATAAACCTCAAAAGTCCTGCTTACTGTTGGCTGAAAAATGCGTATGAACAGACAGGCTCGGTCCACCACTGACACCATTAACCACTAAAGAGGAGCTTTAGCATAGTTTCTGTATTCAGAGCTATTCAGCTGCGAAACATATTTAAATTGCTTTCTTTACTGTTGGTGCACAGTGTGGGAGAAAACAAATATGATACAAATGACAAATATTCAATTGTACTTCAGTTAAACTGGTAAGAATGATTATGCAAATTTTACACTGTACTAAGTAACTGTTTTGATAATAACCCAATATAGCACCTACGCACAATGTGTTCATAAATGTACTGCATTTACAAAATTGTGATTATCTTTTTTAATGGAGATCCAGTTTCATTAAGTGGAACTGGTGGTCTTACAGTCCAATGAAAATTCAAGGTGTAATAAAGGGTGCTATGTGTGGTTATTACAATGTACTACAATAACTCAATGTCAATCCAAGTATATTTGTCTCATTTCCAGACAAAATATCAAGTTACTTTTACAGAGGAGGAGCATTAGAAAACTTGAAACACTTGAAGACTTGAAACATCACAAGCTGGCATGGTTTGTGCACGGCCCCTATGACCATATCACAATCAAATTAACCTTGAACCTTGAAATTATATTTAATATGGGTAAGTAGTAGCGTTTCAGTGAGACACATTACACTTGTATTGAGTCGATTTTCACTTCTTTCATTAGAAGGTTTTTAAACTTATTTTCAAAGGGGCATTTTTTCCCTGTGTAATTCCATTTAAAACATAATAGCTGTGAACTTCAGCCAAAGGATCATGCAAAACATTTGCATATGAACATAATTTGTGAGAATTTGGCTGTTGCTCATTCTGCTGGCATTCACTGTTTCTTTTGAATTTGACGCAATTTTCAAGCCCGCTGGTGTCATACAAAAGCAGCACTCACCCTGTGCTGGTGTCGGCTACAGATCCCGGAGCAGTCTATTGTACAAAACTCTCTGCCACAGTGTGACAGTGGTTTCTGTTTCTGTCAGATAGTATCTGGCCAGCTGTGCTGTTGTGCATCTGCCTCTCTTTGTTGCTTCGCCTCAGCAGTTTACCCTGGCTCATAGAAACGGGCTTTGTCTCTGACAACATGTAATAACACATGAAATAATTCATAATGGTCTCTGAGCACATAAACTAGAAAAGAACCTCATGTGCCCAAATAGCCTTGAGGAGGTTACATCACGCGTTTACTTTCAGTTTCTGCAACCTACTGACATCAAAAATAAATCAGCCACATGACAGTATAAACTGAATTTCACATCATCTCTTTCTCTACTAAAATATTTGAAGTCTCTTTGTAGGACCCCGAAACACACGACAAAGGTTTTTTTGAGAAACTGTGATCCTTATTTAAATTGGGCTTTTATTCTTTGCTGCCCCGTGTAACGCAGAGCATCAGCTTGTCAGTTGGAGTTTACCACTTAAAAACACTGACGTCTGGAAATATATAATTCTAGGATCTCTGCCAGCTCTCAGCAGGGATTTCAGCTTATTGCCGTGTTGCCTCAGAAGCCCCAAGCTATGTATGTAGGCATGCACTAGCAGATATACAGTCTTGTATGGGGTCTGCTAAAGTGCATTCGGTCAATTCATGTGAAATATTGATGGCTGACATAACTGTATGTAACCATAGGCTTTTTGTATTCATGTTCAACACACTTGGAGATTCTCTTGGAGATTTCTTTTACTCCATGACTTGGATGAACATCATTTACATGTGACAAGCAAGTGATAAGATGCAGATTTCTATGATACATTATTTTACCACAAATCTTCTGCTTACTTATGACTGTCACCTCGTGTTATTTGAAAGAAACATCTTGAATTGCACATGGCAGGCCTGTCAAGCTTTGGATTCGTCCACATGTTACAGAGGTGTGCATGGTGCTGTAGTAGGAGTATGGTTCAGCACTTGAAGCGTCTAGAGGCCCTTGTCTTTTTTACATCATCTCCAAAAGAACAAGAGCAGAAGTTTACAGAATGGATTACAAAGTAAGTTTGTCTGCTCTAATGTTCTGTAAACTGTAGGGGTGGAACGGTTCATCCAAAAAATCCGTCCTGTTCGGTACGCATGTCACGGTTTGGGACGCGTGTGTACCGTTCGGTTTATGATGCGCAACGTGCCTGATTTCCACCGGGGACGTAACGGCCGTCTAACGGCAGCGCCGCGGTCACCGGAGCTGATCGCTGCCACTCTAATCAATGAGACCATCCCCACCGCGCGCCACGTGACGTCACAGCAGCGGCTCTCCGCTCTGCAGCGCTGTCAGTCTGTAGCACTTCTATTTTTTGACGGAGCCGTTGCTAAACCGCGTGAAGCTCAACAGAGCAGATTGCGCCAGACAGGAAATCCAACACAGAGTCAACGTAATACACTTCCGCCCCCTTTCAAAATAAAACACAATACGCAGTTCATGTAGCCTATCACAACTTCACATCAACATTACGTCATGAGGTACGTGTTGATGTTGATGCCCTTTGCTTGTAATGTGACCATAAAAATAGGAAAGTTAAATTATTTTGTTTGCACTAATTCAAGAGTCAGAGCTTTAAGAGCCATTTTCCTCTTTTTACTTTATAGGATACAATGATTGCATGACATGTCCTTAAGAATATCTGATTTTAAATCTGATTTCTAATTATTAGGCTATAGATCTGATACATGGTATTTTTTAGAGTGTAAACAAAATAGAAAAAAACCCAACCCAACCCAACCGAAAACCGTGATCCCAAAACCGTGATATGAACCGAACCGTGGATTTTGTGAACCGTTCCACCCCTAGTAAACTGCAAATATTAACATGCTCAGCTTACTTACTCTTGTTACTTTCAGTAGTAACCTAGACACAGTAGTTACCCCTCTGGCATTACTTCTTCAAGCTCCCCTCTAGTGCAGTAGCATAAAGAGGGAAAGTCAGGGGTGGTTGGATGGGTCATCCACTGGACCTTCCCCCAGGGTTCGTGTCCCGTTTGTGACAAAGAAGCAAGTGTGATCTGTCATGTTACATCACTAAGTTAAGGTAAGTAATTGACATAATTTACGTTACATAAGATTAAGTCACTTTTAAACTTAAACCTAAACTTAACTTAAACTCAAGTGATCCTTTTCTAAAGCTAAGCACATAGTTTGGGTGCCCAAACCTAACCAAGTATTTTTTGCACCTAAGCCTAACCAAAATGCAACAGTTTGATGTTAATAACAGTCAGAAAGTCATAAATATGTCATCATACATTAACAGATTGTCAGCAATTGTAACCAGACGTCGATATGTATTACTGTTGATGAAAGGTCTCAGTCATCCATGTCATGGTAATTCTAAGTGCAGTATCGTAAGCAACTGGACTTGTTTCAGTTTCTTGAAGGTGTTTCACCTCTCATCCAAGGACACTCCCACACAGAGTTTAAAAGCCTCCAGCTCCCCTCCTGTTAGTTAGAACTGAAGAAACCTCTTGGATGAGAGGTGAGACATCTTCAAGAAACTGAAACCAGTCCAGTTGCCTACGATACAGCACTTAGTATATGTATTATTGCAAACTCCAAACCATGGAGCCCTTCACTTGTGAAATTGACATTAGAGGGTTAGGTTTGTCTACTTTTGCCAGCATGTATCTACTTCTGTCTAAAGTAGAGATCCACTGTTTCAAAAATTAAGGCAGATTTCTAATTCTGTCTCAGTTATCATTGATATATGCATATGTCCAGCGCTGTAGAACCAGTCACCGTGTTTGCTTATAAACCCCTGCATCATGTAGTTCACGTACAATTTAATTTTCTTTTGAATTTCAGACCAAACTGTTCAATGTCAGGTTTGGAGACCTAATTTACCTGTTAGGTAAGTTCCTAGTTAAGAAAATGTCAACTTTTTATCCAAAACCACCACCACCACCCACCATCATGGTTAAATATCTATCTTAAATCTTAAAGTTATGGCTAAAAAAGGCCAACAGAAAAAATAAGTTTGCCGATTTCACAGATCTCTGCAATGGAAATCAATCGCATGTCGCCTCCCTGGTAGTGACTGTTGTTGCTAGTGTGACGTCTATGAGAGAAGGCTTTAGGAGTGGCAACAACAAGGCTCTGCATCAGTAAGTTGCTCTGCACAGACTTTTCTGAGCTCATACCCTGGTAAGCTGCAAACATGGCAGAAGAATGTCAATTTTAATAATCACAGTCTTAACCGCCATAGAGGCTTTGCTTATCACAACTGTGCAACATTGCTGCTCTATCCTCAAAAGGAACTGTTGGTATCGATCCCGCATTTCCACTGCAGAATAGGCGGCTGAAAGAGGAATTTCTGCCAAAGCTGCTCAGCCTCGCTGTAATCAAAATGTTATTTGCTGCTGGTATTGGAACCATCAAACCTTTGACCCTCAATTACACTTTCAATCGACTCCATCAGGTGAGCTAATTATGCCACAAGAGATTAGTATGTCATTATTATTCTTTTTTCCAAACTAAATGAGATTTGAACCACATTGCTCCCGAGGGAGACTGAGCCTTGACAGAAGCCCTGTACTATTTTCCACACCAGTTGTCTCTCTAGCAAAGAGAATGTGTAATCATATTTTGTGTGACAACCACAGCGGCAGCCCATTCCAGACACATGTACTCATGACAGAAAAGTTCAAAGTCATAGTGCCAGTACAATTTTCTTTTAGCATTGCACAGCAGTACAAGCAGAAAGTGGCAGGGAAATAAAATAAGAGCACCAAGGAGAGCAGAAAGGGATTAAAGTGAGCAGAGGTGAAGGGAGGTGACTCAGTGAGACTGATGGATAATACTTGTTGAAAAAGCATCCTTAACCTACAATGGTCAAGAGGTACAGACACTACTGTTCTGACTGAAGAGGAAAGGTCAATCCACAATTTGGGAGCCATTATGTCGCAGAGTGGGGACCAAATGAAGGTGGCTGTACTCGGATAGAGGAGCTCAGTGTCTAACAGAACCTGTGCAGGCTGCTGCACCTGCTCTGTTCAGGTTTTGTTTGGATATGCAGTGTGGGAGTTACACTATAACTTAGTGAAAATGAGACAGGGCGTGTGTTAAGTTATTCCTTGTTCACTTTTGTTTCGTCAGAATGGTTAGAGAAAGTGGTGGAGGAAGTATTCAGATACTTTACTTAAGTTAAAGTAATACCTCAATGTAAAAATACTTAATTACAAGTCAAAGTCAGGCCTTGAAAATGTAACTTTAGTAAAAGTATAATTTTAGTTTAATCAGAAACATGCACTTAAAGTATTCAAATAAAGGTACTCAATAGAGAAAATTTTTATACTATTATCATTTGATTATTATTATTATGAGTTGTGGAAGCAGGGTTTAACTCTTACAGTAGGTTGAGATGGAGCTAATATTTTAACATTCAAGAACATTTTTTTAAATTTTCTCATTGTGTTATTTATTATGGACTAATCTGCTTATTACTTTCTCCATTTATTTATTACATGTTACACTGTTATAAATTCAAAACAGTGAGAAATGCTGTCACAATTACAGTGAGCCTAAAGAAACACCTTTAAAATGCTTTTTTTGGTCTAACCAACAGTCCAGGCCTCAAAATATTATTCAAAATAAATTCAAATAAATAAAGTAATTACAAAGAAAAGCAGCAAATCTTATATTTTTAATTCGAACCAAGAAACCTTTTTAAAAGAAAAATGACTAAAGCGATTATGAAAATAGTTGCCAATTATAATAATATAGTCAATAATATCGATTGTCAGCAGATTTGATTAAATGACCACTCATTTCAGCTGTACATGTATATAATATTTGGTACTTTATAATAAACCATATGTTGTGCATAATTTGTATTTGCAAAGTATGTAAAGCTGTCACAGTGAAAAAGGTACAACATTTTTCTCTACAAAATGTAGTGAAATACAAGTAGAAAATGGCATGATAAGAAAAAACTTATGTAAAGTACAAGTATCTCAAGTACGGAACTTAAAGTAACTACAGTAATTATGTGGAAATTTGCATTTTGTGGGATTTGGTAACCCACAGTTTCTGAGTGTAACACCACTGTTGTAAATACAAATCCTAGGTCAGACATAATGTGGTGCTAACTAAAAAACAAAACATCATCACAATATTATGTGTTGGAAACTTGTATCTTGAAGTAAATGATTGTGATAGGGGGCAGAGTAATTGAGACAGAGTCTCCCTTCAACCTATTACAAGAAACTGTACCATTGAAATACATTTGAAGTTGGTATTTTAAGCTTAAAAAAATAGTTACATAATGTTGCTTTAAGTATTCCACTGTTGGAAAGATGGGAGAGACTCCTGTCTGAACACTGGGTTGAGTTGATTATTTCAGTCAATATTGCTGTATTGTAAAAAGAACTGTGCAGTACAGCTCCCATCATCTTAAATAAACTATGGCACAAGATCAATTTTATGCCTTCCTTTAAACAGAGACTAGGAACTTTTAAAAGCAGAAGCAATGCATTGATCTTCTTATGAATGGCATGTTTAATTTATTAACGGCAAAACAAACCTTAACTTATTATTCTCTATCTGCTGGTTTTGTTGCTACATCCTCACTCGGTCTGGTTCGACCCCTGACTGTTGTTAGCTAACGTTAGCTAACTTTAGATGAAATATTATTGACTTACTTTTGTTGACTTTATGACTCATTTGTACTTACAGTATTAACAATTAGTATTCCAGTCAAATGTTCACAATCTGTTTGATGCTCTGAGCTGATCAAAATGTTAATACAACACATGTTTGAGTCGCCTTTAGCATTAACTGTCCACTCACAGCAGTTCATCTAGTTTCCTCCTAGGCTTCCTCTCAGGCTGCATACAGCCTAAACAGCCTCCAACAAAAGGCTTGTTACAAACAGCCCCTTTGTTGCCTGAGTCAGCAAATCACTTTCTACTGCTATAAGCCCTGTAAGTCCCTGTACACCACCTCAACATTTTGGGGTGTTTCTATTTACAGATATTTTCAGATTTCCTCTAAAAAAAGATGCTAAGAGTGATGATCATTGTTAAAGGGGCTCTGTGGAACGGCATGGTGCTTGAAGCCGGTCATTAGTTTATGTTAGCAAACTCCATTTTTAAACTAACGTTACCTAATGAGGCACTGAGATGAGGCACTTGAGAACATCTTTCACAAATCCACAGTCCAGCAGCATTAAACAACTTAAACAAATCGTCCGCAGGCTTGTATATGCAACCAAGAGAAACGGGGACGGTCTCATTATTCAAGTCATCTTACAATCCGCTCACAAGATAATATCAGGCCCGAACTCTTTATGTAACATCACAACACTGTATATCTGGTTTCTATCAATAAAGCTGCTGATTGATGGTTAAAACTATATTAAGACAGCAATCTAAGTTACTTTTTTGTTGTACACAATCATTTTATTTGAATGAATGATAACCAATTTGATCAGGTTTACTTATTTGTGTGATGATGATGATTATATATGCATGAAAGAGCATTTATTACTATGCTCTTTTTTTGCATAAGCCACATTTATAATTTGTCAAGTTGCTTTCCAAGTATAGGTAAATATTTACAGCACATTAAGATGTATTAACAGATGGCATATACATCTTCGTATGTGTATATATACCTTCCGTTGCCTCTAGCTGTCTCTGTCTCTTCTCATCTTAAATGTCAATACAGCCGATCTTAAAGGATAGTTGGCAAGTTCTCTATGTTCTCAATATATTTGTTAAGTTAAATCAAATTAAGTAAAATTTCAGTTGGCTGTCAGCAGGACCAGAAAATGATGTCAGTCACAACAACTATATTGTGAAGCGGCTGAGGAGACTGAATGGAGGTTTTGGCCATCTCCATGCCTCCCTTTCTTTTCTCCTGCAGGCCAAAAAAAAGACGTTTTTTGTGTATATGTTAGAAAACAAAGTCATAAACAAATGAAATGCATCATTGAAATTAATTTATGTCAATTGTCGATAAATATATTCACAAGTGAATTTCACACTTTAATGACAAAAGTTACCGTGGCATAATTAAAGGGGCACTTGTAATGGACCCAGTGGACACACAAACTACCTAGAACTGCAACGGATTGTCTCCAGCAGCTAAAAAGGAACACAGCCGGCTGCCGTGTACACTGGCCGATAAGCAGCAATTGTACAACTGAAAAAAAGGGCCAAGTTTAGTTTGAAATGTACATTAATGTGTTGTCTTCAGACTCACTGTCAGCCGGTTCAACAGGCTGTGGGCCTGGAGGGACGCGGTGGTAGAGCTGGACTATAATATCAGACAGAAATGCGAGAGTACAAATCCTTGTGCAGCCTTGTACACACCAGCAGAAATGTTTAGCATTGAGCTGCCACAGGCCGTCATTGGAGGGAGTATGAGAGGAAAATGAGATAAGATTATCCGAGGAGAAAGAGGAGAAGGTGGCTGAAGGTCCCGATGTGCCGTGAGTCGGTGTTTCAGGGGGCGGTTGCACTTTGTTGATGGTGGCTGAAGTGCGATGTGTGTGCGACGATTTGATTTCGGCTGTACTTCCAGCTTTGTATGGCATTAAGTTAAGCATTGTTTCAGCTCCAGTATGAAAAATTGGGGATGACACTGGATTGGGATAAATGTTGTGGGTGCAGGATCTAATGTAGCGAAAGCAGGGAGGCGGGTTTAGCCTGGAGGCGCTCCAGTGAAACCGATGTGATGACATTTACCACAGCGTTTGATGTGAAAATCCTCTCTACCCTAAGCTTGGTGAAGATTCACTCAGAAGCCCAATTCAGATGTCAATAGAATAATTTACTAACCCACAGTGGTGACAATAGAGAACATCAAGATCCGCCATCATCAATCTGTAGGACCATTAAACAGGCAGCAGCATTCAGCAGTCACCTAATATAAATGTTACAAGGCTGGGGTGAATGCGAGGATGTCACAGGGGTCCTCACAGATGTTTTATTGAATTAGACGGTGACACCTCCACTATAGACTCAGCAGTGATTTCTGGCGCCACAGAAAGATAGTGACAGCACAGAGTAAAACACTGTGGAGCAGCGTGAAGCGGCGCTGATGTAGAGGCTGTTGTGATATTGACGGAGCCGATCGAGGGGAGCTTGTTTTGGGTGGAGAGGAAAGGAATGATGTTGTAGGTAGAAGCTGGGCTGTGAGCGGACTGGAGGGTAAAAATGGATTCCTTCACAGGAGGGGAGGCTGTTCCAGAGCTGCACAGATCGCTCACCATTGGCCTTGGGGAGGAGTTGATGTGTGGAGTCAGGTGGATCTACTCATCGCGTTGCTATGGCTAACATGTTAGCAAACAGTTGCTTCTGTACATATTTGGCTTACACTATTAGCATTCATTAGGAATCATGTTTGTGTCCACCTGGTGAGTGTTGTTCCAAAATTCACTCTCATTTTGTCTCTGTTTTGCTCTCTGCCAACTCCTGAGGCAAATATCTATTTTTTGGTGCTGGAGGCTGGTGGAGGTTAGAGATGAGCAGTTCAGGGTGAATCCAAACTCACCAAGAAAAGATCGAAAAAAGCAAAGGTAGTCCGTGATCAAAGCTCATCTACGTTCTCTCACTAGAAATAAGGCTCTAGAAATCAGGCGAGAATCATCTGGCAGCGTGCGAGGTGAAGACCAGGGCTTTTCAACACGCGCTAATTGCCGACAAGCTGCTGGTGTGTGAGAGCCCGCTGCTCCGGTGACGGGGAAAACCCCTCCCAGCCTCTTCACCACCAAGACACCACAAAAATGTCCAAATATGACACAACATAAGAAAAGGTATTTCTTTACGGATTGTGTGTGTGTCTGGAAGAAGAAAAAGCCAAATGGTGGCGAGGGTTCAAAGTACCAAGCACTCATTGCTTTGTACTTTCTTTAGTTTTTCTATTTTCAGACTTCTTATATTCTTGAATTTGCCCCTGCCTTGTTTTTGTTGCCGTATGTTGCCAGCTTTCTGACTGTCTTTTGTAACTTGCATTTTGGATTTCTGGATTGTGTATTTGAACATCAGCTTTGTTATTTTAACCCGCCTTCTGTTCTTTACCCAGCCTCCATGGAACTCGCATCTGGGTCCATTTAAACACAACACGTCAAGCTGTGTTACGCTCATCAAGATAGCTAATTCTCTTTTATGCTAACTTCCTGCGGCATACAGGCTGCCAAAGATTAAAAAATTAAAAATTAAGATTTTTAACGCATTCAATATATATATATACACACACACACACACACACAAAAAAAAACAATGGAAGGAGGATTCCCATTAGAATGAATGGACTAAGTGTTGACTCGCTATGTGGAATGCAGCATCATTACACACTACACTTGGCTAATCTTGGCATAAACTTGGCATTTTTGAACACTTAACAAATGATTACATTTCACCACAGTATGTGATCAGCAAACACGCAAGAAAAGCAGGTAACATGCAGTGAGAACATACAACAGTATGTAAATGCTGTAGAGACACCAGTTAAAGGAGACCAGTCTATTTGTTTTTATATTGCTCTTTGTCAATTATATTCATTTGTTGAAAGCGGTAAAATGTAGTAGTGATGCTGAAATGCAAATTCCAGCAGCTTCGTGTGAGGTTAAAATGGCAGAACGAGGCGAGCTGGGAGAAGCAGCTTTGAATGTCATAGAAAGTAACAAAGCCAAAGTGACAAAGAGGGTAAGAGACAGAAAAGAGTCGGATGAAGAATATGGAGTGGGAAAAGACTGATAGCAGGAGTCTGACAACAGGAGAGACTCACAGTGAGAGAGGGGCAGCTGACGAGCCAGGTTCCTGCCACTTTCTCTCAACTGTTCTCAGCCCTGTGAGTTCGCCTCACAAAGCGTCAGCCTCCCAGGCCAGGAGGGGACAGATGGAAAGGTCTACCGAACAGAAGGTGGAGAGGGAGACAAGACACAGACCAAATGTTATGCCCCCTGGTGATGGCATGGAGGTAGACAGTCGAGAAGGGTTATTAGCGATGGGATCGCGGACGGAAATCAGGTGCTAGTCAGAACCTGAAAGGCTACCAGCTCCGACAGCGACTCATTTGAACTGTTACACCGTAACACACACGTTGACGCCGCGTGCCCAGACCCCAACACATTCATTATTTTGATTATTTTAGGATTTTGTAATCGCTGTGTTTTCATTCAGACACGACATCAATTGGTTTTGCTCAGAAACAACATAATGTAGGCTACTCATTATTTCTTTTTGATTGCTCGCTTCGGAGAGATTGGATTCTCTGGGACGCGAGCAATCATGTCTCTTCGCGAGTAACGTCGTGATTGTTTGGGGAATTGCTTCATTTTTTTTGCACGGAATTTGATTAGGTAAAGCTTTTTCCCCCCTTCATTTTTCACTTTGACAACGTAAATTAAGAGTCAAAGTAACGAGATAACATGATGCTGCTGGTATAATGCCTATAACATCAGCACAGGCTCGTATTCATCAAGAATCACTCCTATAAATTAAACTGATTAGACGATTTATGCGGCTTCATATGCTGACTTTCAGCAAGGAGAAGGACTACTGTTAGAGAGTGTGACCTGTTTGATTTATTATTTATGTATCACTTTTTTTGCATAGCAATTAAAAACCAGCATTACAAAGTGCTTTACAGCAAACCGGAAACAACAATGAAATACATGTTAGTTAACATATGTTAACAACATAATGACCAACAGGCTGGCCTAAGTAATAAAAGAGAAATAAAGCTTATAACAATGGATGACTAAAACCATTAAAACAAGGATAAAATGTACAAAGCAATGGGCAAATTGAAATACAGCACAGACTGCAACCTCGGGAAAAAAGTACAATGTAACTCAAAAAAGAAAAGATGACCCTCAAAATTGAAATTTAAACATTTAAAGGAAGGCCTTTTTAATAAAAAGAAATCTTTAAAAGTCATTCGAAAGAAGATACTGATGAGCTGTAGCTGCTCAGGTGGGTCGTTCCACAACCGAGGAGCCCTTGGAGCCAACGCTTGGCCTCCTTTAGTATTTCTGGGAACGTTGAGCAGGTTCCTGCCTCAGGACACGGCAGTTTCAATATATACTGTAGTATAAACTGTAGTCTGGGGCCGGGCCATGACGGGCTTTGAAAGAAATAATTAACATTTTTAAATGTAAAAGGACAGCCCTTATGAGGTTATTAAAATTATTGTAATGTGTTCTCTTTTCTTTGTTTTTGTTAAGAGTCTCACTGGCACTTTGTGAACAATTTGGAGTCGGTTCATTCATTTGTGATTAATGCCGTATAAAAGACCTTTACAATAGTCCAACCATAAGGGAATAAAAGCATGTAAGATAGTTTGAATACCATGCCTATCTTACGACTCATAAAGTAGAAATTTTGATAATATTTTGTAGTTTTCTGAGAAAAGTATTGCATTAGAAACATTCAAAAAGGCTCTGTTTGTATTTAGGTACAACATGTTCTCACTCCCAACTCCTCGTATGGCAGCTCAGTCAGCCTTATGCTTCAGACAGCGAAGCTCTACCGACCCTTTTAGCGTCAGTTTTTGAAGGGTTCTGCGGTCAAGTTAGCAAGAATAAATATGCAACGTCCTGTAAGACTTTGAAAATAAAGCTTACAGACAAACTGTTGCCATAATATATTATGACATGACTTCATGCAACTGCATGGTTGGGTTTGGGAAAAGATCATAATTTAAAATAACCAAGTTCAGTCTCACAACTTATGTAATAGAAGTTGTGCAAGTGTGATACTCACAAAATAAGTGTTTTTGTTGAGATATTATTATTTCTCTGAGAGTCACTTTTTAGTTTATTGCTGTTGTATTATTTTATTATAGTCTGTCTTATTCAGAATAAGAAGTCACACAGAGAAACACATAATGACGTGCTGTAGCGTGAAATGGACACTGGGTGGCAGCACTCACTGGCAGCTTCACTGGGACTCTTTGCAATGCACCGCGAGGTGGAGCTCATAATCCAGATGAATGGAGAATGAGCAACAGTTGTCCTGCCTAGCTGATTTCTGTCTTCTATTTCCAGGTTGGTTACTCACCTTTTCTGTGACTTCAGATGTCTATAAGCTAATATGAATCCCCGGGGGTGTGTGGTCCGTCAGCTAAAAGCTTGTTAAGTGTGTAAATAAAGTAAAGTGTCAAGTACGTGATGATTGTAGCAGAGAAAATGGCGTCCGACGCCGTAGCCAAATGTTTATTTTCATTCGTTTCTTTTGGCTCCCGGGCATTTGTGGGTTATTACTGTCTGTGTGGAAATCAGTTGTGTGTGTGCATTGCTCGAAATGTTCAAGCTAATGCTAATGTGCAGTTTAAGATCAGCCTTGGTTGAGGGCCCACACATAAAGTGTAAACAATGATAAGGTGCAAGTTCACATGTTAAAGCGGTAAGCTATGGGCTAGCTATGTTTATTATTGTAGTTTGTGCAAGGGAGATTTATTCTGTTATATTAAGTGAACACTTAATGTACTGAACGTACTTCATGTACAGTTATATAACGAAAATACTCTTTCAATGAGAGGTGATGAAGATGATGTGTGTCAGGGTGAAGTGCATACATGACTGATGATAGACAGATTACATGATTAAAGAGGAAAATGTTTATCTTTGGTTTAATACAAATTTGATAAGTTTATTTCTTGAAAGTATGTAAAAACAGACATTTAATGTGAATGTTATCTTAAAATGTTTAAGATTGGTGCTTTAATGCAGATAAAATAACAGAAATAATTCATGATTGCAGTGAAGAGGTTAAAATGAATGTGACAATAAATATAATCCAGATGAATGGAGAATGAGCAACAGTTGTCCTGCTTCGCTGATTTCTGTCTTATATTTCCAGAGGATTATCTATATATCTGCCAGTGGAGAGCAAGCTGGGACCCGCTACACAAGTGATGTAACTACCGTGATGTACGTAAATAAACCACTCACCTGTCGTAAGCTACATCATTTACATACGTTAACTTATAAACGTAACATAGCATGAAAACCAATCAGTCGTGACTGTAACCTTTGATCAAATTACTTGAGATCAGACTTGTGTCAGCACACGAATAAGTGAAATACAATGAATATTAGCAGATCATTTGTAATTTCAGTATTGTATTGTTAATTTTAGAACAATCTAAGCACAAACTTCTTAAAAACAGGATCAGCATGTGTCCAAACAGGGATTTGAACCCACAGCCTTTGAGCTGGAAGTCATGTGAAAACCTTCAGACGGCACTGAAGCCTCTGTACACTCAGCAGCTTTCAACCAGGGAATGCTCGGCTGCTACCTTTATTTCCACTGAAGCGCTTCCTTATTGTGACGGAAAGTTTTAATAAAAGCACTGGAGAGATTTCACGGCTTTGCGACTGAATCACCACCATGACAAGATAAAGGAATCCCACTACAAATGTACTGAATTATGTACATGCCCCAGATTCTGAACGGTGCTCTTCATAACTCTTGAGCCCCACCGCAGCACACACCGTGACAGATTCACCGCCATGCAACAAGCCCCTCGGGTGAGGGGGGGTTGTGGGGAGAAATGGGGGAGCTTACAGGGACATGAGGGACTGCCAATGGGGCGACACACCCATCTTCCACTTACTATTAGCTCGCAGATAGATGGCTGAGTTGGGGCGAGGGTTTGGGGATGATGTGTGAGGGGATGACAAGGTGTTTAACCCTTTGCTTCAGGAGGATCTGTTAGTTTTCCAGAACCCGCTGGCTGCAGAGGACAAAGTATACATCATAATGTTGCTCTTGGCCCTGTAGGGAATACAAGCTCTTGAAATACTGACTCACAGCCTGAAACTGTGTGTGTGGATGCAAGTGTGTGTGTGTGTGTGGATAGCCGGGGGGTGTGCTTTCTGTGCCCGTCCTTTGGTGTGAGTCTGTAGTATCGTCATGGAATACAAATGGCAGTTATCATTCCAGCGACCTCAGACCCTACCACGCACACACACACACACACACACACACACACACACACACACTTCATAGCAGTACTGTCTCTACATTGCTGCTCCCTGCCCCTGAACCACCATGCTGCTTTTCTCCAAACACACTAGGATTAACACTTCTTCTGCCCCAGGGGCCTGAAGAAGTCACCGGAGGGGAACCATGAGCTCAGTTCCCAATTTTCTCTGCTACAATCGCCCACCGTTGCCCCATGCTGCCTGTAGTAATGACTAGGGAATGTCCTATGGGAAGAGTGTGAGAAAAATAAAAGACCCTTCATATCTACCACACTTTTCCTCACATGTGCTTACCTGAGCTGGGACGAATTCTCTCTGTCCTCTGTGCAGCTCTCAGCCGTTATCTTTTAGTGTCCTCAAGTGTGCCTGTCATTGCAGAGTGTTAGCTTAGTAACAAAGGCAAAATAAATACCTCAGACTTGTTGAACTGTTTGTAGAGCGGTGCTGCAGGTGGTGGGAGTCACAGGGGGCTGTGGAGATGGATGGATGCACAGATGCCAGACAGGCGTCTGGGAGGAGGGAACCACAGCTTTTTATTATTTTTCTTCACCAAACCTTCTGTCATCAAATAAGAAGGATAACAGCTGTGTAAATGATCCACAAATGGTGTCTGGTGAAGAAGTCAGGGTATGATAAGGTACAAAGTCTGATGGCACCTTTTCTTTACTTTGAAGAGCCAAAGTCTGGTTCAATGCCAGAACAAAGCCAACTATCTAATTTAATATAATATACAACCATTTTTAGTGACTGTAGGAATGGCAGGAATCATAAGTCGGTCGGTCCACCACTTTTGTCCAGGCCAAAATCTCTCAGCAATTATTGGATGGATTAATATGATTTTGTTTCTTACAGACATTCATGGCTCCCTGAGAATGACACCAACTGACTTAGCTGATCTCCTGACTTCAGCACCAACCTTACCTTGCAAGTCTAATGAGCAGGTTGGCACCCTGCATGGCAGCCTCTGCCATCAGTGTGTGAATGGGTGAATGTGACAAGTGTTGTAAAGTGCTTTGAACGGTCACTGCACTGGAAAAGTGCTATAGAAATGCAAGTCCATTCACCATCAGCTTTAATTGATGGGGTTTGACACTGTAAAATAGTGCCAATTATGGTAATTAGCCACAGGCTGCGATGAGGCCATATCCCTCCATTAAGTTAATACAAAACGGGCTTCCTTCGGTCTCAACTTGAAATAACCTCACATACATAGTGAACATTTGAAAATGGCATAAAAAATAAGGCAGAATGTTAGAGAAAAAAGTCTGTAGATGCTTTGTTAACACAGAACCTCAGCAGGCGGTGTACTGAGGATCTGATTAAATAAGAAACTGTTTCAGAACAGGAGGAATTGGTCACGTACTCACAGGGGAAATTTATTTCAGCCATCTCACCCAGTCGATTTGCCTGCATCAAGAATGATTCCGTATTGATTATTCAAGATGAATGTTCATGAACAGTTTTATCACACATGGACTGACATTTCACAATTCGTGGGATCCCAAGCCTGCATGGTATCCATAAATGTCAAATTTAGTAGAATTATTTCCTACAACTGCTTTATTAGTTTTTGGCTTGTCATTTACATTTCTTTGACACTCAAAATAAAGAACTATTTTTTATAAGAACACATCATAGAAAGTATCCGATAGTAAACAAATAGTTGCTGATCAGAAAACGAGAACACAAGATTTCACCTTGGACTTGTTTTTTTCCATCAACACAAGCAGTGTAAATTACAGGTTGTCTAAAGTTGTTGCTATGGTGATAATTCTCTGAAAGATCATTAGGATTTTAAAGACAAGGGAAAACCCTGTAAATGTCTCAGGAAATATGAGGCTGCTAATCAGTCTAAAACCTCTTTAAGATGAAGATTACAGATTGTGATGCTACTGTCCAGAATGCCATTCCCTTGGATTTGGTCTAGATGAATGACTCTTAGAATGGGATTGTCAATGGTAGAAAACTTCCATTGTATTAGATTATTTATTCTGACACATCTCACTCACATAACCTTTGCTGACCACACAACCGTGTCAAAATGAGCACTGTTGCAGCCAAGGTATAAGAAGAATCCAGCCTCAAAGAAAAGTGCCCAGATGGAGAGGATAAGCAGCCTTCATAGACTATTGAAGGCCATTGAGATCATTATCTCCTTTAGGGACAACAAATTATCTCATCATACATTTTTTTTTTACTGGAAAGTGGTGAAAAAGCTGGTAATTACAATTATGCCACTGTCAGACAGATTGGCTAATCAGACAGATAGGAGTTCTGAGTGGAAACCTCAAGTCCGTCAACAACATCAGCTTAATGAGCCAGAGTTCCGCTGAGAAAAAGAACATCTGCCGACTTGTTTCAGATGTGGTAACGGCCAGGTAAATAGGAGCTGGTGCAGGGGAACTGCAGGTGGGAGTTTTACTTAAACACATTTTTTACATGCAGCTGCACAGGCTGAAAAGAAAAAGAAATATTGGTTGAGCTAAAAATAAACTGGTAGGGCCAAAAAACGGACTGACAAAGAGAGGAAGGATTGTCAGAAGTTCTCTGAGCTATCAGGTCAAGGATTATCCACATCAATTACAGTTACCTGCTCTCCCCTATTGTGTTGGGCACTGACTCTGTAGGAGGCAGTAATGTCAGACAGATTGCTCAAAACCTGAACAAATAAGACCAAAACTATCAACATGAATGGATACAGACAGGTGAACATTAAAAGAAAAAGAAAAAAAGCCCTGAATAAATGAGTGTTGAAAGTCTGTTAGGGCTTTACAGTGGGGAGACACTCTGCTGGCATGGTTCGGGCCCACTTGTCCCCTCAGGGGGTAGGCTCACTGTAAATCAATACAAAGTTGTTTTGAGAGATCGCATTAATCCTGTGATGAAACCTTCCTAACCTGACGGGAGCAGTCAGACTTCCATGATGACAATACCCATGTGAATCACATGATATGGCCCAGCAGTAACCAGATCTAAAGGAGGAGTCATGCTATGCGGGGTAGAGGTGAAGTCTGAACAAATGAGTCCTGAGTCTTTTGCGGAAGATGGTGAGCGATTCAGCTGTCCTGACATTGGTCGGGAGTTCGTCCCACCAATGAGATGTTTTGTTTTTTGTTTGCTCTGAGCGATGGCGGTACCAGCCGGTCAGCTGATGTTGTAGAGCAAAGTGCTCACGCTGGGGCGTGTGGTCTGACCAGTGTTTGGAGGTAGACGGGTGCAGTTCCGTTGACGGCCTTGAAGGCCAGCACCATCGTCTTGAATCGGATGCGGGCTGCAACAGGAAGCCAGTGGAGGTCACAGAGGAGGGGGGGAATGTGGGTCGATTGAAAACGAGGTGCGGTGAAGTGTTCTAGATATGCTGCAATGGTTTAGTCGCAGAGGTTGGGAGTCCAGCCCAATGGTACCTTTTTGGGGACTTTAATCTCTCCGTCATAACAAAAACATGTAATTTCAGCTGTAAAGAAAAAGGCGATCTATTTGCAGAAATATAATATAATAATTATACATTTTGTTAAAATAATTCCTTAAATTTAAAGTAAAGGAAGGAGATCGGAGTCAGCTCAAGATTCAAACAAAGTTTTATCTTGTACAGGAGGAGCATTCACAAAGCAACACACAGATCTGTTACAAAGGAAAGACTCAAATTATGAAGAGGAAAGCTTGGTTTTTACCTCTCTCTCTGTGGGTGTGACTAAAACTCTAACAGCTACTAATTTATGCGCCAATTTTCTGCACTTAACGAGATAAATTCATAGAGTTGAGGAAAACATTAAGTGGTTAATCAATACCTTATGTAAGTAGAAAAAGAAGTCATAAAACAGGTCATAAATCAAGGTCACAGGTCACAGGTCATACTTCAGACAGTCACTTTGACCATAGCTATGTAAGACTTCAATTCACATGTCCCCTGATGGGGTACAACATTTCCATCACACATTTATTAGTGCATAATCCTCTGAAAATAAGAATTGTTGTGTTTTCGTTACTGTAGAATGAGTCCACCATGTTGCACCACCATGTATCTACAGTAGCCCAGAAGCGACAAACCAAACACTGGCTCTACAGAGGGCCTTTCATAGGGGGAGGGTGAGACTAGGGGTATATATTTGGTTGCAAACTGCAATCTTAGCACTAGATGCCACCAAATCCCACACACTGGACCGTGAAGCCATGCAGCTATTGTGGCTTAAAGTTGAAAGGGTTCTCTGTCAGATTAAATAGTATAAGCCTGTGTAGAGCAGGAGAAAGAGAGAGAGAAGATGAAAAATGTTGTTGTTGCTACTGAGGTATGCTACAAGACTGCAAAACTGTTGCCAGTCTTCAGCACAGTTCAAGCTGAATGACGCCGGAAGATGAAACAGGTCTCATTATGAGTCGGTACTTTCTCACAGACTGAAGTAAAACAGGTGGCTGTTCTTTGTTACAGGTGTCTTTATACCTTTATGCCTTGCTTTAAAGCATCCTGTTCACTGAGTGGGCAGATTAATTACGCTACATAATCTGTAATGTATTTACTGAAACCATTAACAGTGCTTATACTAAGAAATGAATGAAGTTCAGCATGAATTGTCTGTGTTTGAAAGGTGCAAAAGAGAAGAAAAAGAAATACTTAAGTCAATGCCATTTCATTTTTCAGTAATACTATTTTCTAGTCCCAACAGAGTAAACTGACTTTGAATTAAGATTTTAAAAAAGAAAGTTTTAATGTGAATGTGCATATCAAGCAGTCTGGAAATCTCCAAACAGCCAGCTGTTTCAGTCAGTGCACTGATAAAAACAAGCATATTGAGCAGCAGGATTTGAATTCCAGACAACTAGTTTGGAAGGCAGCGGGTCTGACCAGTGTATGTCAGCCAGGGATGTTGCTTTGCACAAGCCAAACACCATGTCCAATCACCGTCCACCTGTGGGAGCTGGAAAGTCTTGTGACAGTGAAGAGCTTTGGCAGGATGAACGGGATAACGGCTCAAGACGGATGACATGTGTGCCCCATACTTTTCAACTGGGTGTACATGAAAAAATCATCATGTTCAGATAGACTGGCTGCAACTGAGTGTCTTGATTGGAGAAAAAAATCGGAAGTTGCAAAAAAAACTAGAGTTAGAGTTAGTGGCTTAGTCAGTGGTATTGTGTCATTACTGGTTGCGTCAGCTATTCATAAATTCAAACTAGGGAAAGATTTCTGCATTGAAATGTCTAAAAACGACTAGAGCTTTGTTGTAAATTTTGTTGAGTTGTGTACTTACACTATCCCATATGTTCAAAACCAGAGAAATCTGCAATTTACCTCAAGTAACTATCGCTCTAATTTAATGAAAATATCAGATGATATGTCAGAGGGTAAGGAAGGAAGTCAGAGACTGAGACTTAACTTAACGTGAACATAACCTTGTCTGCGAACATTTCCATCTAAGTCACATCAGATAGATTTTCATCGACAAGGGTGGTTGTTAAAAGGTCCTATTTGTATGAAAAGTTTATTTTTGAGTCTCACTGCCAACTCCCAAAAAGTGATGCTTTGGGATTGTAGGAAGGGTCGGCCGCCACGACTCCTAGCAGTGTCACGAGTTAGGACTGAGGCTCAAAAATAAAATAGCACCTTTAACAATGAAAACAGTAACGCACATGATCCCATGCTATGTCACAATGTCATCAAACTACATCTTTTGTTTTAATTGTTTAGACTGAGAAACCCTTCGCGGCAGAAATTACATATTGTGCGTTCAAGCTGAAAATATCAAATTTGCACTGAGGGTGGTGGAGGTCTGGATCCTCTTTGGCACATTGATTGCCTCATTGTGATTAAATAAAAGAGCCAGTTGATTAACTACACGAGGTCGGTTATATTGCATGAGCGGGGTCAGGTTCGGTGAAGCTGCAGCACATCGCTCAAAATATTCAGGGTGTGTTGAGCACACAGAACTGCAGTCTACTCTTTTATGCCTGAAAGAGAAAAGACATTTTTCAGGAGACACTGTACAACCCATCTGCGGGATATTTTAGACACACTCTAGTACAGTACAGTCACTGACAGCTACCGCCACTGGAGCTGGAGAACAGAAGAGACACTCTGTGGTTGACATGAATATATATTCATACCAACCACGATTAACTCACTATATATATATATATATATATATATATATATATATATATATATATATATATATATATATATATATATATATATATATATATATATATATATATATATATATATATTTATATATATTTATATGTACACATTTTCTTTTGGTTTTCCTCACAAAGAGGGATGGAGAAAAAACTGCCAGTGAGTTCATTATGAAAATATCTAGGAGGAAGCCATTTTTAGGAAAGGCTTACAATCTGTGGAGAACCCTTAAAATCAACCCTTTTCCTCACACACAAGCCACAGATGCTGTTGTCTGAAGAGTGCCAACAACATAAAGCCAACAGAGATTGATCTAGCTATGGCGTGGACAGGAATTAGCCTGGCGAGCACAGCTAGAAGTGCCAAATGCCGGCGCACAGTGACTGAGGAGAGAGAAGATGAGAGGTAGAGCAGAAATATTTGTTCTGTGGAGATGATTTACCTCTGAACTGCAGTGAGCTGGAGTGCAGCATGAGATTCTTCAGCAGTGTGATCCCTGCCAAGTGGAAAGTCGAGGTTTGGAGCCTCTGCTATTCTAGTGTTGTTATGTTTCTGCTTGAGGAATTAAATCAGTCCACTATTTTGATCCAGACTGAAATAGCGACTATTCAGCTATACTCAACAACTATTCAATGGACTGCCAGAGCATTCTGTATGATTAATTGTTAGCAGGGGATGTATCATACTGACTTAGCTAATGCCCCGACATTTTCCTCTAGCACCTCAACTATCAATGGATTGCCATGAAGTTTGGTGCAGATATTCAAGGTGTGCAGAGGATGAATCCTACTGACTTGGTCAGCTGCTGACTTTCCATCTAACACCACCCCCGAGGATCACATCCACATTTATTAAGTGCCTCATTGTCTATTGGATGGATTGTCATTCTGTACAGTCCTTCATGTTTCCCTCCTGATGAACTGTAATTGCTTTAATGCTTTAGTCCCTAAACTTTTACTCTTGTTCCATCATCAGGTATATTCCCATTAGCCTCAGCTATACTCTGTACTGTACTGCTATAATGTATTAGTTAGTTATTTAGTTTTGTTTATCAGCCTTTTGAAATGTATTTTTGTGTCTGTGGCAATTATTAAACAAGACAACCACAACATTACAGCTATTACTATACTATACTATAACACATATATAACACAGTGCCTCACTTTATCTCAACAACGATAAAGAACATGAATATATCAAAACACCTCATATCACACAGATTTGTTTTCCAGAACTTAAATGTTTTGAAGGATCTTTGTGCTCGGGAAGTCTGCAAAGGTGGTAATCTGGACCTCTAACCATATTCACTTCTATAATTAGCTGATTTTAGCATGCCAAAATAAGATGATGAACATGGAAATCTTTACCTGCTAAACATCGGCGCTGTCGCTTCATCATAATGAGCTTGTACATGCATTTCGCTCAAAGCAAGCACTGTGCTTAAATACAGCCCTGCAGAGCAGCTAGCTGCTTTCCTGTCTCTTTGAACTGTGTAACACTGTTGACACTGTTTTAAATTTAGAAAGATTCTTGTTGGAATAAATAAGTTCACTTAGTTAATTAAAAAAAAAACAGACAGTGTGTGTTTCATGCTACCAGGGATCTCTATATCAAAACAATGAAAATAAAAGATGTGGTTTGATTGAGCTGCAAAGTAGCCGGGGTCATGGGTCTTCACTGACAGTCAGACAGGAATCTGGTATACAGACAAGCTAATGTTTCACAGTTTTACGTTATGTTTAGTCACATTTGCTGACTTCCTTGCTCCATCTCTGATGCGTCATTTAGCATCCACCCTGAAGTTCTAGCAAGAGGCAACCAAATGACACGCGGTGTTACCTCGAATAAAATGACTCTTTCTCTAGGCTTGAACGTGGTTGGTTAATAGGATTAGGTAAATGTAAGTTCACAACTCAAGAATGTGTAAAAGAGGTCTAGCTGCTTTTAGATGTTTTAATGTGGAAATATTAAACACTATATATTTAAATAACATGAATAATACATAGGCTGTTCTATTTAAACGGCACTATGACTTGCAGCTCTGTCTAAATAAGACAAAGCACTGCTTACCATTTTGTAAGGCAGCGAGCTGTGAGGCTGCTCTCTGCTGTTGCCATGTTATCACTGGTTACCACACTGTAGATCCACTTCAGTGGGGATTTGGCTTCAGTTCTGACCTTGGCAACACTGTTTTCTCCTTTCAGTTGTTAAAGATGAGTGGAAAACTTTAAAAGCAGCACTGTGTGCTGGAAATTATAGCTTTTCAAAATTGCCCTTAAGAATGACCATAAACATAACCTCCATCTGAGCAAATAAGCCTCGCCGAGGGCTTCAGCAGAGCAGCCATTAAACAGGATTCCCCCTCAGCTCAGATCCGTTTTTTTTTTTTTTTGAGTGGTCAGTCTGCCAAGAATAAAAGTCAGCGGTCCATATAGCAGACGGCTGTAATGACCCTGAGCCAAACCGGTCCCTTCGGTCTTTAATGGAGGCCTTTGCCGAATGCTGTATGAATCAGGAGACTAACATGCAAGTCGGGAGGAGTGGTGCGGACAGGGATATCACAAGGCCCGGCTCAGACAGCAGCAATAATGCAGCCCTCCAAATCCTATTATCATTGTAATGGAACGGACGGCGTGGGAGGAGAGGAGATGGGTGTGTGGGAGGGGGAGAGGGATGAGGTGGAAGGGTGCTCCTTCTCTCTGTTTCCTTCCCGCTGTCTCAAGCAAAAAGATTTATGTGTGCGCGTACACACACACACACACACACACACACACACATTCCTCTATCTTATCACTGTGCCAGAAAGGTGAGGTGACACCCCCATGTCAAATAAATGCCTCCTTAAAGAAGAAAAATGTCAGGAGAAGGGGTGATTTGTGATATAACTCCAAACTTTAACTGAAAACATCTTTCATAACTCAGATAGGAGCGAGTCAGCGAAAACCGATAGCAGAGAGGACATGTATAACATTAAAAAAAGAGAGATATGGCAGTAACACCATGAGACCTTAGACCTTCAGAGGAAATGCTGTTGCGGGAATGAAAATGTGTCATAGAATGAATGTAGGTATAATTCCATAGGAGAATCAGATCATGCATAGGGGAACGTGTCTTTGTCACGCACAGCACCGTGCAGTCATATTCATAATGAGACTACTGCGCAGAATAAGACGTCGAACTTAATAACAATCTGCAAATATTCCAGCTCTCACGGAGACTTAATGGATAAGAGGAGCGCTGAACCCCATCTGCCCGTAGTCATCATTAAGTCTTCAAAATCTTTCAAAAGTAACTGAGCTGATTAAGAGGGCAATGAATGACTTGTTGGCATCAGTATATTCTGGGTACTTTAACGAGACCTCTGTCAGCTGCTATTTGGGCGGATTTACGTACAACTGGGACACCCCGCCCACAAGTGCTGAGAATTATGCCGTCAATGAAGTTTATGTTTCTGTAGGTGGCCTGCTGTCCTCTGTCCGGTAATTATCATCAATCATGATAATTACTTTGTTCCTCATTTATTTATAATGAAAAACAGGAAATCCGTCGCTTCCTTTGTGTTTTTTTTGTGTCTTATAATAAACATAAAAGCTTTCATGAATGGTAAATAGGGGAAATTGGTGCTGTGGTTGACAAGTGATTGTGACGACGAAAGATATGTGTGTATACCATTAATCTGATTATTACAGATTTGTTTAACTTTTATTAATTTAGCCTGCCATGTTCATGTCAGACTGTTTTGTGTTTTCCCTGAAAAGGAAAGGACGAATTATGGCACAATGGGAGCACATCTGCTACTGCAGTAAAAAACAAATAGACAAACAAACAAAAAGACAAACTTGAGAAGATGCTGTATTTTCTCATGGATGAAATACAAGATACAGTGCATCTTGGAAAACCTTTGCAGCAGATCATCAATTCAGAAGTGTAGTTCACAGTGAAAAGGTGTGATACAAGAAAGTCTGACTGTCGGGACAAATAGGGACAGAAAGGGCGAGGATAGAGGGGAAGAGAGAATGGCGGACCCCCCATGTGTGCGTAGAAAAAAAAAGACCCGGCTGAAAGCTTTTAGTGGCAAAGGTTGGAGAAAGAGACGGATTAGTTTCATTTGGCAAAGGACACAAACTGGGAGAGGATTGGATTGGAAGGGTTAGGAGGCGATATAATAGTGTACTGTTATCCAAGAAGATGACAAAGGCAGAAATGATGTCTAATCATGTCGACTGATCTAATTGAAATACAAAAGTAATTTCTACACAACACCGATCATTCCTCATCTGTGAACCACCCCTTGGAAATGACCTCGGTTAGCATTAGCATGCTAGCTCGGTTAGTTCTGGTCGTGAACAAGCTACTTTTCTTACACATCCAAGTCACATGCACACAAACTTATGAGCAGGAATCTAGTAAGGTGAGAGACAGTACCTGTACCAGCATCACCTCCCCTCCCAGAGCACTCACTGAAGCATTAGCCTGGGATTAAAGCGGATGCCGGCTCTCTCCTCTATCTTCTTCTCCATTCTTATCACCTTGTGCAGAATAAAGAACCCCACTGAGAATATCAAGTCATGTCCGAACCATTAAATACAGTATCACAGCTGTGACTGAAGTGAGCCAGAGTAGAATACACATAAATGATTAAGGTGAAATCTGAGAAAGCGGAGTCTCCCATAGGATCGACCACACAATGCATGAAAGTGGTCTCCTTTCCCCCCAGTAAGCTGTCCAAGATAGCTTTAACTCATTACAGATAAATTAACAAAATGGATATAATCTTATACTTATACTCATATTCTAAGTGAATAGATTTATAACCAGTGGAATATATCTGCAGCTCCGGTTTAGTAATATAAGATAATCTTTCTTTTTGCCAGAGGGGAAAAAGAGGTGTTGCAGCAGCAAAAAGGCAGAAATACGTACACATACAGTAAAAAGAGAAACTGAGCAGAGTAAGGAAGTAAGATTATAACAAAGGTATATAAAATATAACAGTTACAAGGTTTAATTATCATAACTTTAACAGGTCACATGCTGAATCAGATCATTGTCTAAAAACACCCTCCAATTCTCCAATATTATAATTATATATTATAAATATAATATAATATATATATAAAATCATAATATATATTAACATATATCCTTTTAACACTAACTAAACAGACCATAGATTAAGAGAATTTGCACAGACCGTGTTAAGCAAATGGTAATACCCTACAAGTTATACTATAATGAAACCACAACTATTCAAATCATGAAATGTACAACTTATACCACAGATTATGCAAGGCCATGTGCTGTTGTGTGCAGAAGGGCATTCTGTTTTCCTACTGATCAACAGTGTTAAATCAGTCATGGATGGCAAAAAAAAAGAAAAAAAGAAAGAAAAGGTCAGCTGTCCAGCCCCTGGATCATGGGAGGGTCCTAAGGGGAACATAGGGTACAATTCCACATAACAACATTATATTGCAAACACTATAAAACACAATTTTTAGTGGGAGACTGTTTTTGGCTTGTGCATTTCTGCCTAATTGATATACAGTGTTTGGAGAGAAATATGTAATCTGACATGCAATTCTGGTATTTTTAAATGATGTTTATTATGCACACTGTACAACTACAAATTACATATTTACAAGGCTTTCAAAGACCTGCCTTCCATCGGCTCTAAAGCAATTAGCGTGTTTGAATTTGCAAACAGTTTATTTAAGGTAGGTAATTAGCTGCACTTTTTATTGCTTATAAATTACATGCACAGAAAGAGCACTTGGATGCGATTAATGAGGAATGCAGCAGCCGGCAGCTCCGCCACTGTGTTGTCCCTCATTATGTCATCCAAGCAAAACATCACTCCCGTTCGCTCAGATATCTTGTCAAAGCTGTTGAGAAAAGCTAGAACACTGCAGGAGGGAATATCCATCAGCTCGGAACAGTGGGCCAAAGGGTCATAACCAAGGACGAATCCAGCAGTGCATGAAATTGCAGTAATACACACTGTTAAATTAAAAATGTCTATTGTCGAAATGACAGGTTTAAAGTAGCTCTGCTCAACATTAAAGCGAGCACTGGAGCATTCATTCTGACACTAAAGATGACAGGAAATTAGCCTGTTGCACGTTACCTCACTGCTCACATCGACATGGCACTTTAAGTAAAAGACATATATGTATATTATGAAATATTAACCGTGGAATGAACAGTAAATATTTACCTATGCTTTCAGAGGCTGTGCAGTTCTCATGGGCACATGATTTATAGTGTATGAAATGTGTGTGGAGCTCACATATTTTTAACATTGCCCAATCATATTTACCTTACACAGCTCTCATCATCTAAAAAGACCTATCCTAGAGAAAGAAGTACAACTCAAAGGTAGTTTAAGGATTTCAGTCTTCTTACTCCTGCCTTGAAATCTACAATCTTAAGCTTGTCCGTTTTGAGAGGTTGTCTATTGATCACCGCCCTCTTTGTCGAGTGTGGAGCTGGGCCGCCGATGCAATCACTTCTGATATAATGGGCCCAAGCATTTAATTGGGCACAGCCTCAGTGTTCTCCTCTATTGATTGAAATCTCTGGACTAAACCCCTAATCAGGCTCCAACATCACTTTCATGACCAACCATATGAAAGGATTTTTAGAAAATCCTTTCATATGGTATCGTCATGTTGTTTTGCTGGAGCTTTATGGTCTTCACTGGTCATTTTATTCCTCTGCATTTTGTACAACTTTGTACATTGACAAATGAAATCAACACACATGTGGTTTGTATGATATCGTGGGTAACTAAAGGTAAATGAGAGTCAGGAATGAGAAGTCAAATTTGGTTATTTAACTCAGGGAAGATGTACAGTTAGAAATTGGGGAACACCCAGTAGGAATTACTTAAAGTGTATTGTTAGAAGGCACACAGGTGCTTCACTGATAGACAGAGAGGCATAGATGTGACAGAAAAGCAGGGGTGGAAAGAATACAGGAATATTTTATTCGATTAAAAGTGAAAGTACTTGTGCTGTCGGTAGAAATGTACCTTTATCAAACATATATTATGGTATATTTCTTAATTTTATAAAAGGCGAAGGTTAAAGGTATAGTGTTGATTAAGGTTGTCAGTCATCCAGGTCATGGTTATTCTAAGTGCTATATATTGTAGGCATCTGGACTTTTCAGATGTTTCACCGCTCATTCAGTTCTAGCTGAAGAAGCCTCTTGGATGCAGGATTTGCACCCTGTGTGGGTTTGTCCTTACAGAGCCCTGAAGGTCACATGTGAACTCATAGTTATTTTCATAGTCGTTAGGGCCACTTGTGAGTCGTTGACCCAGCTGTCATTCTTGTGGGTCGTAGGCCACCTCTTTGAAAAGAGAAGGTGGCCTAAGAAATTACTTCCCACCTACCTACAGTGTTGGACTGAGTTCCCTCCCCAGACAGCTTAACAACCATTCACACCCATCCAGCCCCAACGACCTACCTCACCAACAAATCACAGTACTTCAAAAAATGACAGTAAGTATTACAGTGATCACTTACCACAGTCCTAGTTCTGAACCCTTCTACATGATTTGTCCTAAGGACAAGGAATAATTAGATCACATGCTGTGTAATTTGAAATAACTAGTCTGTTATCTGCCTCATTGCTTCATTATCTTGTGTCAAGTACAGTCCAGCTGACATTGCCTCTTTGGCTTAATATGCCAACACGAAATCCAACTGCTAAGGTGATAAACATGTTTCAGGGAGAATCCAACATTCAGATGGGATGGCTGCATCCAAAAATCACCAGCAGACAAGCGTGAGAAAACACTGTCGCTGAGGTTCTGCAAGCAGCTACTTGATTCCCTGCATGACTGCTTGGAGAAAATCATGTCTGACTCAGCACTGGTTGCTGCCACCATCCTTTATCCAAAAATGTAAAACCTTCACCGAAAAAGAAACAATGAGCCTCTATTGCTGCCTGCTGACAACTACTCAAGCGCCTTCAATGACTTCCTTTCTAATATGAAGCATGACCAACAACAACAGCTGCATGCCTGATGTGTACAGCCGACGGTATGGACATGTTGACGTCTTAACCCGGCTGTGTCCAACCTGCTGCTCAAGTTAAACAAAGCCCTGCCTGCCTCTGCTGCCTGTGAAAGGCTTCTAGGGCAGCTGGATTGTTCTTCAGAAAGGGAAGTAGTGATTCACACCACTTAAAAACAAACAGCTCCTTGTGAGGTTGGATATGGACGTACTACACAGTAGACTTACTACCTGTGAAATGGGCAGTACAGCGGAGGCCAAACACAACAAATCGTTTGCACTGACAGCAGAAGTGCACTTCTATTGGAGGATGTTACCACTAAATCAACCACGACTTCATTGTATGAAAGTATTATTTGGTTGTGATTTAGTCTTCATTCAGTCTTTTCTGTTTATAATAAAGCAGTGTTGCTGTTTATAAAGCTAGAGTTATGTTAACTGGGATTTTAAAGGGACAGTTTGGGTTTTTTGAAGTGGGGTCATATAAAGTACATATCTATAGTCGGTCTGTTCCCTACCGTAGTTGCCGATCAGTGCAGCCTCAGTTTGGAGAAGCAGAGAGCCGCTCCAGCCCAGACGCTCAGCTCTGTACTGCAGTGAACGGGGTTTAGGTGAAAAGCGAATTTTAACCACCTAAAACAAGGCCCACCTGAAAAAATCTATATCAGTTCAAGTGTACTTTCTACAGAGTAAATTCACACCACACTGCCATCAGACCGCCCGTTCTTTTGACACTACATTTTCTCAACCGTAGAACCTCCGTATCCCTACGCTTACCTTACGCAGGGAGCGTAGGGATACGGAGGTACTACGGTGATCGGCAACTACGGCAGGGAACAGACCGACTATAGATATGTACTTTATATGACCCCACTTCAAAAAACCCGAACTATCCCTTTAAGGTAGGTTCGTTTTTTTTTAAAGCTGGAGTAGACTATACTATGGAAAGATTATGGAAGTTGATTATTGGGTGTCATTCGCAGGTCGTCTAACACTGAGGCTTTGGGTTGTCCAGTGGGATGCTGATAGATGCATTTGTGGTGACCTGTGCCAAAACCTGACCAGACGACAAGCACAGGTTTGTCAGAAGACAACATAAAGAAATGTAAAGTTCATTGCCAACACTTATTCTGGCCATTGAGTATGGGATATTATGACATTATATTCCATGTCTGCAATAGTCAGCCCTAAAACTTACACACAGCACCTTTAATTTAAGACTGAATTCAGCCATCAATCATTCTGTTATTCACGCCTACGCTTTCACTCCTGTGACATGTCGAAATGTCTCCAGTGAAAAGGGCCTGTTAATAAAGTTTACAGTTGGTAAAGTAAGGCGCAGCATCCCTAGTAATTGGCTGACATACTGCATTCACATCATCCATGAAAGGGTGCCTGAACAAAGAAACTCCAATAACACACCTCCAGTTTTAGATGTGCAATCTTCCATCCGATATAATATAATAGCGCGTGTACATGATTATCGATTCCTTCCCAGGTGCGCAGCTGATCGAATCAACAGCAGTGTGGCTGTGGCCATTTCCACAGCCTTTCTCCTGATTGTTTTTAAAGACTCGGTTTACTGCCGCGTCTCCTCCTCCGGGGAGGCATCATTGTCCAGGGTGGGCCTCTGAAGAGCACAGCAGATACAATGTAATTGCTTACAGTGCACAAACAAATAATGTGCACTTTAACTTAAATAAAAAAAAAAAAGGCCTGGTAGTTTATTGAGCATGGGAAAACAATTACAGCAGCATTTGCAGCGGTTTTGCCGTACAGAATATGCTTTGTATTCACAGAAAGTATCTATTTTTCATGTACAGGCTTTCACTAGTTTATACAGTCATTACTCCGCATAAGCTCCTTTTCGCTTGGAGAACAATAATGGGACATTTTAATGGTCTTAGTAAATCACAATGAAATTCTTCTTAATGTACTGTTTGTTTGCTACTGTACTTGCAGTGAATACAGCCACTGCCAGGAACTGAGTTATATGAAAAACTAAAGTCTGAATGATTTAGATGCAGAATAAACAAGCATACATATTCTTTTATTCCACTCCGGACACACAACAGACGCAAGAAAGTTTGTTTTGCCCCTTCATCCATTATTCATCAGTAAATTGAGGTAAATAATCCCACGTGACTTCTTTCAAGTGGAATTTGAAGAATATTATATGTTTGATCAAACACTCCGTACACCTGTATTTTATTTTAATAACTTGATGTGGGTAAATGCAGAGGACTTAGCATGATGAATGAGCGCTGTGTGGCTGGTCGAGGATCACGCCACGCATGCTTCCACCCCTTCCTCATATTGGCTTCACGGCGCGATGGTGCGATGAGTAAATCATGGTTTCTGCTGGTATGTCTGTTTTTATAACATTTATCTTTCATCTGCTGCCCCATATGTCACCAAGACCCCATTTTAAAATCCAGTAACAAAATCAATACTTCAATAAATCAAGCGATATTGCCCGGTGCACCTGGTGATGATTTCTTTCGTGCAGGAGGGCGAGTCTCAGGTCAGCGTCTTATGGTCTGTCATAGACTCTGAGGACGGGCTGCTGAGCGTCATTTGTTATCATGGTTGCATCTCAAAAATGCATTAAGGCCGGCATTCTTTCCTCATTAACTATGTTGACACTTTCCATTAGTCATCTTCGGATAAATTGATTTGGGAAGCTGTCATAACGTGACAAACTTGTGAAACACTGTGTGTGCTGCGAGAGTCAAAATCCTGCAGTGTAGGAGCTAAAAGCAAACAGTTTTTAACCCAGCATATTCTCATTATAACCAAAGTCTCAGTGTAGAGCAACTGTGGCATGAGAGCAAAAAAACTGAAATTCAGAACGAAATTGAAAATGCAGGGTCAAGTCAAACTTGATCAAAGTGAGAGAAACATTACTTTGAAGTCACCCTTGAACTTTTTAAGGACCTTACAGCTCTGCACAGAGCAGTTCTGTGATGTTCGCTGGCAAATGTTCCCGTCAAATCCAATAGGAGCGCAAAGGACAAAAAAAGGCTATTGGTCAAGGAGGGTTTTCTGTTTGCAGGGAGTGAAATGATCTCCCTGAGCCTTCACATAACATCTTTTTAACTGTGAAAGGGAAGGCAGTGAATTTCTTTTCATGACTTCTATCTTCTGTGGTGAAGAACGCTGCTGGTTGGTGCTTCATAAGGCCTTTTTTTAGCTTTTGTATTGGTTTCCTAAATGCTGAAGATAAAACCAGATGTGATTAAAACTAGCCCAACAAATGGTCTTTTTTAATATATGTTTATAATCAAGCTTTCATATCAACTGATTTGTCTTTGTATTAGCATACTTTGTTTTATGTGCTATAACCAAGTGTAAACCCACCGGAACTACACATGGTGTCTGGACTACCACTTTGAAGCTTTAAGTTTGGCATCTTGAATTTTTGAGAGCCAAAAATGGGCCATATTTGAATGAGAGGGTGGAGCTTGGAAGGGTATCCTGATTGGATCTGACTGGGAACTCAAGGACATACAGTGGTACTGACTCAACAATCAATGCTACCATAATTTACCAAATGTCTGAACGAAATTGAAAATGCAGGGTCAAGTCAAACTTGATCAGAGTGAGAGAAACATTAATTTGAAGTCACCCTTGAACTTTTTAAGGACCTTACATCTCTGCACAGAGCAGTTCTGTGTTCAGTTCACTTTTGTCCAAAGCGACTTACAATCAGGGTTGGGAGGGTTACTTTAAAAATGTATTCCGATACAGTTACTAATTACCTGTTAAAAAATGTAGTCAGTAACGTAATCCAAGTACCACAATATTAAAGTAATGTAACTTGATTACTTTACATTACTTTTGGATTACCTCAATACAAATGCAAATAAAGACAAGAAAAACAATTATCAATAAGATAACTTTTAATTCTGTTATTCAACAGAACAATGTGACAAAGAAACAGTTTTTATTATAACAAATTCTAGAGTCTAAAGTCTAGAGTCTAAAGTCATACAATTTCCTAATATAATCATGTTATTTTAATACCTTGTTGTCAACTAAAGTGTTAGTGACCCATTTCAGTCACTGCAGGTGTTGCAGGCAATTTATTTATTTTTTATTAACGTACAAGCCCCACAAGGTGGCATTAACTACATTTCAAGTGCCAATGGGGACTTCACAAGTCAACCAGTTTTCCATGATGAGTCCGTGCAAATGTTTCACAATAAAAGCCTTATTTAGCTATTTATGCTAGAGGGGTTTTAATTTGAAACCGACACAGGAAGTGTTGAGTTTGTATTAATGTCTTAATTTTAACAGGGCAAACGGAACCAAAACGAGGCTTCGTACTACAACATGGCAAGTTATATCAGACAGAGAAGCTCCTGTGATTATTTAGCTGAATAACGTTATGGTATTCACACTCGAACGTCATGCTCAAATTTCAAAACTACCACAGACACTAAACACATACCGTCCCGTTTCCCTAGCGCTCGAGGCCATCATGAGCTACATGGCTTGGCTTGAGAGGCTGAGCAGAGCGTCGCTGTGACAGACTTGTCGTGAACTGTCGCAATGTGTGCCGCATGTGCATCATGCATTGCATGGCAAGTGTTAGCATCATTATGGATTTTGATTGTGATCCAACTAATAATCCCATTTTTTTTCCAGATGTAGCGGTAATCTGATTACGTCTTTATTTTTTGTAACTATAATGGAATAGTTACTTTTTTTTGTATCCTAATTACGTAACGCCGTTACATGTAGTCCGTTACTCCCCAAGTCTGCTTACAATAAGTACATTTGCCACAAGAAAGAAACCACAACATATCACCATTGATAAAGTAAGAATGAAAGAAATAGAAACAACTTCCAAGCCCTCGTCTGAGCATGGTAGCTGCTATTTATCAAGGATAATTAGATTAGCCAGGTTCAGGTTCATAAAGTACCTTTGCATTGGCTTCACTCTTCAAGATTCATTAACATGGACCCTAAAATTCCACAAGTAATCTGTCCAATAGGAATATTATCACCACTATTAACAATGTAAATGCTAAAACCAATTGTTTCTCTCAATTGGAATAATGGAATAATGTAACCTAACTTGGGGCTAACATTAGGTGAAGATGTTACCAGGAAGGATTACTTAACCCCTCGTAGGTCAAAGAGTCAAATCAAGCTATATTATTGTATATTATTATATTATTTCCAGGACACAATGTGGGTCCATCTTGAAAATTGTAATAACACATGGAGTGAATGAATGGAATGAATAAAATAAATTCAAATCTCTCAGTGAAACTGAAAAAACTGATATAACTCCTGCAGATTAGATGCTTCGCAGTGGTTGGAACTACTTTGAGCATGTCAAAAAAATTATATTCTGTTCAAACGCTTTTGGGCACGTAAACGCACATCTTATCGAATCATTTTATTGAGTGTCCATGTAAACAGTTAGAATCTCTAATCAGAACGATGTCTATGAAGAAGTCATTCCGATTGTGGTCCATGTGACCAAGCTACATCTTCTTTAACCAAGTGTTGACTCTCATCTGACATCTGTGACATCCAGCTGTTATACTGACATATGATAACATTTACCCGATATCCCCCAACCATGGAGGGGCACCTCCGACCTCATGTCCTCCCTGACTCACACACGCCCCCAGCATCCCTGTCTCCTCTGTTGGCACACTGTGTGTAGGCTCAAACAGAACACAGATTAGCCAGAGTTTATTCGCCTCTTCGGCGTGTCACAGTTGGGTTATATCGCAGCCTCCAGTCTTCTGAACCTCACACTGATCTGTATCATTTATAAATGACCCGAACTGCTTTCCAATTCAGGAAGCAGATCTACTTAATAGTAAGATACTGAGGGTGTAATTCCCAAGTGCCGAACCCTGAGTTGCAGAGAATGAGATTTGCACTCTTTACAGCTCCAACATTTCCGTCGAGATCCGTTAGCCAAGGGAATCAACAAAAAGAAGGCATATCATTTGAAAAACTGTTGCTGCCATCTCATGAGCCTTACTCCTTAACAATGGCATTTTAATATCTTGAACTCACTGGAAGTGTTTTACAGCAGATTCACTGCTTTTGTAATCTGTGTAACTGTTACCAAATTAGAAAATGCTGAAAGTAGTTTGTGTCTGTTGTTATAGAGAATTTGGCGGTGGATTAACATTGTGTGTTTGGTTTGCAACATATCTATCAGGTACACATGTCAAACTCTGCTGCAAGGGAAAGTTCAAAATGTAATGCAGGAGACCCTCTATTCAGTTTGATTTTTATTCATTATTTACACATAGTACAATAGTGAAATAGTATTTTCAGCTAGAAGATTTACATCTGAATTTGCCAAACTGAAGCAGCAGGCTGGGCACGCTGGGTGCCTGTGCGATGCTGCTGTGTGGCATCACCTCCCGCTTTTCATTTCGGTGTCCATGTTAACCGTTCACTCTGGATGCATGAGCTGCTCTTCTCACGCGCTGAGCAGCATTAAAAAAAGCACTAAAATAGCATCCGGTGTGGCCAGCCTGTTAGACTTAAATCTGGACCTCTGTGAA
Organism: Lagodon rhomboides; assembly: GCA_039737535.1. Lineage (NCBI taxonomy): Eukaryota > Metazoa > Chordata > Actinopteri > Spariformes > Sparidae > Lagodon > Lagodon rhomboides. Next base: position 5,265,735 of record CM077801.1, read on the forward strand.
GGTTTCTCATTACCTCTTGCTGCCACTTTGATGTCTGCCTCTCTGTCAGGAATTGGCCTTAAGAGTCAACAACGAATGTTACTGCGTGACAGCAATCTTCACAGCAGCGATGCCTGCGTCAGATTGGGCCATATATCTGTCATCCAAACTGAATCTGGGAATTTTCAGAAGAGCCAAGTGAGCAGAGGAATGCTTGTTTGAGTGTTACTTCTTTCCAGTAAGGACAGGTGAGTTTCAGCTGTCAATCCATCTCCTAAAGTATAGTCACTTTAGAACTTCATTTTTAACCTGTGGTCAGATTGGAGACTTTGAGCCCTGGAATCAGTAGATCCTCTGCACTTTCCTGACAACCCATCTTACTTCCTCGTGACATCTGTGATTTTTTCTGACCAGCTCCAGACTCGTTTTTCAAAACTTCTTATTTTGAAGATTATCTTTATACTTTCTCACACACAAATATCAAGGGCTCTAGCTTATGCTCGGTGCAAGGCGGCACCGCTGTCATTTTCACGCCCATCGCCCACATTGTGTAAATAGCAAATGTGCTTACGCCCCACTGTGCGCCCCTGGGCGTGTTGGACCTAAAGTGAGGTGTGGTCAGGCGCGCTGATGGCGGTTTGCTATCTTGAGGCAGCAGAAAGCAACAGTGCTGTAGACCCACAGAAGAAAAAAAGCGCAGTCTGTTTCCAGCTATTTAAAGGACACATTAGATGCAGGCAGGTTCAGACCATTCAAACACTCTGAGCTTATGATTTGAGAGTCTGGTTTCAGTTATTTTTAATCAGCAAAACTAAAAGCTGTAGTTATAAAGTCTCCAAAGGGAGCGAGTCAGGATTTTTAAATAATCAATGAAGTTTATCAGCTGCTCCTCGTGTGCAAATGCACATGTTAATGTAGATACCCGTATCGTTTCCGCTGGAGGGTCGCTGCAGGTAATGTCATTAATATTTCCGTCATTAAGGACATGTTTCTCCCTCTCATCCCACCCGTTATTGATCATGGTGATCCAGCGACTGCGAATCACTCACACAGAGGGATGTGCAGCAGCGCTCTCCTCAGTTAAATATCAGTTTATCTTTCCATATGCAGTCAAACGGTGTTGTTGATGGGACAGATGATGGTGAAATGGCGGGGCAGAGGGTCCAGCAGCCGGGGATCACATACATGTCCCTCAGCGAGTCCCACTGGTTATTATGTGCCAGGCCCTGGCACACCTGGCTCTTATAGGGAATGTGAGACAACACTCAGATCGGTTTGATTTATGTTCTGCCCAAAACACACCCATGGCTAATTCAGAGGCTGAATACAGTGCCTCACTTTGTCTGAAGAATCCCCTGCATGTCCTCCATGAAAGGAAGCCAGTCTCTTCTAAAGGTTAAATGGTTTTCAATTAAACTGAAATACTCAGCCAAAAGCCTCTGACAGATTCTTGACATAACCTGTTCAGAATGAGAGGAGATACTAACTTTCAGTGAAATGCAACATTGCTCAGATTGACCTCAACTTTGCAACCTTCAAAGCAGCGGTACATTTTAATTTTTTTTTTTTTTTTTTTTTACGAAGAAACCCAATTGTATGTCGGCTGATGAGAAAAAGACCCTACCTGTCTGTTTTATAATGAGTTTATGGCCTGAATCACAAGTTTGAGGTCTTCTTCAATACAGCATGGTGTTAATTTAGTAAATTATGGTCCCATTTAGAGTATACATTTAGAGAATAGGTGAGAAAGAAGGGTATGTGTAACCCTTTGACCACCGGCTTGTGTATTAAAACCCACCTTGTGTTTGAAGGTGGAGCTTTAACCCTTGTTAAATATTTTATGGTAAAAGATAAATTTCAAATAGTAAATATCAGTCTAGGGTACTGTATGATTCTCACTCTTAAATAACCAGTTGGAGACTATGGGGAATACACCTGACCTGTAGTAGACTCTTATGCAATACTTCAATAATAACACAATTCAATAAACCCAACACAAGATCTCGGTTTTAGAAATGTATTAACAATGTACAGGAAAACACATCCAAACCTTTCTCTATGGAGAAGAGAGAATATAGAAAATAAAAAAAATAGGTTTTTTGTCTTTTCTCAAACTGTCTAATTGTATTTTGACTGCACTCTTTGTCTCCTTTCGTTGGCGCGCTTCAGTTGGAGCTCATGATGAAACTCTTTGGTACCAGTACCTCCGTCTCCCTGCAGCAGCAGCGAAGCGTCCTCCGTCGACGACTCTCCGAAGCTCCTCCCGTCCGTGCAGGCGGTGTCTCCCTTCAGCGAGGACCGTGGCGTTAGCCTAGCTCCTACTAGCTAACGTAACCGAACTTCCTCTTGTCCACCTAAACACAAGCGGTGGTGGAGAGTCCGACTCCCGCCCTCTGAACACGTCGTTCAACTACAGTTCACAGTCCGTCACTGATAAACTCAACACTGACGACTCACACAGTTCTGGAGTCTCTGCTCTACGCCATTAACACGTTGCTCCTTCTTCTTCCTCTCTCGGGTCTCTCCCGGAAGTGTAAAACATTCAATGGTCATGAACTCACGCACGTAACATAACGTATAATAGAATTACTTTTAACTTCTTTTTTTTTTTTAAAGGCATTCGCACGCCATGAAATGATGTTTTAAAGTCACTCATTTTAAACATAAATTATTTATACATTTTAATACTTTATTTATATCTCAAATAGTTATTTATGTAAATTTTAACTTCACCATGAACTGGCATTTTATCCTTAACTTATTCCCATGAAAATAATAAAATAAATACCACTGATATTTATCAGAGTATTACATATGCTTAAGAGCACAGCTACCCTCACCTACCTTCGCGTCGGCCGTCAGTAGCAGTGGGTATGTGCCGCAAGCTCCACTCTCTTTTCCAAACCTTCACTCCTGTCTCCAAAAAAAACAAAACAAGATGGCGACGGCCTAATGCCAAACCTGAGCCTTCAGAATAGTGGTCAACAAACACTCGGGTGCAGAAAGAAGAAAATATAAATGCAATCAACTTCATGGAAAAATATTTTCACACCAGATATCCCACCTTCAATTACCCATCTGCTCTGGTAAAGAGGTGAAACATCACAACAGCCGGAAAACTCTTTTCCAGAAAGGCTGGTGTTAACTCTTCAATTATTCATTATTTCAAGAGAGCTACAGCAGAGAAGACCTGGGATTGGTATACATTCCACAATACATATACTAGGTCTGGGTGAATACTTGATTCTGATTGGCTGAAGGGTGTCAATTCACTTTTGATACACGAACACCTCTGGAACTCCTCAAGTAGTTTTCACCGTTCTAAATTGATGCCCTATAGTCCGTATTTAAAATGGGTGGCATCCAACGTTTGAAATACATTCAACATAAAAAATGAATATCTTGTGTACAACACAAAATGTTATCTTTCAGTCAACATCCTCTGGACACTTGGCACTTGTAACACACAAGCTGCAAGAATTAGCTTACCACGCTATAGTAAATAATCAGGTGGGTAACCTCAGTGTCTGCTGACACTCCCACTTACCTGTCCACAATAAGGAAAGGATAACTCATAAAGCAAACCCTATGTTTGATTTAAAAAAGCTGGGCAAAGGGTGCTGCTTAACTCAGTTGGTAGAGCAGGCGTCCCATGTACAGAGGCTTTGTCCTCCAGAGGCTGTGTCACTCCCCCTCTCTCCCATCCTGTGTCCTGTCATATCTTGAGCCTGTTCTGTCAATAAAGCCATATAAAGGCCAAAAAAATATTTGTAAATGTAAAAGCTGGGTAAACTGACTTTATGTGAATTCACTCCCCACTATAGTATAGTGACTGTGACTTTGGAATATTAACATTGAATCTTGCTAGCATAGTGTTAGCTCTCTGGCTAACAGCTGAGACGAGGGGTTCAATGTGTTGTCCAGACTAGTTTTTCTCCCATTGCTGCTAAGTCTGTCCCATTTATTGTAGCAGTGAACAACATTCCCATTACATAAGAGCATAATGGAACTGTAGTAGAACTGTAGAGTTACTTGATAGGGGGACATTCTGAAGACCCGGAACTCAAATACACACAAAAATGAACAGACACTGAATAACCATCAAGAACGGTACTCTAATTGTTCCGCGCTGGGAGATATACATCACATGCTGAATGCAGTGTGAAGTCGTGTTTATCTCCTAACCTCCACACATGCCAAGCAAGAGATGCAATCCAACAATAACAAAACAGAGCATGACGGATGATTTCCTCCCATCATTACTGCTTGTGAAAAACTTAATGGACTTTGCGTAGGCAACCGCTACGTTGCTTCCACATCATCCATTACTTCCTGATAATGGACCTTACACGTACTACTACTACTTCTTTCTGTAATGCTTGTCACGTCCCAGCCATTCATCTCCTAATCTCTTTCTCTCCTCCATGTCAGACTCTTTCTTTCACAGCTGCACTTAATCAGAGGAGACAGGTTAATAGTCAGTGGCCTGTGGTAACAGTAATAGCCTTACATACATGAAGAGCCATTGTAATGACTGCATCTTCATGCCTATTAGGTTTAGACATTTTACTAATAACTTTCCACTTGGAGCTGCTTGATCCTTTCTATGTGATGCTTTGAGGGGTTTGCAGTGAGGTCACCATATATTAAATGGCTTTTCGCACTTAGAGATACAGAAGCATCAGTGTTTTTTTTTTTTTTTCTTACTGTAAATGAAATTAAGTGAGGTCAGGCTTAGTCATATAAAGTAAAGACTGGGTTTGTGCAGTGTGATAGAGGTGAACCAAATGTAGCTGAAGTAAACTGGTGAGGTGAGATGTTCTTATATTTGGGGTGTTGAGACAAACACTATTGGATCCACGTCTCGAGAAATAGACTCAGGTACACTGTACTTGTGATTTATTTTTCTTCTCACCTCTCTGACTATTGTAATTCATCCATTTGTTTTCATCAAGATCATTCTCTAAGTTTTCCAAAGGTCAGAATAGACCACCTATGTAGTCACACTTTCTGAAATGAAATGAATGCTTGATTGTGAATAACCAGAGCTCAAGTCCAAGTGCACAGCCTGTTCTTTCATGTATAACACTGACATGAAAGGTCCGTTATAGCCAATTGGTATGAAATTGTACTGTAACTTCTACCTCTGCCACCGCACTTACCTCACATGTGAGCCAATCTGCTTCAAACATAAAACCATCTACGAGGAGGCCGCGAGGCATAAACTAGAGTGAAATCTCATTCTCCCTGATTTTGTTAAATCAGAACAGGTACGCCATAGGAATTAAGCCTTTTATAAAGACAAATGGTCCTGTATATTTAATCCACATTATTACAGATCAGTCTTAACTATGATAGAAGAGGTTGGTACAGTGGTGCAGTGATACACGGTAGCAATAATTCTTAGGGTGCTTTCACACCTTAACTGTTCGGGGTTTTTTTTTACTGTAGATGTGTTTTTAGCATGATTTTAAAAGCGAATCACATATATCCTTCTGTAAATTTTTTTTTAAAAAGTCTGTAACCATGGTAACACGTGATTTCAGTTTTTCCCTGATCAAACAGTTCTGAATAGGTGGTTCACACTGCGCTCTGTTTGTGCGTGTACGTACACTGTGTAGTTTGGCAGTTTATTAAATTCATTAAAAAGTGTGTTAAAACCATCCAGCAGTAATCCCTTCCCCCAGAATACTGCCTCTTTTTCATCCTGTCCCTACGTGATGGTCATTATTCATAACACACGGTCGATTTGCATTTGAATATATGTACAACAAATCTGTGAATAATACACATGTAAATGCAATCCCACTCTGGGGCTTAAAAGTGGTGGAAACATAAGGGCTTGGATGAGAAAAAAAAAAAAAAAATTACGTTCAGCGTATGCCATTTTAGGCAATGTAATGGGGAGAGTAGAACAGTTCCGATAAAAATATACCTTTATACCTGATTTGACGTACACTGCCTTGTTGTTTTAATGCTGCATACTTTAACGTCAAAGAAACAGAGTTCACAAGGGGTTTATGAGTCAAGTTCAACCAATCATGACTCGCTGTAAGCATTAGGTTTAAATATCTGTACGTGAGGATAGGAATTAAACAGGAGCACTATTATATACACTATTTACATATTTCTATTTCATTATTTTGAAATTTCAAGCAATGTTTCATATATTTCACAATTAAACTTGAACACCACGCCTGTCAGTCTCGTTCGGTGGCCACCACAGGATCATCAATCTGAAAATGACTAAAATAACCACATCTTAAACAACATCTTCCTGTAAGTCATTCATCATTTTATGTTGGCTGACTTTAAAATCCAGCAAATAAGACACAATGGGCCTCATGGAAGAAGCAACATACAAACTATTTTTGTGTTATTTTGGTTTGGATCTGTGATTTTCTGTTATTTTGTTATTACCCATTGATTTCTGGGACACAATGTTTTCTTATTTTTGCTCTTCTCTTTGTTAAGAGAAAATTGTAATTGTAATTGCACTCTTACCAAGAAAAGAGAGAAACACCCCGTTTACACAGTGCACAGTTTGTTTGTCCAGTGCTCGGACAAATTATAGGAACATAAAAAACCCATAATATAATCAAATTTAGATGATCAGCTTTAGAGTTTAGATGTTTTAGAGGAACTTTGATGATTGGATTGTTTATTTTGTGGTTAAAAATACTGAAAACCAGGCCTTACACAGAGAGCGTTGTTAGAGATCGCACACATCTGTTTGATGAGACAGATGAATCGTTTCAGATCGTTTCAGAAGCACTGCTTATGGATTTGTGCAATAACCTGGAGCCTCAATTTAGGCGAAACACACGCTGGTCAAAGCCCGTGCCTCCACACCTCCAAGTACTCAGCGCACTCTGAGTTTTAGCCACAGGATCATTTCAGAGGGAGACAGGAGACAGGTCAGGCATTTCACAGTCCACTCTGAGCCGTGCGCTTCCGAGAGTAAAGCGATAATATCATTCATGCCCCAGTACATATCCTTCCCGTGCACGTCTAACCAGCAGGTAGAGATTAAGAAGAACGCTGAAGCTGAATTACCAAATATCATTGGTGCTGCAGACTGCGCACATACGGATCAAAGCACCCTCTCCAGATCCGTTCCCATTCCTCAACTGAAAGTTGCATCACTCTATTAACGTCAAAATAATCTCAGATGCAAGCTGCCACCTCCTGGATGTCGTGGCCTGTTGGCCCGGCGGAGCACACGGCTCCTTTGTGCAGCAGAATAGTTCTGTGGGGATGCGTCTGGCTCAAGGAGCTGGTGGAGATGGGCGGCTGATTGGTATTCTAAAAAGCACCACCCAGTTTAACTGTCATGTAATTCAATTTTATAAAAATGTAACATAGGTGGCCGAGGTCATGCCCTCACTTCTTGGCTGATGACCCCCCGGGCAAGTCCCCAGACCAGACAGGAGCGCTCTCATGAGGCCCGTTGTCTTACAACCACCGGCACGCACAAACCTGCTCCGTGGTAGAGCGGTTGGAGTGCTGAAGGCCAGGTGGATGTGCCCTTATATGGAGTTTAGTGGGCATTACCTATGCTAATTACAACAATCGGCCACGTGCCTCCAATTTCCTATCAAGTGGGATTCATCATTCAGCAGACCTGGGTAAGAGCAGGTGTGGATGGTAAGAACGTTTGGTGCATCTGGAGCTGACTCCTCTTATTTTTTCTCTTGGAAAAAAAAGGAACAGAAAATACAAGAGAAGTTTAAGAGAAGGTTGCTGCACGAAGCTCAGTGTTTTAAATATGTTCGCAAACCTTATGAATATTCTTGTGAGAAAAGCTGCTCTATCTTGCTAATCCATCTAATTTTGACAGCAGCCAGTTTTAACTGAAGGTGCCGATGGAGAGGAAAGTGTTCTTATTGTTAGTTAACATTTTGTGGTGGAAAATATTTTTCCTTTTTAACAATTTATGTATTTAAAAAGTGATGGGGAAATCAGGAGTTTCAGAAAGAGGTGGGGACGTTTCCCTAGCGTCCCTAGTTTAGATTACGCCTATATCACCCTTATATGTATGCACACATTAGAAATATTAGGTTCTACATGACCTGCTGTCAATTGTTCTCAAAAGCCAGTGTCAAGGCAACATCATTTCACACCAAACGAGCTGAAATACAGCTGTGAAAGCACCCGATTGTTTCCAGTGAATGAGTGACCTTCAGGAGTGTGTATGTGTGAGCTGTAGGGAGAAGGAGAACTGGTGGTTTCTACTGAAAAATTTAGAATATTCATGAACCTGCTCTGTGGATCAAATATTGAACGGAAATTCTGTCACACTCTGTAAATGATACAAATGTTCCTGTCATATTGTATGCTGCCTTATCCTGTTGCTCCTTTCCAAACCAGGTGGCATCAAGCAGGGATCATGCATTGTTACATCTTCTTTAATACTGTATGATTGCATACATGCGCATGTAGTGATTAATATTGTAGTGTAATTACGGTGCACTAGTATCAGACAGCATGGCGTAGTATGGCTGCGGGACACATTCACTCTGAATGCCGGCAGGCATGAAACTGCACTGAGAACACCAACATATCTGAGGTCAATGCTTGAATCACTTTTCTCCACCAGTAGTCTTAGCTGCAAGCAGATAGGTGACTGTGATACCTAAACTGACCAATTACAGCAAACACTGTCCCAATTTTAGCCAAAAACCAAAACCTGGTCACACATTATCACCTTCAGATTATGTTGCACAAGATTGTGTGAAGTGTTTTATTATGTCATGTTCAGTAGTGCTACATGTAATATTGTATCATTATTTTGTTTTATGTGACACATAAAGTTTTATAGGTTTGTATCAGCCTCATGTGATATTGCTTCATAAGATACTGTACCATGCACACGAGGATGTCTTACCACATTAGCAGTAATATCTTGTTTTGCTGAAGGCGAGGGGTTGCACCAGTAAAACAGAATATTATTTGCTAAACAAACAGGACCCTCAGTGGGGTCATTCATGAAATTACACAGCTTGCAGGGTGAAGGTCTGGCTGGGGTGGTGTTGGAGCGTCCTGCTTGTGCTGGACGGATCTGAAGCGCAGCTGCAAAGAAGGAAGAAAAAACACATGGCAGGTGGTGCAGCCTCCCTGCTGGCCACAGGCTCCAGCATCAGAGCCTGAGTATCAGTAGAACAGAGCAGTGAGCAGGATGCAGTGTGGACTCATACAGCCAAGCACATCATATAATGTTTATCATTATTTTCAATGTTTACTAATATGTTCAATGTGTATTTCAATATGTCATTATTTTAATCCATATAGTACTGAACTGTATTAACATTGTATTGCATCATGCTATTACCTATTATACCTAAACAATTTGGCATTATATACTATGTATAGTAATTCACTGCACCCCAAAGCAGCCATTGTCCAATCATAGCTTAGCAACAATAATCAGGGCATGCCTGTAAAGATTTTGGTTATTTATGTTGAGGCAGTGTGTGTGGGGCTCTAGTGAAAACGAGTTCTTGGCGTCTAAAGAGTTTGCAGGAAGGCACCTTTGTTTTTTAGACATTCCCAAAAACCACAAATAGAAAAGCAAACTCCTAAGCAATGAAGTTTACAGTGTTAGTCTGCTCACCAGAGAGCTGGAATCAGCAGCAGTTCAGCAGCAACTTCTGCACTAACAACGCTGTTTATTCATGTCCATGTCGTCCACTTGGATCCTTAATTGATGACAATCCTGACCTTTTGCCCAGGATGCAGCTTTACCCTTTAACCCAAAGCACAATATCATGTGTGTAGCCATCATGTGCTTATTCAAGATGCCTTTAAAGGGTTTTAGTTAAAAAAGGAAAAGTCAATTGGGAACATTGAAGACAAGAGCTTCTAATTAATAATTGGAGCTACTGTTAGCTTTATTAATTTCAGCTGACAAAATGTATGGTTGACGGTCTCAACAAATTCAGTTGTACATTGTGTTGTACTCTGTTTGCTGCCTGTGTGATGAAGTGTCGCTGCATGAAAAACTGAAGACACAGGCATAACGTTTTTTGCTTTTTGCATGATTTTAGTTTGCTATAATAATCATTCCTTCCTCTGCCAAAAAAAATGGGGGTAGAACTGCTGTCTGGCAAAAGGTTTAGCTGGAATGATGCACTACAAAGGAACAGCTCATGGATTCGCCCTCTATCGAAGCATGTGATGACAGCACGTGGAAAAAAAACCACGATTGCTGCACGGTAGAAATGCATTATGCAAATGTTAGCATTCACTGCTTAAAGATGTGGAGGAAACTAAGACATAGACAGATCAGGCTATCAGCATCACCTTTGGCTCCTCAGTGAACAATATCCTCCAGTCGAGGAAAACAGACGAGTCCACATCATTGACAGTGGCAGTGGGCCCATAAGAGCAGCTGGAGATAAGGGGGGTGCTGAGACTGGCTGGCAGAGAGGCATTGTCTGAGAAAAACAACTGAGTAACCGCTCAATACCCAAAGCTCAGATTCCCCGAGACCGTCTAATAATGAATGTTCTCCTGATAATATTCTGCAGTGCTTACACTCATTTTATGAGAGCGAAGAGGTTTCATCAAATTACACTGGCCTGTATTATGCATGCAAAGCAACAAAGGTCTGATGACTAAACAAATGAAAGCTGTTGTGGAGTCTGCGGTGTCTGCCTCTCCGACCGACCACGTTTCTCCCATAGAAACACACCGAAATAGAACCTCTTTATTCGTCCTTTCCTGCAGTCTCAGTACCTATTCTCTCAGATACGCCTGTGCCCTCTGTCACTTTAACTGCTTTCATTGTTACTTTTCCCTAGTTCGGCATAGCCAGGGGACATATTGTAGCGCTGCACCGGAGGGGTTTTAAAGTGGGTCACTAACTAAGTCAGAGGCAGAGCCTTCTAATGCACTTGAGTCTGAAAATGATCGGTTGCAAGAGATGTGTCTAAAGGCAAGGAACACCAAGACAGATTTCCAGTCTATCATAAGGCCAATAACTGTACAAACACACACACTCCTGTTCCACACCTCTAAGGGCTGTTTAAAGCAGCAATATTGCCAACAATACAAGAAATGGAAACGTGCAAAGTCAAAATACAATCGTACACCTTCTGAATTCAAGTGTCTCTCTATAAACAGACTCAGATGAGCTTGATTGCCTTGTAAACTCCCCATGAAACACACTCGGCATAACCAAATTAAGCTTGCCGAAAACAGCCTTGCTTTGTCTGTCAGCAATCACCTCTGCTTGGCTAAAATACATCTTCATCCTTCACAAGTAACTTTTGGTCTGCTGCTGATGCCTGACTCACCCTCCGTCCTCTTTCGCGCCCCCGCCTGTCATGTGTTTTTGTCCCTGAAGTCATAGTCAAGGTCAGGACCACTAAATCACCTCCACACTCTGTCCTTATGTACCCTATGTCTTCAAAGGGACATCAGTCTTTGTCAGAGGCTGTTTTCAGTCCCAGTCTGGCGTCCAGCTGCGTTCGCTGGGAGGTGGCTTCATGGCGTCGAAACATCCTCACACTTGAGCGACTGAATAGGTCATCTGTCAGCGTCTCCTAAAAGGATATATATCACTGTTCCCAAAACAACATGGCCGTTGCAGTGTAACTGTGACACGAACACCTTCATCCCACGGTTGCAGATTGGTTAGGTTTAGGCAAGAACAATACTTAGTTAGGTTTAGAATAATATCATGGTTTGGGTTCAAATCGGTTCTTTACTTTTGTAACTTCCATTATCAATGTACCTATATTACTTTAGTATTAATGTCACGTACCCGATGTTACTTCAGTACGTTAGAAAGTTAAAAGAACCCACTGTAACTTTTGGTTTCACACCGGGCTCGAGCAGTGGTTTCCAGAATGAAAGCCCTGTCCTTCTTTAATCTGTCCAGGATTTGTCTCTCTTTGTACAAAGTCTCCTGGCTTCCGGAGCCTGTTCCTGCAGTATGTTTTTTTTTGTTTCTGGCTTTATTCCTTGTGTTTTTTTCTGATTTGTACTTTAGCTTGTATTTTGTTTGAGCTTTTATTTTTGTCGCTTCTTTGTATTTTGGTATTTGGGCTTCTTGGTTTTTTGGTTGCTGTTATTTTCTAGATTCCGGCTTGTTATGAAAGCTCGCTTCCTCATCCTGCTTGCCTGCCTGAGTGTCTTACATTTGGGTCCCCACTTTTTTGCCAAAACCTGACACCCATCTCACATATCCTGTTCTACTTCATTTGGTTAGATTTATTTGCTACACTACACATAGACACACACTTCAAACACCACTGATAATACTGACCTGCATACTTCATCTTATTTTTGTACATAGTTGTTTAGCTGGTTCAATAAACTCTTTTTGTTATTTGAAATCTCGGTGTGGTCTCCTATATTTTGTCCGAACCCAGAGCTGGTTCATGACACCTGATAGCCTGCACCTGGTAGATCTCTTGCATTTGTAACAGGCACTGGTGACCACCAATCGAATCTCTGAGAATGGCGCAAGGGACCAATGGCAAATGTTAAGGATGATGGCACAGAAAAAAAGAGAGGAAAGAAAGCAGAGGTGTAGAGGACAGAGAGGTGTCTGCAGAGACGTGCAGAGCAAGGACGGTGGTGTACCAGGCGGCGGAGAGGGAGACTGACGAGCCACCACCTTCTCTCTGCTGCGCCCACACTGGACTGCAGGTTATAAGGGACGCTGGGTTTTTAATATGTTGAATGCATTCAAAAAATTGTTCAATTTGAAACTTTTGTACCTTGAAGTTTGGCTCTTTTGGTCTCCTCAGTGTTGCTCTCCACCCGATAAAAAAACACAAAAGAAAAGAAAAAGAACCCACCTTTACATTAACTCCCCCTTACACAAGTATTACAATTTCATCTGTTTTATAGATGTAGTGTCTAGTATAGATGTGGCTGTCCAATATAAAATTATCAAACTCTCTTTGTTTTAAAATGTACTAATCAATCAATATGCAATGAGCTTAAAAATGTATGAAATGGTTATCAAATAAAGAAGCAAACAGGATCGTTCAGTCATGCCAAAATACCTGGAGTTCCAGAGAGGCCTCCTCCATTTCTCCACACTACCTCATATTTACACTTGAGCTTACATCTAGTTCACAGCCACATACAAATGGCAAGTGAGTCAGAACCGCTCTACAATTAGTCAAAGCACTTTGCTCCCTAGGAAGCCTGCTGCATGCATTTACTAAGAATCACTCCAATGTAATAGACAGCAAATGAAATCACACTGAGTGACTGAAAACATCACCACACTTCTCTCAACATTGTCCAGGAATATTTTTCTCTGCTCTGCATTTTACTTCAAGCTGAGAGACGGGCGAGGGGCCAGTTTTGAGTAAAAATAGAGTGATTCCCACCTTCTAAAAAACCCAACTTAGCATAAATTCCGAGCTTACAATAGTAAGCTTCCTGGCAGAATCATTTACAACAGAAACTACGTGCTGACACTTTGTGATAGCCAGAATGAGTCTATCCCAAACTAGAGTTTATTCAAGGGAACTGAAGTAATCTCTTGCTGACAGTTTAAGCAAACAAGCCTGTGCATCACGAGGGTTTCTGTGCAGAAAACCTGCCAGCTTTGATTTACAGCTCTTTGTTTCTAGTTTGAAGTGTCACAACCGGCACTGAGGCCCCGTAACCAACCATTTCTCCTATAAATTATGTTTATTCATGGTTGATTTGCAACAGCAATTTATGTTCATTTGACAAATGATCTGCCAATTCAAGAAGTAGTGTGATAATGTTTCAGGAAAAAATAATGGTGTGGTTAGGAAGTTGGATGAGTCTTCTCTAATACTGGAGTTCATGACGACAGTCTTTTCATAACAGTAACCAAATGGTTTTAATGGCTATCGTTATGTATACCCACATAAAGTTGTCGGTTGTCTGAATATGTACACATCTAGCGTAAATCTAGCAAGAAACTTCAGCATTTATTTAAAGTCACGTTTGTGCGATCTGAACGAGTTGAAATTCAGTGCTCCCTCGTTTTAGCTCTTCATCAGCTCCTGGGAAAATAACTGGGTGTCTGTTAAATGCTACGCTACGTTTAGCAGCTAGCTAACCTTTGTAGTAGGTCTTTTGAGTTATATTACCAAAAAATGATTATTCAGTTGTTATTAACACAAAATGGGACCCAAAAGCAAGACACTAGGGGGCAGGTAGGTTAATAAAAAAAGAGAGAGCTTTATCGAATTCATTTTAACAAAAGTGTGGCTGCAGTCTCTCCTGCTGGAAAGCATTCAGACACGTTAACGGTGCAGGTTTGTTTGGAAGTCTGTAGAGCTTCATGTGAATGTGAGATCCAGGTGTCACAACTTTCTTTTCGCATGACAATGGTGCAAATTGTGTTCGTGGTGGTTCTGTGAATGGATTAAATTGTGAAAGGATTTATTGTATTTGTAGTCATGCTTTTTTCATGTTGCGATTTTAGGTACTGCATGTTAGATTTGTAGTGTCAGCTTTTACCATCCCTGCTGGCTCTCAGTCTCCTTATCCTCACACTCTCACTGTTTCTGTTCCTGTCAAACTGCACATGTTCCTCAAAGTACTTTTTTATTCTGACTCTCTCTTCACACAAAGTACGTATACAGTATATATTGCCCTTTCATTTCCTGCTCCCGTCATTTAGTTCGTAGCCCTTAGACCCCTGGGAGGCAATTAGCAATCGTAAGACATCACCTGATTGCTCTTTAATTAGCTCCCCCGAGCCTGGTCCTTGTTAAATGAGCCAATAGCTGATAAAGTCCCCACTTGAACCGTCAGTGGCCACTGTGAGTCTCTGCACAGGACAATAGATGCCTGACTCACAGGTTGACAGCATTTGGTTGTGACGTCTCATCTGAACCACATGGGTATAAGTGGTATATTTAACCCTTCACTTGTCCATGGAGCTCCTCTCTTGTGTATTTCCCAAACCAAATTGATTTTGATTGAATAAGCAGTGAGGAATGAGGTGCCATGGAACACTTTTCAGATCCCTTTTGAATAGACAAATGTAAATCCTTCAGCGGTTGAGCTAAAAGGCTTTCCAACCGATCAAGCAAGCAGGACAATTGAGTCAAGTGGTAGGAAGAGTAATTGCACAATCCAGGTGAAAGCCAACAGTCTGAAAATGATGGATGGCGTTTCTCTCTTATTCCAAATGGTACTAAGAGCCTACGGTTCAGAAATTGCTAATGAACAGTAGGAAAGAGTGAGTGCTGCATCAATCTGCCTCTACCTCCAACCATGTCATGTTAATCACTGTACTCACTGTGATGTCTTTCTCTCACACCGTTCTCCAACTTGCTTTGTGAAAGTTTGCAAATCTGTTTCTGCTGTGCAATTCAATATATCACAGAGTGGCAGCTTATTGAGATAGATGCGTCAGAGGATTAGAGGGAAACTAATAACCACCTCACCAGGGATACGCTGAGAGAATTATTCAATATATTCTTTATTTATGTTTTTTTTTTTTACTTTTCCAGGAACTTAAATAAGACATGCACTGTATCCGACAGTGAGACATTGCTTCCACACTCTGTCGGAAACATTTTCTTTATTGGACACGGCTGAAACAGATCATGCAAATGTAGTATATTTGGATGGATAAACCGGGCTGTTTGAGAGCGTGTAAGGTTCTTTATTTCTCCCTGTCCCCTGCCAGGTATACAGAGCCACTACATTTCTGCTTGTTAATCAACACTTAGGCTCTTGAAACCTGAAATGCCTCTGGATACTGCCTGCCTGTCTTATCCATGTCATTCATGACGAACACATAGCGAAAAAACATCAATTTACGACGAAAATTGTGCTCTCTGTCAGAAGTGTCTGCTGCCACAGTGAAACAAAAATAAAGCAAATCATTATTTAAACATGGACTAGCAAGACAAACAGTATACAGCTACACTGGACTTAAGAATGACATCATAAACAAGGTTTTCAACAAATACAATTTTTGATTTTTTCAATCTTATGATGACAAAGAGCTGTTAAAAATCAGTGGGCCATCCAGCTAGTTGGCCACATGTTACACACACAGCTTAGCAAATAGGCTAAACAAAAACTGTCTTCTGTTATTCCCAAATGTCCACTAGATCCATTGCAGCAACATATTTAGTTGAAAACACAGTATTCCAGGATTAAATGCTGACAAAAAAAAAAAAAAAAGACTCACTCTCTCTCATTTCACAGCAGACGCCATTATCCCTCTACGCCGGAGATCCTGAGATGGCAGCTGTTTGATTTGAGCAGATATGAGCTTCTATGCCCGCCCTAGAGCCTACAACACTCAATGAGGGATCTTGTAGACAAGTGACCAAAGTGTAGTGGGGATGATTTTGCAAACAAACAGACAAAAATCATGGTAATTAATTTCAAACAGATGGTGAAACCCAATCCAGGGGACCAACAAAGTCATTAGGCTTCATTGTCCAAGAACCATTAAAGTCTGCAACAAATGTACCATGGTCCGATGAGAAAATGTGGAGATATTTCACTAAATATGTGAAAAAGCTGACCTGCTGGTGGTGCCACATGAAAAGTCAGGGGATCACCAAAGTCAGTATAAAATATCATAGCAATCCATCCCACATGGGGGTACCTCATCATGCACTGTACTGTTCAGTTTCACACCAAAAAGAATGACTGTTACACACTTAAACCCAATGGGATTTTGAAGTTTGTATGTGTCCACCTCAATGTGTGTAACGATTACAAAGGAAGCCTCAGTGAAACAACTCAAATCAGGTAAATCTTCTGTTTCATACCCAGTGCTGGACAGTGACAATTGATGTAAGATTCCCAGTGTTACCATGACCCGATCATGTCAGCCTATCAGCTCACTGTCACTTCCAATTAGTTCCCATCTCTGTGCTGGACGCCCTGTCTGCTCCCCCGCTCACACAATATGGATCCTATCTTCGTGTTATTTTTTTTATTATTAGAGTGTGGACAGAATGAGACAGGCGCAGCTGGTATTTCTGCCCGTCTCCGGTGGAAAAATTACTCCGAGGCCAGTGGCAGAATGGCATACCTGCAGCTGGTCAATAATTGGGTCCGTGTGATAATTATATTAGGATTGAAAATTAAATTAGAGAGTTAAGAGAGATGTGGATATCAGTTGAACTCTTTAAAGCTAATTAACCGCTGAAGTCTGAACCTTCTAATCAGTAAAATAATCCAGCAGCATACAGTCTATTATGGGCTGGATTAATTGGTTCACTGACATCCTGAGGCATACAAATTCACACACATACGATACACATAGACTAACTACAATCAAAAAATGATGTTGAAACTCCCTTTCCAAAGAAAATGAGATTTTCTTTTCTGTCACTTATGATTTAGGATGTTTTTTTACATGATTCAAATGGACAGCGTGCAGGTCCCGTCTCTTTATGTGGAAGCAACCTGCTTTGACAAGCATGCAGTCAAAAAGCCCCGAATGTCAGAGTACACATTACAGGTGTGTTTTTTTCATTCTTAAAGTGCTCAGAAATAATTATTAACATCAGTCACAATCTCTTCAAACGTTATGTTTTTCTTTAAACTTAAGGTACTGTACCTGCTAATCTTCAAAAAGCACTATAATTACCTGTCCATCTCTTCTGCCGTCACTCATTTAGACTTTTTAATTAAGCTTCTGCTTGGTACATGTCATTTTGAAAAAAATATATTTTTCATTGAAAAAATCCACATTGACTCAATACCAACGATAACTTTATAATTCTATTCACTACTAATTCCAGTCGCCTTTGTCAGAAAAAAAAGACCACACTGGCTGTCTGTGCAAGAAGCTTATCAGGATCCGTCTTTGTGTTTATTGGCGGCCACCACTTGTGACTGTACTAATTATGATGGCAGCAAAGGAGGTAGTCAGGTGAGCCTATGAGTCTGCGTAGAGAGGAGGACAGAGTGGAAAGGAGAGTAAAAAAATCACAGGAAATGACAATATCAGATTTTCACTGGACGATTATTTTTGCCATAATAATTCACGATAGTAGATTACCGCAGTGTATATAGACATTTTGAAAAAAAAGTTAAATTCATCTGCTGTACTGTGTATTTTATCTGTTTTGTCCAATGAAAACGTAGGGAGGCTGGAGTGTCTGTGTCACTGTAAGTGTTATGTTGTTTTTGACATGTTTTTGCTCAGTGGTAGTAAATCAAAGTAGCAGCCACACACTAGTTAGCAAACTGCTTTTTAGCTTCCCTTTGTATGGCAGTTGGCAACCAGTGTGAAGGCACATTACCACCACCTACAATGACAAAGTGGGAACAGAAATAAACTAATTAAGAGGTGCTGAAATATTTACTCAGTATTATCATATGTCTATTATAAACACAATATCAGTGTTTCATATTTTGAATATCATGGTTGTTGTCAGTACCAGTTATCTGTGACACCCCTATTACGTACCACATTAGCTCACATAAAGTACATAGTATTACGTATTCGACATACATAACTTAAGTTACCACAATGTTTTCCTAAACTGAACCGAGTCGTTTTCTTGCCTAAGCCTAGCCAAAGTGTGACTGTATGGCAAAGGTCTAGTGAGGACGTAGTGGTGCGTCTCTTGTTGGTACCCGTCAGCCGACATGCTGTTTGGGAGCGGTGATATTTGTCATTTTGGGTGTCACTGGCAATCTTCCTGTTTGATTGTTTAAGTATGAGGATGTGTTGACTACTTCTAGTGGGGCTTCATTTATTGATGTGTTGATGAGAAAAGATGAAGGACAGTTTAACTTTGAAATAATAATCCCTTTTTCATCTGAAATGGAAAACCTGAAGAGCCGCTCTGTTGCTGATTGCAGGTTTATTGACTTAATGGAGGCTGTTTTCTTCCTCTCCTCCTTTGTTGGCTGGATATCCTTTTGGATTCAAACTCAGTATGAGTGTTTGCAATCAATTGGGTGTGTTAAAAGTTTTCAAAGAAGATGTGTTAAAGGGAAAACAGCAGCAGGATCAAAACCTCTCATGCACATTAAATGTTCTTGTACTAATAAATGTAGTGCACCAACGAGTCCTTGTACCTGAATGAGAAATAAAAGTTGTTTCCTGTTGTTTATATATGCGTCTTTTACATCTACACTTCAAGACTTTGGTTGGATACCAAAGTCTAAAAATGATCATTTGCCATTTTATTGGAGATTATGTCCCACAGTATTTTTTTGCCAGACAAGTTGTTTCGCCACAGGTTGCTTGGCAGCTGGTCCTGGCCAATACACACAGTATGTCAGCACATATCCCCCTGTAAAATAACTTGGGGTTTTAGACTTTGGTTTTTGTAACAGAACAATCTGTAGGCGAATTCAGTAACCTCTGACCAGAGCCAAGCCAGCCGTTTCCCCGTGTTCCCAGTCGCTATGCTAAGCTAAGCTAACTGGCTGCTGCCTGTAACTACAAATTTGTTGTACACACTTAAAGAGTGGCTCTTGTAAAGAAAACTAATCAGTGAATTCCCCCAAATGTCAAACCATTCCTTTAACTTTCTTGGGGAAGACTAATTTTGCTTGGCTTTTATGTCTGTGGACTTCCAAATAGTCTGTTTGAGTTGCAGAGAAGTGCTGAAAAACTTTAAAGCTAAAAGTATAATAAATAAAAAACAATAGTAGATCCTTTTTCCTTTCTATCCATTTTTGTAATATAAAAACAATCAAATCAACTGACAATGTGTAATGTGAAAGTCACAGTTATGATAAATGAAACAACAGAAAAATTGTAACCTGAAGCTGCAGCACAATAATAAAAAATGAGTTTGAGCTCATATCTGTCTGTCCTGCAACTCCACTGTTTTGGTTCACTCCCAGCCCAGTGTGCAGTACTGGACAGGGGAAAGACACAGTTTGAGAATGTAAAGGATCTCACAGGAGTTGGTAGGGACCAAAATCAGAGCTAAAACAGAAAGAGATTTGGACTTATTTATTTTTATCAGATTGACTGAGATCCAACTCCAAAAGAATTCATAATTGCTGGATGTTTGCTAACATGTTCAACATATCAGTTTAGAAGGTGATAAGTCAAAGTTCAAATGGCCAACATTTTTTTCAACGATTACATTATTATTCGGAATATTATAGTGATGACAAGTTTCTTTCTTGTCAATTGTTATAAACAGTATGCATGTAGCTATGAGCAGAAGTATCTTTCGTTGTGATTATATAAAAACAAAATGTTCATACAAATAAAAACAATTTGTTCCAAGAAAATATAAAGTTGCATAAACAGCATCTTTTATGTGGCTTATAGTAACAAACCAACATTATTGTAAAGCGTTAGATTTCACTTCAAGGGTGTTTTCAATCAAAACTCTGTCCAACATTACATAAAATCCCAGTGCTGTTTGAATGGGTGCCGTCATCAAATACTTGTTGAGAACAACTGAGATATTACAAAAGTACAAGTCAGTAATCTAATTGTAAATGTAAAACCCTCTCTCTATTTCCCTGAGCTGCATTGTAGTATGAGATTAGATAAACAAGTCGGAATAAACCAGACGGCCGCATAGGACGAGATTGGACTGTTAATGACCTGCTGATAGTGACTGGAGCTAGGAGAAGCAAAAGAGCTAATTACATTTCCCCCTGCGACAACGTGAAAGTGCATTATGATGGAAAAGAAGAAAATTGAAATATTAAGTAATGGCACCTTATAAGACTAAAAGATTCCCAAGCAAAAAGAAATATGAGCTCTCAAACTGCTTGGCTCGTCGCTCACATAGCAGCCACACCCTTGTATTGTGTGAAGTGACACGCAGCAAGAGCGGTTTACCCTGGACAAATTGCATTTTTCCAATTCAGACCGTCCCCATGTGCTCGAGGTCACTTATTGCATTTCTTTCTTCTTCTGGGAGAATCACAGTGAGACTGCTCCCTTTGTCTGGTTGCTCATAATTTATCCAGACACACAATCGGTGGTATTTTGCTAGTCTGTGTGCGTTTGTGTGCGCGTGTGTGCTTCGCTGCTGGTGCTGAGGTGGCTCTTAATAACTGCTCTAATTTCTCATAGCCCAGATAAAGGTCACATTCTAAGATGTCAGCAGTGAAAAACAATAACATAAAAGAAGTTGTTTTTTTTTACCCATAACCCCTTTTCTTCCTCTCTCATTCCAAATCATTTTTTAGGGAGTCCTCTGTAGCCATTGTGACATTTTGAAATAAAAAAATAAAGGCTTTTTTTGTTCAGATTACCTGAAATAAACGTTATCTCTGCCTTACAGTTTGTGTCTGGGAATGTTTGTGCAAAATGCTGGTGATTCTACACAATGTATTCAAGTTCAGTTTCGGTGCCTTTTCTTTTCTTTCCTTCATCTCTGGATTTAATCTAGTCAAACTACAAAGCTTAGCTAAAGTTCTCTGTGTCATGTTGACCTCACAATCTGTGCCACGACTTCCTTCTCTTTCAGACAGAGTCTGAAGCTAAAGCTACGGCCAAAAGCTGCAAGCCGGAAATCCACTTTGGGTTGTTCCCCTCAAGGCATAATTACAAAAGAGAAAAAGAAAAGTAGCCGTGGGTAGAGGGGCCTTGGGTTATGCTCAGCTCTTACCATCTGTTCCCTCTACAGGAGGTTCTTGATCCATTATATCAGAGGGGGGAAATAATGGAGCCTGAGGGAGGGTCGCTGGCCCTTTCGGAGGCCAGATCTGAGACGATGAGAAGGTTGCTGGTGTTATTCTGCCGTCTCCTGACTCTGCAGGATTCAGTTGACCTCTGCTTGGCACGGTGCAGGATGCAGTCTTGAGCAAGAAGCACAATCTCTCAAAAGACTTTCCTGAAGAGCATCGAGTGCTGTTGGTGCTTTGAGCTGTGTGGCCAAAATAAAGCGAGCACATCTTATCCTTGTGAGGCAAGTCATGAATTTTAATCCTCGTATCAAATTAATTGCCATTAATTGCCACATTTGCATCCTATCAGAGGATTGGAACAACAGAATGACGGCAGACCTCATGCCTAGGGACTCCAACTCAGCGAGCCAATGGGAAGAGAGCAGGGGATCACAAGGCCAGGGTCCATGAAATGAAAATGCATCACCTTATCTGTAACAAAATAATAAAAGCAGATTACTTAAACAGTTAACTTAACATTTCAAAAACATTGCTGAGAAGTGTATTCAGGCACAGCAGTGCTTTTAGCTGAATGCTAATGTTAACATGCTAATATGCTGATGATTAGCAGGTATGTTTACCATGCTCACCATCTTAAAGTGTTAGCATACTAACATTAGCTAATTAGCACCAAACACAAACAACTAAGGCTGATGAGAATCTAATAATGCCATTCCATTTGCACGTATTTGGTTCTGGACTTACAAACATGTTAGCTACTTTAACAGGCAAACATCACCTGCACTTAACAACATTGTGATGCTAATTAAAGTCCTTTACAGAAAAAATCTAGTTTATTAACATTCTCTGTAAAACAGGCAACTCACTTCTGGGGACCTTGAAGAAATGTATACACCTGATGCCTGGGGGTTAGCTTTTACTTAACAGAGAATACAAATTAGATCAAAACATATAAAAAGAACATAGGCTGCTGCAACATATAAATGATTAATATCAAGAAACAAAAAGAAACAGAGTCATGGGAATGTATAAAACATGTTTATATTAAAATAAAAAAGCAGAAGTTCAAACAATCCAAAGAAGCCTTAAAGTAAAAGGAACCGAGAACAACCTTGTCATTGTGTTTTTGGACAACTGCACAAAGAAAGTTATGGCCTTGTCCAACTTGATTCTCCTCCATATTATTGAATAATCCCTTACTTGGACATGTGTCTGACGGGAAGGTCACAGTGGGTATTCTGGCTCTGCAGCTGTGCCCGGCTGTAACATTCTGGCCACTGATGTGAGTCAGCATTCAGGCCTGGTGGTCGCTCAGATTATCCTCCTTCTGTGAAAGACTTTGGCCTTGGCAAATGACTCAGGAGCAGTCAGAGAAGATTTGTTAAAGTAGGTTTGATGTGGTGTCTCCACATTGGCCCAGCTCTTGTGGCATGAAATGGTCCAACACTCACCAAAATTGAAGTTTATGTGTGATCTTGGCAGCGGCCTATGGGAGTTTAATTCGGAAAGGCGACACAAGACTGAGCAACTTCAACTCATTTCACATCAACAGACATTTCCAAGGCTACTTGGTCCTTTCTTAATAACTTGTGACATTGGTTGTAGTTGGAAAAATTAAGCATAACATACATTGTTATGAATATGAATTCCTGAATCATTCCACCTACATTAAGTATACAATAATACAAATAAGACCTTTTATAAATAGTGTTTCCATAGAAATAAACAATGTCTTTATATTCACATGACTATATTTATGAAAACGATGGACAATACTTTCACCCCTTCCATTGAACATTTTTGTAAGTAGTATATAAAATTGCTTCTAACACATTTATCAATAAAACTCCCCTGTGAAGGACTTCTAACAGTTGATAGAAAGCAGATGGTTGCCTCCGTGGAGTCCATTAATTCCTGATTATGGATACCTTGAAGGGCATCATCCTGTTTATACTAGGGTCACTTGCCAAAAAACAAAACAAAAAAACAATTAAGACCATTTAGTGATATTTACATGTGTTTTGTGTTCAGAATATGAAGTTTTTCTTGAAATTCCCTGGGAACACCTGAGGCTTTGACTGATACCTGGAACAATCATTACAACCCCATAAGGTTCTCATGCAGGGGAAATATCAACTGCTCCAGGGAATAGGATGAACCTTAGATACAACTTAGCAACAGAGATAGCCCATAGAATGATCTTGCTTAGCTGTTAGCCAGAAAGCTAACATAATGTTTGCAGGATACAAGTTATCATGGGGCCATGAAAAAAAAGCCAGATATAAGGAGTTAATTGTCAGGCTGCAAGAATCAAGAATTCAACCAAAAGCATGGTTTAACCATTTGTTAACATATCATATGTCACTGCATCTCATTAAATGTGTTATACTGGGCCATCATGCATTCATTGTATATTTATCCACAAGTTATGGATGCTTTATAGTTATAAGTTATAGTTGTTAACAAACACATTATTCACACTTAAATATTTGTTAATGTGTGCCTATTGTGACATTACAGTATGTTGGTTAAACAATTAATTGTTAAAACCTGTTTCCGAGTCTAGAATAAAAGATGAAAATCTGTATATTTCCAAATTAAATGTGAAATACCTCTTCCCCGGTACAATATTTGTATAGTCACCTTGTATGAACAAATCTTTTGTAGCAATCTTGTTCTGTTTTGTCTTGAGATGTCATCTCGCCTATGCTAATAGAATCTGAGGTAATGGGAATGTTTTGTCCCTCACAACTCTAGTTCTGTGGCGACTAAATGATTAACTACTGATTTATTCCTACATGAGCAAGCTATTGATGAAAACAGATCCATTCCCGGCCGACAGCTGCCTCGGCGAGACAAAACATGGTGAAGTTCAACTAAAGTTCTGATATCGAGCTGCTCTTATACTCCAATCGACGAGACAAGCTTTTACATTAGTGGGATTCTGTTAGAGGCATTAATAAAAAGATATTACTGTATGGATTACTGTCCCACCATGCATCTGTGGGACCCGTAAGCCTAAATAAGTAATGATTTTCTCATACAGCATGCGATAGTATCTCCGTGCATCCTTCCTATGTACAGTGGGTACAACATATTACAATATGCTGTATATTTCTGGATCTATATATTGCCTGACGTATGCAGCAGTCTTCCGGCTCCTGGTAGGGTAAAAACTAATGCCATCAGGGCTTACAGAATCTCATAACTGGACTGGTGAGCCTCATAGGTTTCATGCAATATAAAGGAATGTTTTTTCGAATGCAATAAGCTAAATCTCACCAGTCCTCACAAATTGTAACATGGAAAAAGGTTATTGATTTCACAGTGGCAGGCAAGCTAAAACAAGGTTATTCAAAGTCCAACGGTAAGACAAAAAGTTTGAATACGAAACTGTACAAAACTTGACGGCTCCTTCTATGTAGACTGTAAGGCTTTAATTTGCTCCGGCACAGCCGTCCTCAGAGACTGATCTACAGATGTTGTACACCAGCCTTTGCCTGCATCAAACATGTCTATAATGTAACACACGTTCTCACAAGAGACAAATGTATTTTGCCTGAGTAAACATCAAGCATGACCTCTCAGGGTGAAATTGAGAGGTGACAGCCCCCGAAAATAAAGTTTGATTGATGATTAATAGATGTAGTCAAAACCGATCTCCTGAGGTGCACATCACCATGAAGACTTCCACCAGCTGTTTGACTGACGGCATGGGCCCTTCATTAATACACAAGATAAGCACATCATACCCAGCCAGTGCCACCCATGCACCACTCCTGTAAGCACACACCCACACTTCTTGCTAACCAAGCATGTTCTGTGTTTTTAGGTGAGTATCCTTCAAAGCCTTCTATAGACCCATTGCATCGTGTGCTAAAGCAAATTAAGATGATCCTCTCTTATCCTCAAAGCTTTGTCACCTGGTCTATTCCCTGTCATTATGACAGCTATGAGCTGTGGCCTCCCCTTAATGGGATTATCCCACATGTTCACTATAGGGGGATGTGTAGGCTGCTGGGAATTATCTTGCCTGTGTACTCTGTGACCACATCTGTCTGCATCATCGCTGCACAGGCTTCCTTTGCTGAAGAATTGCAGCTTCCTACATAACTCCCATAAATTCTTACATTTATTTACCACAGCTGCAGAGAGGCTCAGGCCTGAGGCTTTCATAATGCAGTTCTTTATGCATTTTCTTTCCTAATATTTTTGTCAGACATCTACATGCTGAGGTTTAATTTGCCGTTCTTGCAAACTGTACCCTTCCTCTTTGATATCCTGTCATCTTGATAAAATCAGCATAATGTACTTCAGCACAGAAACAGAGTTATGTCGTGCTTGGTCAGTTCAAACTGTTAGGTAGCCCCAGGGCCAAAATAGAAAAGGCCATTTGACTGCTATTTGGTCCCTCTACCACCAGCTTCCACCCTCTGTTCATTATGTGTTACCTCCAAGCTCCCATCATGGATGCATCAAAGGACCAGTGTGTTGGATTTAGTGACATGCAACGATGAGGTTACGCTCCAATGCCCTTCAATTTACCGGAAGTGTTCAGGAGATCTGACAGTGGCCATTAGTAATGTAAGAATGGGAATGGTTCCCTCTAGAGCCACTGTTCGGTCTGTCCATTCAGGGCTACTGTAAGAATATGGCAGTGCAACTTGGAGGACACACCCCGAGGACACAGTGGCCAACCGTGTTATTATGTTATTATTATATCACGTGATGCACACTGGACACACAAACTACCAATTTTAACAGAATGTTGTGTCGTATAAAATAACCGTAGATAGTAAATAGTAACTGATGATAACTGAAAATAACTGTTACAATGATAAAAGTGAGAAATGAAGGGTAATCAAGTGTGAAGGAGATGCTGAAACATACTACTCGGCACCAGCTGACTCAAATGTGCATCTACTGATTAAAGCTACTGTAGTGTGATGCAACACTTTCGTTGTTCTTTAAAAATGCAGTGCCAAGAGTGATCAGATATAATGGGATATATCAAGAAGGGGACTGGGTTATCAAAAAGCCTGAGGGCCAGAGTTTCTAAGAGCCAATGACATAGATAGAGGAAAAGCCCCTGTTTAAAAAAAAACAAAGCGAGGCGAAGAGCTACTGGTGTATGTGCAGCTATGCACTGAGTCAAGGGAGTCACGTACGATGTACGTAAGATGCTCAATGCTTTGAACCTCGGGTCAGTTTGGTTTTTTCATGGATTTTGTCTGTGTCTGATCTCGTTCTCGTAAGCGTTTTCAGCTTATGTGATCAGCAAACAATTTTCATTCGAATGAATCAGCACCATTTCTTTCTCCAGTATCGACTACTTATTGGGAAATGCATCCATGGTTCCCATCAAGTACAGTGCAAAAGGCTGGCCAGCACTTCACCAGTTTTACACATGAATATGAGTTTATTAGTCATGGGGAGTGGGCTACTGCTCAGTGTGTGAGAGGGAGAGTAGTATAATGTCTTCTGTGCCTCTGGAGAGAACTGCCTAGAGTCTGAAGAAATGGCCCCTAATGATGGCTTCTGTGATGAACTGAAGACTAAAGTTGCAACAGAAAGCCTGTGTTGCGGTGATGCCAACTGTTTTCCAATGACAGTCACTAAAAGTCGACAGATGATGCCATAAATGCTCATTTACATATCAATAAAATAATTGTGCACTCATCTGCATAAAGCTTAGAGGCTGTGTAGGTTGAGCCTTATAAAAGGTAGATAGAGAACTCTTTTAAAAAGTAATTGCAAACTCACATCCGGGATACTGTATTTTTTAAGTAATAAAAGAAATAAATAAACAAACTGTTATTTACAAGCTCCATTACAGAGAAAAGTTGCTGTCACTACATGGGAATGAATGACAATATTTGTCGGCTTTACCCTGATAGTCAGACTAAGTAGTCAAATTTGTTGCTAGTCACTTTTTAGAAATGAACTTGCTAAGAGGGTCTAAAAGTTGCTAAATCTAGCAACAATTGGCGCTTACAAACCATGGACGGTGAAAAAAAGGCATGGGCATTTATCAGCTTTATCAGGAGTTGCATCATGGAAAATGCATTTTTGAATTAAGTGGCACCAAAAATCAGGTAATCTCAGCCTCTGCTAGTGCAACTGGGCCTCAAACTGTATTTCGCCGCTCGCAGATCACCTGTTTTGGGTCTCCGTATCCCTGTGCTAATACATAGGGATACGGAGGTTCTACGGTTGAGAAAATGTTGTGCCAAAAGAACGGACAGTCTGACGGCGATGTAAAGCGGTGTGAATTTTCTCTATACAACGTACACTTGAACTGATATAGATTTTTTTAGGTGGGCCTTGTTTTAGGTGGTAAAAATTCGCTTTGCATCTGGTCTCCATTCACTGCAGTACAGAACTGAGCGTCTGAGAACGAGTGATTGTTTAAAATTATTTGTGTTTATTTTGTGAACTATTCCAGTATGCTCTTTTTTTTTGTCATTAAAGCCCAAAACTTTCAGAAAAGCTGTACAGATGTTTCATATTAAAAAGCTTTCCAGCATCTCAAAGGGCATAGCTCCCCTTTCCTAAAAGGCTGATGGAACTAGGGTTGTGGAAGTGTACATTACACTAAATTTACCACATGAGCTGTTATATTAAAGGTAATTTAACCTGTCTAGGGACCCGTGTGTATTTGCTTGTGGCATCCATGAATACTGGTTTTATTTGAAAATGAACAGCTGTAGTACAAGGTGTTTGATGGATGCTTTTAAATGTTTTGAGGTGCATTCATAAGCCACCGGGTAAAGAACAACATTATTACTACCGTACTGAGAAGCCGGCAGAGGCTATATCCTTGCCAAAGCCAGCAAAAGATCCGGCCAATCATAAGCGACTACTAGTACCTAAATGACAGCCAATGGAAAATGAGAAGCTGGCTATTCATCCGACTAAGGTGGTAACCCTCGCAGCTCGGTGGATCAGCGACTGCCTTGGCCTCCTGTACTGCTCCTTGACTACCAATAAAAAACAAAAAAAGAGGAATGCCCAATCAGTTGTTAATGTGGCTAGCTGAGGAATGCTAGGTACCAGCCAAGGAAAGCAAATGTCCAGCTGAGCCAGTAGCTACTCTAGTGGGTTGCTAGCCGAGGAATGCTAGTTACCAGCTGAGGAAAGCTAATGTCCAGACAAGCTGGTAGCCTATCCAGTGGCTTGCTAGCCAAACCACCTTAGCTGAATGAATATTTCACTTTTTATTTTCTCACTGCAGGCTTCTCAGTAAGCAGCAGCTTAGCAGAAGCTAGCTTCAGCCTTTATTCTGCAGCCTACATTTACAGTAGTCCTCTATAACCTTCACTGATCTCTGTCCCTTGCCAGAAAGAATTTGAACAACCCTGCAACAACTTTGTCAACACAAATCTCATAAACCTTGACCAGGTGAAAGAAAGAAAGTAATTTGCTGTGTCATTGGTATCGATCAACAACTCCATCGACCCTTGCACATATTTTGTGCTCATTTTCTGCTATTGAGCAGGAAACTTGTACTAGTTGTCCCTTTTAATGCACAGTTCATTTAGCAGCTCTTCATGTGAAATCACGGAAATATACTGCAGCTATAGTACATATCTGAAAACCAAACAAAACCTTGTCCTCTGAAGGACCTGGGCCGTTGTTTGTATTCTCATCACACGGTGTTGAACCTTGTCTCAGTTGCAGGTGGAAAGTGGTGCTGCTGTTTCCATTCACTGTTATTTGGTATTCCGGTGGTCATGTGAGCAGCTCGAGCTCGTCCGCAACATCTTGTCTTTGGCGGCAAGGAAGGAGGTTTTAATGCCAAGGGATGGAACAGGCAATGACAGAATCTCCCCGATGACTCTTTATGGAGTCTTCTTGAAAAACAAAGTCAATAAGACTTGGGACGCCGAGCCACAGATATTGATTAGCTGTCTCTGACTATGAGGTGGGGGGGGTGATGCAGCGAGAGGGAGTGAGAGCCAGGCATGGTCAGGGATATGAAGAGAGCGAGTGAGTGGGAAAGGAGAAAACAGGGGGAGGGAGGATGTTTTGATGCTTCTGCAATTCACAGACATCAGTGAGATGCAGGTGCTTGAGGGGGAAGAACGCTGCTGCTTTCAGTGATGATCGTGGGAGAAGCCGAAAGGAGGCGGGCTGCTACAAACCGCAGCAATGTACAGAATGTGTGAAAACACTGCAATCTAAAAATAATGTGACAGCAATGCACCGCTCCCTTGTTTCTTTGTATAATGGCATAACAGCTGGTTTGGTTTAGATTTATGCAGTGTTCATACACATACTGTCAATAAATGTTGTTAATCTGTTCTAACATTTATTACATTTATTTACATTATATTTATACATGCTTTCTCTGCCAAACAGGAAGTGACTTTTTTTGTCTTTTTTTCTTCGATATAACGAATGACTGTTGCATGTTGGGATGAGCAGTAAGAGCCACCATAGCTGAACAGACAAAGCAAACTTGCTCTTTACATGTTCATGTATGCATGATGTCTGCCTCACTAATCCTGCATCTGTCTGGAGTGTCGGTTGTGCACGTTCTTGGAAATTAATGCGATGTGTTCACAAGATGCAATACGCACATAAACTGTAGGAGCAGTGTAGGGCCGGTATGGGGATTTGACAGGGTCGGGGGTCACGCACGTCAGCAGCAGCAGGGATAACAATGGGGAAAAGTTTCAAGACAAGCTAAGGTGTGCCATCTCGTGGTATCCTCTAGTTACACTCGCAGTGTATAGGCAAGCATGTTCACAATGCAGCCAGTTGTCTATGTGAATGCTTGGTTAAAAAAAACTCTGGCATAAAGGTGCAATTTGTAATATAATGAATGAGTCTCATTCCCAAGTGGCCAAATGGATGCTTTGGGTTGGTAGTTCAGCCTGACCTAGCCACCAGGACTTGGGACTCAACTATCAACCATTAACATGGGCTAATATTGTAGACTTAAATTTCTTTTTAGCTTTTTTAAAACTTTTTTCAGAGACAGTGCAAAATGGAACCCCGGCCAGTCAGGTTTTGGAGTGCACCCCAACCCATACCAGAAAAACAATTCTGAGCATTTTAGTAATCTGCCACGACATAGTTCATGTTAATGAGTCCGTTTGCAGTCATGCTGGTAGGTTACAGGTCTCTGGGCATACAGCTTGTCCAACCTATCACAAACATTATAACAACATAAAGACAACATCTGCCATTGCTTCTCAGAGTTTACAGTAGTTATTCACAATGACCAAAAGCATTGATTTTCTGGTAAAGACAGCCTCCAGTAGGCCCACACTGTTTGCCTGGCACATCACCTCATGAAAGTGCAGTGTAGGAATATGACAGCAATAAGAGCTCAGCATAGCAGAGGTTGGCCCTAAACCTCTGCATCCTGTTATTTTCTCTGTAAATCAAGCCCTGAAGACAAAATGGTAATACTATATCTGAAAAGGTAGACATAGACTAACACAACACTGTCACAACAATGACATGACACCTGTAATGAACAGGAGGGAATCTTCATCAATGTTTACGACTGACACTGAGGCTGTGTTAAATATACAGGCAGATCATATCTGTTTCTCATATCAGATCTGCGAGACAGACTGCCCACACTGTTATTTGCAAGTAATCAGATCTGACTTTTGTGTCAAGACATCACCAGGTTATCTGCAAGGGTTGCTGTGGTAATGACGCCAGGTGTCAGTCACTGCATACGCTGGTGATGCACCTTTCCAACGTGACAAATAGAGAGCCATCATTTTGCTCTCCAAACAATCACACTGTCAAGTCGCAGGAGACAGTTTTTTTTTTGTTTTTCCAGTTTGTCAACCGACTGTTGTTCTCTTTGTTGTCTTCCATATCGCTCTGCTAGTAGCAGCATAGATTCTGCTGAAAGGCTCCGATGCACTTCCATGACTTGGTGTTTGACGTTGTCATTGTGTATTACAGTGCACCACTCTGAAATCCCATATGAGCTTCCGGAGCATCCGGACTGAGACACATCTGTAGAACTACACATTGAATACCCTTTTTGCTGTCCAGATTTCCTAAATCAATTTAGATACAATAGGGAAACATCAAAAAACGATTTGGTCTGGCAGTCTGAACAGTCTCAGTTACACAATCCGTAGTAACCCTATTATAAATGACATGTTTGATTAAATGACACGTAATGACAACGGTCATATGAATTCATAAGGATTCTTTCAAGTTCATGACAAGTTTTTACACTTATTTCAGTAATAAAAAATGTGTCACTTACAGCAGCATTAAAGGGTAATGCAGGTTTGTTTTTTCTAACATGTATCTAGGTAGGTCCTCTAATTTAAATCCCTTAATGTTTGCATGAAAAAATAAGGATCAGGCTAATTTACCTTAGTTTAGAAGAAGCAAATGTATTTTATTTTTTTCCTATTTTTATATTGTTCTGTGTCTAAGTTTAGTGAAAAGGTGAAGAAATCTGATTCACAATCCAAAACAACTCTTAGTAGTTTACCCTTATTTGATTGCAAAACAACTTTCGGATTAAAAAATTAAATAAAATCAGACTGAAAATCCGTTTGAAGCAATCTCCTAATAAATCTGGGGATTTTTCAAAAGAAATTGGTAAAAAAAAAAACTACAGCAGAAAAAATATCTTGGCTTCTTTTGTTGTTACAGCTTTTGTTAAATTGTTATACCATTGCAACAGTACAGATTTTTTATATCAGTGCTGCACTGTGTAACTCTGTTCCCGTCAATCTGCTGACAACGACGGGAAGAAAATGAAAGTGTCAGTGAGAGAATAATCCCTCACAATATGTCACCTTACAGACTTTATTGTCACATGCGTGGCTTCTTAGTCAGGGTATCTCAGGGAACCAGGGCAGAAGGTAATTTAGTTCTGACACTGTAAAATTGTTCTCCTTTAAGGTGGTAAAATGAGTCAATGTCAAGTCCAATTACATACAGTCATGTATTACAAAATGATTGGAGTGGGGGTGGGAAGTACACAGGAAGAAGAAAATAAACCCAAATTAAATCTACATTCTGCTTGAAATGCTGAATAGACTCACTGTCTCAGTCAGATGCAACCAAACACCAAAGGAAAGGTTTTATTTTAATCTAGATGACCAGCTGGACCTATTGTCTCTCCACTGTGACAGTATCTCACTGTCAGAGTGGCTGCTTGAGGAGGTCAGTCTCTGTTATCATAACTCAGAGAAAACGATAGTATAGTCTGGGATGTGCAAGCCCCCACATGGCTCCAATCCACCGGGAGTCATAGAAGGCTCTGATCAAATAGCAGACTTCCTCTCATCCCTGAAGATATGAAGGAAAAAAAGAGCTTCTACTGGCCAAGACATGCAGAATAAAAGCCTAGTGGGATAGAAGAGTTGAGGTGAAAGACAACAGATGGAAAGGGGGTGGTATGTGGGAGCAGGATAAACCCTTTTCACCCACCGATTCACACATGAATAATCTGTAGAGCTGGATGGCAGTTTGCCAAGGTTACAGGTCAAGGTTCATTTGATTGTCATTCCAAAAGAAAGGGTTGTACAACAAAATGCAAGGTGGTGTCCTTTTTTGCTATGCAAGACAAAAATAGCTTTTAATGATGGAGTGTTGAGGATGAGTTCAGGAGTCTCACCCTGAGGAAAAAAGCTTCTGTATCACTTGTCAGACAGCGGTTTTAATCACCCGCTGTAGAGCCTTCCTGTCCTGGGCTGTGCACGGACCATGCCAGTTTGTGATGTTTCCAGTCAGGATGCTTTCTATTTCTCCCCTGTAAAAGTTGATGAGAACCTAGCACTGGACATAATCCTTCCTAAGTTTCCATAAGAACTAATGCCTTTTCTGTATGTTTCCTAAAAGGATGGTGATGTGCGATGACCATGGTTGATTCTTTGTGACTATGATTCCCAGGAACATTCCCAGTGTTGAACGCTAAAGTAGAGGTGGTGTAACTGACATGTCTCAGCGTGACTTACTAAGGTAAACCAAAGAGAGGAAGAAGAAAGAAGTTGGATGGACACTCAAGGACCAAAACAATGTTTTGACTGTTGTGGTGCTCTGAGATATAGTAACTGTTTTTTTTTTGTTTTTGTTTTCTACAGAAATATTACACTATTCAAAACTGAGATAACAGGCTTAGTTTTCTAACTCATTTTAATTTAGAGAGTGGAAAGACAGTTCAGCGTCATGGTTTGGGTTTTTTGATGGATATTTCCCATTTTATTTTGTAGTTTATATCCTCATGTGTCATGTTCGTCTTTCCACTTCCCTTTATCTGTTTCCCTGCCCTTTTTCTATATGCACCTGTGTCTCATTAGTGAATCACCTCCTGTGTGTTTCCCCTCACTCTTTGTTGGTTCATCTGTTCATGTGGCCCTGCCTCTGTGTCTGCATTTAGACAGGTGTATAGAGAAAAGGGGCAGCAAACAGACAAAGACAGGAAGTGGAACGTAAAACATGACACATGAGGATACATTTTCAACAAAAAACGGGATATCAACTGAATGAAAACCTCAGACGATGAGGCTCTTCACCATCTGAGGTTTTCTGGGAACACAAAAGGCTTATTTTACTCTAATTTTCAGTGCAAATATGTTGTACCCTGCACATTAATATGTGCTAGTGAGCACTTCTCCTTGGCCAAGATAATTCATCCACCTGACAGGTGTGACATATCAATGTGATGAATATACAGCCTGATTAATGCACAGGTGTGCCTTGGACTGGTCACAATGAAAAGGCACTCTAAAATGTACGGTTTTGTCACACAACACATTGCCACAGATGTTGCAACTACTGAGGGAGTGGACAATTGGCATGGTGACTTCAAGAATCTCCAATGAGCTGTTGCTCATGAACTGAATGTTCATTTCACCACCATAAGCCATCTCAAATGGCAAAACTGCTTTGTAAACTCCGTACAGTACCACAGGATCATTTCTCTGCACTGGTGAGCATTTTCTTGTTGACATTCATTGCTGTCGTGCTCCTGTGAGACCTGACCTTTCCAGAGCAACTTAAGTAATACACCCAGGAACTTCAGCATATGGAAAAAAAATACTTTTCGCCTGAATGCATCATTACTCGGCTTAGAAAGGACTTAAGTGTGCAGTTCAATTTATTCTAATTTCATAAAGGGCAGTGGTATCGGAGATCCTTGGAGAATGAAAAAAAACCCTCCTGTTGCTTGATTGAGGGCTTCAGCGCTGTGGGGATAATAAAGCGAGAAGCCATGACACCTGGGAGAGAAGGTTTACCCCTGCTTTTGTTTGACGCATTCTTTCAGCAGCAAGTCGATGGAATTCTGTGAACATGAAACCTTTATCACTGACAGCTCGTGTACAGTCATCTTTTTCCCACTGAGATGAAAAGAAAGTTGGCTACCTCTCCACTTATTACTGTGGCTACGCCTGTTAAGCTTTCCACTGAGTCAAATAACAATGATAATGGTGGCAGATGTGACACTCTGACTTTATTTCTTAAACCACTTTGAAACAATGTGTTCTTGACACAGAGTGTGCTGCTTTTGCTAACAGTATGACAAAGGCAGAAAAATATGACATGGCTGATATGTTTGTACATGGTTGTATAACGAAATGCAAGTTGTTGTCCCATTATGCGGAATATAAGTTAAAAAGTCAGGCTGGTGGTACCGCAATGGCTCTTGCCAGACAGCAGTCTGGACCTCGCCGGAGCAGATATGCAGGGCTTCTATTTCTGCCAGATGCCGGAGCACGATGCAGCAATTCAGCCGAATTCAGCACAGAGCAGACAGGAAGTCAGGCACCGAAACAACAACATACCATCAGGTTAATTTTCAAAACAAAACACTCCGTGTTGATGCCAGCACAAAAATCTCCAAAAAGAGACAAATACAAGCACTTCTTCTATACTCTGGTTGGGAACACTTAGTGTTGTTGTGTTTATAACACATACCTATAACTGCAGTCGCGCGTGATTATGTAATTATCGTGGGAACTCGTCGGTCTCGCAACTCCAGCTGTCCAGCTGTGCTGCGCCGTGCCGGACTCAAAACACAGCTGCTGGGGGTCACCAGACAATGGAGGCGGATGACGGCGCAAAACAGTACTGGAGCATATGCATCCAGTGGAATCGTAGAGTAACTGTTCACTGGCTCCACGTCAGTTCCACTGATGTAGAAAGGGTTGTGTGTAACTGCCTCATTTTTTCTGTAAACAACAATCAGTTCGTTGGTTTTGCTGGCGTTCAGCAGTAGATTATTGTCTGTGCATCACTGTACAAGATTGTTGATTTCCTCCCAAGTTCTCTTGATGTCTGGGAGTGCAGTCCTGGATGTGCAGTTTGAACAGGAGGGGGCTGAGCACACAACCCTGGGGGGGCTCCAGTACTGAGCACTATCGTATCAGTAACCAGTAAGGTTACAAGTGAAAGGATTTAAGGATGTGAACTAATCGATGTGGGGTGTCTTGTATACATGGGAGGTGTTTCAGCTGCATTTTTTAGTTTTGTGTTGCACATGTGTGTGATGAAATGGACTATGCTCCTATTGCTCCTATCTAGCTGTTTACAAAGGCTGCATAACAGCTCGGTTACTTGATCCAAAGTCTTTTTTTTTTATGTTTTATGCACATAATCCGAGCTCTGAGACACCAAACTTGATGATATCATGACCTGCTTACTCTGAGCCTCAGAAGTAACTCGAAGTCACTGCTGCACTGTGGGTAGTAAATTAGTTAGACAGATATTCTAACAGTTGTAGGTTATATTGGATCAGATGAATATATTCTTTTAATCCATCCCTTAAACTTGCTATTGTGTTTCAGCTGGAAGTTACAGTTTCTGTCAGACATGATCTCATTAAGCCTCATAGGCACTACAAAAGATAAAATTAATACAAATCCTGCTGAATAAATTAAATCATGAATCTAATTCTGCACTTTTTTGTTTTTTACATTGTAAATTCCTTTATTCCCATAGTGCTGTTTACTCACAGATTTCTGCTGCTAACACATAGAGACAGACTAAGCCGGTGATAGCTCATTGACTTTTAAATTCTCTGCTCATTAGTGCTTCTTATTTGCCATTTTGAGACCACTCCAACTGCTTTATTGAAGAATTGATTGTTTGCTTCAACAACCCCAAATATATGCTAATTTGTCATTGATTTCTTAAACACCCAGCAGATGAATGTTTGGATTGACCTTTTGATAAATGACTTAGCTGGCAGAGCTAAGTAGCATCATTCAGGATAAAGATTTAAACCAATTCTCCCAGGCCCTGTGTCATTTTGGGGGGATGTCTGTAAATAGCACACACTTGCCGTGGCGAATTTAGTTTCTTGGGTTGCCTAGTGTGCCAAAATAATACTTTCCTCTAGATTTGTCCCAGTTCTGTCAGGAAATGCTTTTATTTGAGAGCACAACGCCTGTACAATATTTTAAAATCCAGACCGTGACCTGCTCTTTTCAGTTTGGAGAAAAGTTGACTCACTTATCTGAAAAACCCTACTATTTTATGCATCACTGAAGGCTGGTGGAAGGAAAAGTTGCTTTACAGCGCTTTGTAGAACATTAAGACACTGCCGGTACATTCACAATTCCAAGCTATATGCCGCTGACTGCTGTGGGATAACACTTCACAATAAAGGCACTCGATGTCCTGAGGTCCCCTGTGGTTTCAGCCCTGCACAGTTTTCCCAGCATGCACCATTCATTCTCAGTTGCTAGGGACCAGTGCCAGTGTCTGCTGGTTCCCAAGGAAAGGAGAATAAAGATCGATGTACAATGCACAATCTAGTGTGAGCCATTAGTTCCGTCAATCAATAATTTAATATTCAACTTTGAGACGGAAAAAATTCATGAACAGCTGGATTCCAATGTTCGAGTGATGTTGAAAGAGACTGCAGGAGAACAGATGTCTCACGTACTTCACACTTAAATCGACACACAGCAAATGTCATTGTTACAAATACAAAAAAGTTTCATGATTTTTCTTTTATTTGTGACTGAACACACATTGCTGCTGTGGCCTTCAAACGCTTTTATCACTTTTATCAGCTCCATGATGCACAATACCTGTGATGGATTTTCTGCTGCTTGTCTCTGAGGCTACATGCCTCCTTTGACTGGGAGAGTATATTTGGCGGTGAGACCTACGAACTGCCCTGACTACTAATGTATGGAATATTCTGGTAGCACTTTTCTCCCAAACTCCAAACAATAAGCAAAGTGACAGGAATCAGAGGAGACTAACCAGGAAACATGTTATAAGCTGGCCTCAGAACTAAACAGGCTCTGTCATTCTCTTCTTATGAAATGAAGGACGATGAACGTCAAGCAAATGTTAATACCTGCAACCCAATCGCCAAACATACGCTGACAATGTACGTTCCTGCATACCACAAATATGTTGCAACTCCGTATTTCTTTATGTTGCAGCTTCACATTTCACAGACGTGAAGGTTGAAAGGTTTTTCATCAGATAAATGAAAATTTAAAAAAAAAACTACAAAATACAAAAAATTATCAAAAATGATCGTTTCAAATGTATGACACCAAAAATATCATCGGGAAACATCGGGTTTGTGTGTGTTGAGGAGCTATCATTGCCAGGTAGTCCTTCAGAAAGATGATGAAGAAGGATAAAGTGATGCAGGACTGCAGTCTGTATGTTGGAGGCAAGAGGACGAATAGGTAAGACAGGTCTCACACCATACGAAAGACATCTGAAAGGATATCTTTTCTTCTGCACCTGTTTCGACCATTTTCAGCCACAAACAGAGCAAAGAGTGGGGCTTGAGGGAGCACAGTGACAAGACGGACATCAGGCAGGGTCGTTTGCACACTCTCACCTCTACCTCTGGGTTGGATTACCAGTTACCATGACACATCCCACACATTTGATAGGCATCACTGCGTAATCAGGAGATTATCAGGAGAAATTACCAATAGGGAGCACAGCGAGCGAAAGGATGCATACACATTTAAATCTGTGGGGTTTTTTTTTTTGTTCTTTTTAGCAGAAACTTATATTGCCAACATTTAATGCTGATGACTGGGCTGCTACCTGCACAAATACAGAACTGCTTCCAGCCTGATTTTCACAGAAACATGACACATGCACTCTTTTTTTTGACAGTTTTGGCACCCCATTAAGACTCGATAGAGACAGCTGTACCAGTAAAGAACACGTAGGCTGAATCTGCTTTTATTTCAACAAGTGCTGATGCATCACAGCCATCATTCGTGAGTTTTTGCAGGCCAGACCTAAAGCTCTTGGCTGTGTCGCTTTGCCCTTTTTATCCAACAAGAGCTAAAAAATAAGTCCGACATATCCAGGATATTTCTGTCTTCTGTCCGGTTGCCTGCTTGAATAAACTCCAGCTTTCCGTGACCCTGAACTCTAATTAGCAGGTATAGGAAGTGAATGAATAAGAATGTCAGGGGGCCCTTTTTGTAAAACAGCAATTATGTGGCCCTTGCGTCAATCATGACGCAATTGATATGCAGTGAGCTTCCCTCAGTAAGTCTCTGCAGACAGTTAATCCTTATAGATCCACTGTTCCGGTCTGAGTTGTGTCCTTTTCTCTGACTTATCCTTTGTGTTGTCAGCAGATTCCACAGGTTGTCCGGACTGATTGCAGACATGGCTGGAGGGTACGCTTTCGGGACACAGGAAGTACCGGCAGCTTTACTCCAAGCTGAGCTGCATATGTCTGGGAGAGACTCTCCCAATCTCTGCTACTGTCTCAGGGGAGGGGAGATCTGACTGGTGCAGGTGGGTTGATACTGGACTCTGGCCAAGCAGTTATAGAGTTGTTATCAATGTGTTTTTAAAAGTTATCTTTTTTAGCTCTTGTTTGCTGAATGCTCTGTTTTTGGACTGATTATTCATATACATCCCAGTCATTTATAAATACGCCAAGACTTCTCTAATACTGCATCTGAATTGTTCTTTGGTGTGCATTTCTAAATATACAGCAATAACATGTAGCCAAACATTAATTCATCCTGTAAAGTTCACGTGCAGAATGTGATGTACAATGTGTCTTAACGTAAGATGTAACATGAGAAGAACTCTGATAATACATCTTGAATGATTTTTCATTCATAATCGTGTTGCTGCAGACACAAATGTCGGTAGTTATTGTTTGGTTCTCTATCATTATCTCTGAGCATCGTTTGCCTGAGAGATGAATCTTGGTGAAATGTCGATACATTATATAAACACTTTAACTTTGGCTGAAATGTATTTAAATACGTCTGATTTGAAGACCCAATAAAGGCTTAGAGTGCAATGTTCTCTAATGTATTCCCCCTGCAGA
Source organism: Lagodon rhomboides (assembly GCA_039737535.1). Lineage (NCBI taxonomy): Eukaryota > Metazoa > Chordata > Actinopteri > Spariformes > Sparidae > Lagodon > Lagodon rhomboides. The sequence goes on from CM077801.1 coordinate 5,305,543, forward strand.
GAGCAATAATAAGCCTATGTAAACATTGAATTTGAGATAAAAGGGTTTTAATTTTTCAGGCTCAGCAAACATAATATAAAAGTTTAATGACTTCATTTTATGCCCTTTAAAGCAGATTATTTTACCCAAAGAAATATGTGGAATTGACCATTTAAATTTCAATATTTTATTCCCAACAAATCGTGTGAATTCTCTCAGGCCAAAAGTTAAGTCAGCTGCCACTGCTACTCTGCTAAGCGAGGTCAGCACTGTTTAGTCCTGCCTGTTTTTGTTCCCTTCACCAAGGAGGTTGTGTTTTCACCTCTGTCATTTGGTTTGTTGGTTGTTTTGATGGCAGGGTTACACCAAAACTACTAGGAAACTTTCTATGAAACAGGATGGAAGGAGGATGAGTCTTGGCCTAGAATAGATCCCATTAACGTTGTGGATCTGGATAAAGGGACAGATCCAGGAATTTGAAAGCGGTCCTATACAAACAGTCAGGTAGCAAGGGACTTGTCGAGAATATTGATTGTCATTTATTGTGGCTAATAGAGTTAGCGTTAGCTCCATTAATTGCAGCCAGGTACAGCTAGCCACTTTTAGCGTTTACTTTAGCAACAAGTTGCTACTATACTGTGGTGGTTTGAAGTTGGGTGCGCTTTAATTTATTTGCTGGGTTGTTGTTGAAGTTGATTTATTAGGGGTGCCAGCCAGGTATCCCTCCTGACATTTAGGATAAGTCAGTCAGTCTTTAGTATTGTTTGATTTTTGGTTGTTTGTTTTTGTTATGTGTTTTGTTTATCCCCAAACCCACACACAAAGGATGCAAGAATACACTCAATAATCAATACACCCTGCACATTAAACGACTCAGGAAAAAGAACACACACACTCATAGCAATGGCAATGCAAAAATAAATCAATAAAGCAAAACTCAGAATTCTCAAAGTTCTCAAAGTACAAAGTTCTCAAAGTCCAAACTCAAAAAATCCACACAAGGGCCAGGAAAAAAAAATCCAACTCAAATCCACTCTCAGGTTATCAGTTCAGTTCAGCTTGAAAAAAAAAATAAAAAGAAAAGAAAAGTTTACTCACTCACACAGTCAGCCTCAGTACTGTCAGTCAGTCAGTCAGTCGGTCAGTCATTCGTTGGCGTCTTCCGTGATTGAAGATCAGGCGTGCGATGATGACGGGATATGACTGGAACAGCTGAGCAGTGCAGGTGAATGAATGAGCCGGTGAGAGGACGGAGAACGGAATGGAGATGGCGTGTTTCTGAACCGGAGCGTGCAGGGTTTTGACGTGGGAATGACGGGATTAAACGGCCGCATTCTTTTCTTTCTATTCAATGAGCGTGCTGCTCCGACGCTTCCTCCACTGTGTCTCTCTCTCTCTGCCGTGAGGCCATGGCCGTAACCTTTCAGAAGTCAGATCCGCGCTGGGAGCGAATGGGTGAGTGGGGGTGTGTGTGTGTGTGTGTGTGTGTGGGTGTGTGTGATGCGCCAGGCCCTTGCAACAGGTCCCGGTTGTCACACCCCCCCCGAAAGGAAGCCTGACTTAAGGCTTTCCACCAACGATCCACACTGGATGCCATAGCCAACGACCACATCTCTGTTCACTCACATTTTGGCTGGGTAGCGAACCCAGGGAAATCCTCATCTTCACTTTCCTCCTGAAAGATTCCGAGGATCCTTTCCCGCTGCTTCCTGTCCAGCTCCTCAGAGGTAGGATAGCAGGGTTTAAGCTGGGCCATATGAACAATGCAGAGGTCTTCTCCTGTGTCCTCCAGGACAACCTCAAAGTTTAGAGGACCAACTTTTCGGGTCACCCGGTACGGACCTTTCCATCGTGGAGCCAACTTGGCCGAAAAGGACTTATCCGCTTTCGGATAAGGGTGAGTACGTAGCCAGACACGATCATTATCAGTGAAACTTCCTTCTCTTCTTCCTTTGTCATAGTTTTGTTTCTGTTTTCTCCTTGCTTTTTCCAGGTTGCTTTTCACAAGTTCCCGGAGCTCAACAAGCTGTTTTTCGGTGGTGTAGGCCGGGGAGTCCGGATCACACAGCTGGGGACTCAGCTCACCGTCCATGGGTCCTTTAAGACGACGGCTGAGATTGAGTTCTGCGGGGGTGACTCCGGTTGCTGAGTTTAAGGCAAAACGGAACTCAGGTAAATATTTGTCCCAATTTTTGTGCTTTGTTCCCACATAGGAAGCGATCATGGCCTTAAGGTTGCGGTTTATCCTCTCTGTCAGGTTCGTCTGAGGATGGTAAGGCGAGGTCCTCTTCCCTATATATCCCACACACACTTCTGTACTGCCTTGTATTTGTTTTCTTCAGTATCTGGAAGCTTCTTGTCAGCAGTGCACAGCCTAGAGTTCAATATTTATAATATTTTAAATTAAACAATACAGTAAAATCATAAATAACATCTTCATGAGAACCACATTTTGCCCATTAGTAGGACTTTTGACACAGAGACTCTACATTATCGCTGCAGCGAAGGCTCGCCATGTCTACGCCTTTGTTTGTTCACACTGAACCAAGCAGCTCCGGCGTAAAGCCGCACCAGCGTGTCAATTCTTACAGCAGTCCGGCGCTGGGATCCAAAAGAGCCGTGATGGTATATATCATGATGCTGACATCTGTGTGTTGTTTTTCAGCACCTTTCCACCTGTTGATCTAAACATATACCCGTCATACCCGCCAAAATCATATGGATGCAGTTATAAGGTGTTGTGATTGAAATCCTGACCCACCATGCATCCTGGAAAATGTGTGTAATGTTTTTTTGCTCTAAATTACATAATTACATAATCAGTACATAGCGGACCCTGTCTGACTCTCTCGCTCACGGGGTGGGATGCTGTTTTCTGGGGGAAAGTTCACAGAAGTCTTGGTCGGGAGGTGCAACACTACAACAACACAATAGTGGAAGGTGACAAACACATGAGTTAAAGTTTTTTGCTTTGAATCACGTCACATAATCACCAGCATTCTACTGCAGGAGCCTGGCTCTGCTGCTGGGGACAGACGCTGTTATCAAGGAATGTGAGGAAGAGTCTGTAGGACAGACAGGATGACAGACACTTCCCCACATATAACTACGGTATTTTTTTCCTCATATAAGTTGCCAAAGACACTACCAGTTACCTCAGTACTGTTGTTTGGTCCTGTGATGTTGCTTTGCGGGTCATTTCTCCTTTGTTTGATGAGTGAAGGATCTGTTTAGCTGTCAGACTGTGAACATCATCAGATCGACACACCCCTGATCCGAGCCTCCGGCTTATCCGTTCACACAGATACAGACTCGCCTCTGCTCTGCCGCTGGCTCTGACACTGCCTCCGGAGGCACATCAGAGCTACAGCGGAACTGTCCCCCCTCTCAGCATCTGAAACGTTCACACAGAGGGTGCAGTGAAGCGGCGGATGATTCCTGCACTCAAAGGGCAGTGTGAATGGGGCTAGGGATATATGACCCGGGGGAAATGTGCTCTACACTAATTAATACTGTGTCCATATCAACCTAAAAATGAAAACATTACTTAGAATTACTTTAAAAAGGCAATCAGACCGAATATCAACCAGTTTTTAACTATAAATCATTGTTGAAATCCTGTTTCACACCTACAGGTTGTTTTGTTTCATGCATTCAATACTGCTTCAACAAACAAATCTAGTTTCACTTTTAGATTATATACTGTAGCCTACAACAGCTTGTTTTCTAGTTGCAAATTCCATATGCTGTTTTCACAGAGATGTTTCTCTGTGGTTAATAAATGCAGAGGTCAGTAAGTCAGATTCTGGAGTCCTGCATTTTTATCAACTATGCCATGCTGCTTTTAGGCGTTATTGCATTTCGGATCAACACGGCCTGAATACCAATGATACCATGAATAGAGTTATAAAAGAGAGGGCAATGACAGTATAAAGAGTGTACACAGTGTACATTTGTGTCACCTGAGCACACAACAAACACAGTGGTTCAAAAATTCATTTTCCTGCTCATTTTCCACTTTGGGATATATGTGAAAACACTGGAATGAATTTGAATCATTGCTGGTCTCTGTCCAATTTCCCGGCTGGTAAAAGGCAAACAAAATAGATACAACCAGAGGATGACTGCTCACCTGGCAGATGGGCCTGAGAAAATATCATTTCAGTTAATACAAATTCTGTCTGCAGCTTATTTCCTGGACCATTTACGACTTTGAAAGTGTGCCATAAAATATTCATAATGGTTGTTGTTGAGAAAGAAAATCTCTCTTCTCAATTACTGAGGCAATTTTTATGCATGAGCTTTGCAAACAAGTTCACCACATATACCTGCTACAGTTGGATGCAATGATGTCGTCCCATTCATCATCCCAAGCAGCTGGATGACACAGTGGTGGATGCAGTTGTGCTGGTGACTGGAGCCACCCACAGAAACGGTTCAAGGTTTAACACATTTTCCTTTACTCTATTTACTGAGTGACATTTACACAATGTTTTACAAAGGGGTGAGCGGAGGTGAACTGCTGAGATGCATCACGCCGTGCTTCAGATGTCACACTGAGCTGCATTACACTGCGCTCACTGGTTGAGGTGGAGTTCAGACATGAATCAATACATAACATTACTTTTCCCTTTCAAATAAAGCCTTGGATGTGATTTATTTTACATGTATCATCTTTTGCTTTGGCAGATGTTTCTTTCTTTCTGTGGCGCTTCAGCCATCGTACGCTGACAAGGGTTACTGTCTGTGGCTGCGTCAGGCCGACACTGATTGAAAATTAATCAGCTATATCATACCCCAAAGATAATTGTAATGGAGTAGAAAATATTTTTATTAATTTTTATTTGTTCATCCATACAT